>JALPQD010000310.1:2370322-2909676 GCA_023101885.1 Typhlomys cinereus | reverse complement strand
CCTTTGTCACTAGTACCTCCTGATATAAGGAACAAATTCCAGAGTGAAAGGATTTAATGAGTTGTCTCAGTATCTATAAATGCCCAGATACAATAATCTGATCCTCATCTGGAGAAAGACAAAATCAAAGAATAGCAAGGTTCAACGCTGACAGATTTAAAGGATCTAACAATGGGTGAGACTACGTGGCAGGGAAGACAAGAGATAAAAAGGACAGAGAAATGAGAGAGGGAAACACGCTTTTTCTCTTGATCTTCCAATCAGCCAGCTATTCTTTCTTTTTAAATGGATAGACACAAAGTGGGTTATATAGCAATTTACCTGGATTAGGATGCCCCAGGAAAATTTAACTCGCTCTGGACTTGATGAAACTCTAAATGCTGGATCTCTTGGAATTTCAACAAGAGCAACCCTGAATATGTGATCTCTTACTGCTACTCAAAACTGAAGACTGCCTGCAGAATCACAGAAGGGATCTACAAGAGATTTCCGACACTGTGGATTTACAAGATGTGTCATCAACGTTAACCCCGCTCTGTGTGTACATCAACACTGAGCATCTCTGCAAGGTAGGCAAGCACACCCATTGAATCAGGAGAGGCATGAGAATGGCCAAACCGTTGTCACCAACTCAAGTTTTAGGGCCACAGAGGACACTGCATGCCATACTGTGCATAGACTATTGACCCTGCAGCATGTGAATGACCAGCACAATCCAAATACTAGTAGCAGAACTGCTCTACTGAGTGAAGAGCAGATAAAGTACACTCATAGCCCTAACACTTGCTTGAGATAGGGGAAAAGGTGATTCCCCGGGTCACAAGGGAAAATGAGGTGGCAGATCAGGCAGCATGACCAGCTGTCCAAGATCAGTGGGTGGGGCCACTGCAGACCTTACTGACTGTTCTAGAAGTGGGTGCTAACAGACCCAGTCCACACAACTGACAAGGAAGACTGGACACAAGAGAGAAGAATCAAGAATGAGGAATGATGGACAATGGAAGGCTGATAATCACTCTGGTCTTAGGAAGAGGAATGATAATCAGCTCCATGAAGCCTCCTCACCAAGGGTCCACAAAAAAGAGTCAGTTTCTTTTGACCCAGATATTACATTCCACAGGTGAACGTAGTCAGATCTGACATCCAAATGTGTTGTATGTACACAATAAACTGGAACAGATGTGAGAGAGCCCCAAAAGGGATGTGGGCCATGATATGCTGACTGGAGAATGTGGTGAAATCAACTTTATTTTTGGCCATAGATACTTTCTGGCATTTATGGGACAGACTCTTGGTAAGGGTAAAATCATTCCCCACCTAGGTCAGTGTGGTGTCAACCTGACCACACCTGGCATTAACTAAGATCATCTGTGAGTCACCTGAAGAGATTATCTGGATTAATAATTTACAATACAAAGCCCAGCCCTAGATCTGATCGAATCCTCCCGTAGGAAACCAGATAAAAGGAGCCACAGAACAAGAGCTTTGAACGAGGATCGTCTGCTTCTTAAACTCTCCAAGATGTCTGCAGTGACTTAGCCTGCTTCCATTTTCAGCCACAGCCATGTGCCTCTAAAGAAAGCTGTTTCTCCCTCTGGAACCGTAAGCTGAATAAATGTCCCTAAATTGCTTGATTAGAACCTGCTCTCTCACACAAGTTAAGAATAAACTAATATAGTAAAAAACAGCGTCTATCGTAAACATCTACAGTAGAACCATGGGGCAACATGCCCCTTTTCTGTGTCTGATAATGACCCAGTCCTCATGGCTAGGTCTTTTAAATTATGGCCAAAAGCATTAAATATAAATTCGAGACTTTTTATTGTGCTTATCTCCAAAGAGTTCAGGAGAGGGAGATACATTGTACTCTGAAGGAAACTGAATTATTTCTTGAACAGGTGATAGTTAGGCCAACCTCTTTCCCTTTGCTCTTCCAAGTACCAGGTATATATTTGAGGACCACCCTGACAATCTCAAAATTAAGGACATCCCACAGGCTAAAATAGTAATCACTCCCTCCTAACATTACTACAGCAGACACAGAGAGCCTGCACCCATATGCAGGCCAGAATTTTGGCCCAATTCTGAACTGATGCACCAGCTCCAGCCCGTGACCACTGTCTGGGTCAGGAGAATCCCTTCGGAGTACTTAAAGCACAGATGCAAGGACACACTTTACTGATCTGGCACAAACAGCTTCATCTGCTTAGCTTATCAAACCGAGATTAGCTTTAGATGCTAAGTCAAAAGTTTTCTACAGTCTTACATTGTAAGTGTCCATATTTTAAACCATGGTGGTGATCCTGATTGGTTTGTAAAATTGATGAGGTAACCTGCTTTGAGAACTTGTAATGTGCCCTCTTTGGTATGGTACAAAGTAGGCTGTGGCCTTAGAAAACAATGGTAAACGTTCACGGATTTTTCAGGAACTACCCCACATACATACACTTTTCTTTTGTTCTTTTATAAAATTCTCCACATTCTCTGCCACCCAAATAGAGTTATCCTGTAATTATGATTAAAAATACCAGTGGCAATTCCAGTTTTGTGTGCTGATAAATTCAGTACAGAGGTGCTACAGTCACTCTTCTTTGGTGTGCACACAATTTATCTTATTTTTTTTTTAACAATTTATCTTACAGTAAACCGGGGACTACAGTCCAAGGATGGCAGGAATCACATATCAGAAGGCAGTCAGAAGACACATAATGCCTCACAAACATCAAGGAGGAAAAATAACAACTAACTTAGCTACAGAAAGAAAGGCAAGGCTAACAAAACCATGTCTAATGTGCCTTCTTCTATTATGGCACAACCTCTTAAAGAGGCAACAACCTTCCCAAACTGTAACCTTAGTCAAGAATTTGAAACTATCCCTGCGGGAAGCAAACTCATACAGACCATGACCAGAGGCTATGTATCATTCTGAACCTACAATTTGCCATGAGATATCTTGTCCAATCAAAAGTATTATGAAACACGGTCTCGATTCCCAAAATTCCTGTCACAGGAGTGCTGAAGGGGAATTTTAAACGCGGAGTGAGTCAAACCTTTACTCTGCCCACATCCCCTGTGGACTATCAGCTGCTCAGGCTTTCTTTGGGTCTCACCACTCTAGTTGTGGGGAACAAGAAAACAGTGTCAGTCTTTTTTTTTTTCTAATTTTTTTTATTTATTCAAACTGTGTGCTGGCGTGTGTATGTGCGTGCGCGCTGTTGTGTGTGTCTGTGTCTGGATGTGTAGAACCACGGACGAATTCGCGAACCACCATGAACCGCCTCCACCTCCGCCCTACCAGGACCAGAAGCACAGGCCGCCCCGCTTCTGCCTGGCGTCTATACATGGATCTGGGATCCGAACTCAGGCCTTCCGCCTGCAAGCAAGGCTTAACCCCTGAGCCACCTCTCCAGCCGTGTCTATCTTATAGCCCTTTGGCTACCCGACTGTATCTCTAACTGTCTGGAAGATCACTAGGAGGAACTAAGGAAAAGATGAGTGAACATATTTTATTAAGATAAACCTTGGAGACCACTCTTCTGGTCTCCAGTGAAAGAAACCATAGTTTCTATCTGACACCCAAATGGGTACAAAGGGTAAGAGAAGGAAGCTGAAATAGCCTAAAATTTTATCTTTTCAGACCTGCCACCAAGTGGTTGTGTGAAATTGTTGGGAATGTTAGGACAGGATTCTACAGGAATGTTGGATGAGCAAAGGAAACTCTAGTGACTGTGTCCACTGTCAGGCAGCAGATCATGTAAATGATAGGTTTGATTCACCTGTGGAGAATGCATCCCTTAAGGAGGCCTATGAGTAGACAAGGCAGGAAAGTAGCAAGTGTGAGAAAAGTCACAGTAAAAAGAACAAAGAGTGTAAACAAAGTTCTAAAACCAAGTGTGATAAAGTGGTTTTTTCCTTTTCATGGTAAAGACTGCTTTATTGGCGGCAGTTAGTACAGTCAATAAATATTGGTCCCCAAAGAGTTAATCATAAAACTGAATGAAAATTGAACCAAGGATGACTCAGATCAATTCTGCTTCTTGGGAAAGGCAGCCAAAACAAAATTACAAGACTTACACTTTTCAGGCAAAATACCGAAGCATGGTTCCCTGTACAGCGGGGCATGGATACCCCACCCTTCAGATTCCTTGGGACTTCTTATCCTCCTGAAACAGCTTTTGTTCTCCAGAACTTTATTTTCAAAATGCCTGCATGAGGTTGTGCTTGATGGTCCTCCCAGCAATCTGGCAGACAGCCAGCAGATTGTGCAGCATCTTGGCTTGGTTGCTGCCTGCCAACCATAAGAACAAAATCCACCACCCAGGAAAGGGAACTCACTGATGAAATGGTTCTACGGTATAGGTATCGAATCATCTACCTACTCTCTATTTTTATAGCCTGATTTGCTAAATAACATCTTTTTAAAATATTCTAGTCCCTTGCCATTGCTTTCTCACTAGGGATTTTTAAAAAGCCCTCATGTCACATAAGCATGGGTTGCACTGGCAGCGTTTCTTTAGGTCACAAAGCAATCTTAAACACATGTGATGTAAGCAAATAAGTGTGTGTGCATGCACCGTTGTGTATGTGTGTGATGTCTTAGATTCTGAGGTCTTCAAGAGCTTACTGTGAGTCAGGCCATATTCCTAGGAATGCTAGGTATACAAGCTTAATTAGTGTTGCTGTGAGACAATACTCAGTCAAGCAACTTAAGGGACTAATGGAGACCTAGCCTCCTATGATTCCAGAGGGGATATAGCCTTTCATGGCAGAAGTAGCATCTGCATGCCTGGTGGCAGAAGCTGGAGAAAGCTGAACCATCCATCTGGGAGGCTGAGAGCAGCAAGACTGCCAGCTGAAAAGCAGAGCTCTCCTGGAAGCAGGGTGTTGGTAATCCCAAGGTACAACCCCTGTGACTGGCATCTTTCAGCAAGTCTTCAGCAAGACACATAAATCTGTGGGAGACATATTTCAAAACATAACTGCTGGGACGATTCTCCCAGGCACACACTGCGAAGGCTCCAGGCCGTCGGGACGGCTCCCAGGCACAGCAGGGAGTAGGTCAAGGCGACACTCCGTCATTCACTCACTCAAACACACAGCTCCTGGCTGTAACAACCTGACCGCCCGCACCTCCGCCTCAGCCCTCCAGAGACTCGGCAACAGATGGGGAGTTTGTCAAAGCAAAATCTGTTTACTGGGGGTAACAAATCAGCTTATATAGACAAAGACTCAAAGCGCATGAAACACCAGCCAATTACCTTGATGGTCAGTATAGCACATACTCTGCATAGGTCAGACTAAACATAAATCTATGTTGGCTCCTATAAGCCAATTAGGACTCTCTGTAATGTGATCAGGGTTACGCCTAGGGCACTAGCTCCCAGCGCCATCTTTGGTCCCATTTGCTAAGCCATGCCCTGCTCACTCCCTCCCAGACCGTTATCTCTGGGTGGGCCCAACACATGACAACAGAGAAAGATGGACTAAGGACAACAGAGAATTTAATAGTCAAAAGGGTTGCTTTTGGTTTGAAGTGGTAGATCCTATGCTGCCAAGTTATCTTTTAACCCTGAGTCTGAAATGAATTTGTTCCAAGAAGACACACATAGACTGGACCAAAAGCTCATGTGAATATACCTTACTAATTTATTTGCTGTGGTGTTTTACCCATAGGGGTTCCACTGTACTTGGAGGCCTGACTTCTGCTTCAAAGGTTTTCCACATTCATTTTTCTAAAATGGTTTCCTAACTTTTGTGAGCTTTCAAATCTGAACATTGCAAAAGAGCCCTACGACCTTACATTGCATATTACTTGCCTTCACGAATGCTATGATGTAAGTTGTTAAAGAAAGGTAGTCTTTCCTACACAACTGAATCCAAACTTGATTTTTGTTCAGCGTATACCATGTCAATAAAACTTTAAGTCACACTTGTTACAGATGTGTCAGAAATGACAATATTTAATAAGCTAATTACAAAATTAATTTCTTACATGAAATACTTAAATACCCTGATGTACAATCCAGACTATTTTAAGTTTCCATACATTTTACTTTGTAGGTATTCTCATCTATGCTTTCAGGGGCAAATGAGCAACCTAAAAACGTACATATTAATCGTTTACATTTACAGGGCTTCATCTACCAATCCATAAAATGGAATGACTTCTAAATTACACATGAAATCATATTCACATTGTGTATAAGCCCATTCACCTGTACTTTTCACATATAGTACAAAAGTTTCTTTCATCCTGTGTCATCATATAGCTTCTGCTTCATGAATTCGCTGCCATGGGAATTCCACAAAGCCATGTGGCTTACTATTCAAAAGCTTTAATGAGCAGTAGTGACTGCCTTCAACAAGAAAAAATGTATCATTTTTCTTGCAGGATTTATCATGAGTTTTAACTGAAATAATTACGTATCCAAGAATTTTTACCCACATGACTTCCCTGAGTTGTGATATGTAAAACAAAGTCTGACAAGATTAAATTACTTCACACATCTTGACATATGCTCCTGAGCATTAAGCTTTCCCACTTCCTCTACAGTCATAGGGTTCTCAATTCCACAAACTCAGTGATATGCATGGAGGTGTTTCAAGAAAACTAGATTTACAATATTCTGTACATTGATAATGCTTTTCACCTATATGAATTGTGATGCTGAGTGAAACTTGATTTACAGGAGTAAGATTTCTCACATTTGGCACACTTAAAGGGCTTCTCACCAACATGACATTAGATATTCAGTTTGATACAACTTGTAGCAAAAGCTTTTCCATTTAGTATGATTGTTGTACCATATAGCTTCTCACCTGTATGAATTCTTCGATGTACAGTGAAATGTGCCTTCCATGAGAAAGCTTTTCCATTCTTTACATTCATATGACTTCTCACCCATATGAGTTCTCTGATGTAAAGTGAGTTCATACCTTGTTGAGAAAGCTTTCCAATTATGTACATTCGTATGGCTTCCCACTTGTATGAGTTCTTTGTACAGTGAGTTCAGACCTTGTTGAAAAAGCTTACCCACATTCCTTACCATATGGCTTCTCACCTGTGTGAGTTCTCTGATGTACAGTGAGTACAGAGCTTGAGAAAGCTTTCCCACATTCTGTACATCCATATGGCTTCTCACCCGTGTGAATTCTCTGATGCTTAGTGAGTTCATACCTTGTTGAGAAAGCTTTCTCACATTCTGTACATCCATATGGCTTCTCACCTGTATGAATTCTTCGATGTACAGTGAGATGTACCTTCTGTAAGAAAGCTTTTCCACATTCTTTACATTCATAGGGCTTCTCACCCGTGTGAGTTCTCTGATGTTTAGTGAGTTCAGACCTTCTTGAGAAAGCTTTCCCACATTCTTTACACTCATATGGCTTCTCACCCGTGTGAGTTCTCTGATGTTTAGTGAGGTCAGACCTTGTTGAGAAAGCTTTCCCACATTCTGTACATTCATATGGCTTCTCACCCGTGTGAGTTCTCTGATGTACAGTGAGTTCAGACCTTGTTGAGAAAGCTTTCCCACATTCTTTACATTCATATGGCTTCTCACCTGTGTGAGTTCTCTGATGTACAGTGAGTTTAGACCTTCTTGAGAAAGCTTTCCCACATTCTGTACATTCATATGGCTTCTCACCCGTGTGAGTTCTCTGATGTTTAGTGAGGTCAGACCTTGTTGAGAAAGCTTTCCCACATTCTTTACATTCATATGGCTTCTCACCTGTGTGAGTTCTCTGATGTACAGTGAGTTCAGACCTTGTTGAGAAAGCTTTCCCACATTCTGTACATTCATATGGCTTCTCACCCTTGTGAGTTCTCTGATGTTTAGTGAGTTCAGACCTTCTTGAGAAAGCTTTCCCACATTCTTTACATTCATATGGCTTCTCACCCGTGTGAGTTCTCTGATGTTTAGTGAGTACAGACCTTCTTGAGAAAGCTTTCCCACATTCTTTACATTCATATGGCTTCTCACCTGTGTGAGTTCTCTGATGTACAGTGAGTTCATAACGTGTTGAGAAAGCTTTCCCACATTCTGTACATCCATATGGCTTCTCACCTGTATGTATTCTTCGATGTACAGTGAGATGTGTCTTCTGTAAGAAAGCTTTCCCACATTGTTTACATCCATATGGCTTCTCACCTGTGTGAGTTCTCCGATGTACAGTGAGTACAGAGCTTGAGAAAGCTTTCCCACATTCTGTACAACCATATGGCTTCTCACCTGTGTGAGTTCTCTGATGTCTAGTGAGTTCAGACCTTGTTGAGAAAGCTTTCCCACATTCCTTACATCCATATGGCTTCTCACCTGTGTGAGTTCTCCGATGTACAGTGAGATGTCCCTTCCATGAGAAAGCTTTCCCACATTCTTTACATTCATATGGCTTCTCACCCGTGTGAATTCTCCGATGTAGAGTGAGTGCTGACTTCAATGAGAAAGCTTTCCCACATTCTGTACATTCATATGGCTTCTCACCCGTATGAGTTCTCTGATGTTTAGTGAGTTCACACCTTATTGAGAAAGCTTTCCCACATTCTGTACATTCATATGGCTTCTCACCTGTGTGAGTTCTCTGATGTACAGTGAGTACAGAGCTTGTTGAGAAAGCTTTCCCACATTCTGTACATCCATATGGCTTCTCACCTGTGTGAGTTCTCTGATGTACAGTGAGTTCATAACGTGTTAAGAAAGCTTTCCCACATTCTGTACATCCATATGGCTTCTCACCTGTATGAATTCTTTGATGTACAGTGAGATGTCCCTTCCGTAAGAAAGCTTTTCCACATTCTTTACATTCATAGGGCTTCTCACCCATGTGAGTTCTCTGATGTACAGTAAGGACTGATTTCATTGAGAAAGACTTAGTACATTCTTTACATTCATACGGCTTCTTACCTGTATGAGTTCTGAGATGTCGAGTGAGATTTGAATTCCATGAGAAATATTTCCCACATTCTGTAGATTGATATGAGTTCTCACTTGCATGTATTTTCTGTTTGACATGTGATGCAGCATCACAGGATTTGGATCTGATGTGGAGTTTGTGTTGTACCTTTAGTTTTACCTGGAGATAAATCATTACAGCTTTATGAGACTATTTTACTAACAAAATATTTCTTAAGATCAGATGATCAATTCTGTCCATTATAAACTATTTCTTTTATTTGTTTGAACCATTTAACTACTTTAGTCGGTTTAGTAAGTGGCATGTGACTGACTTGCTACATTATATAATGATGTAGTGAATATAATATACTTCATATAAACAAGGTCTATGAATAGTGAATAACAAATTCATTAGAGAGCTCTTAAAAGATCTCTTTAGTATCAATATACATACCTGTGTAAAAAAATGATTACAGAGTTCCAATATTAGTGGGCAGCCCGAGAATGGGCCCCAGGCTATGCCACCGAGTCCTGAACCCCACTAAGGTAGAAGGCTCAGAAGGAGGTTCGGCACCCACATGAACAGATGCTCCGAGGGATGAGAGAAAGGAAGCGGGAGGTGATGGGAGAGGGGGCGGAAAGGGGGGGGAAGAATGCAATAGGGTATGACAGGGAGGGGAAGAGGGAAGGAGAGGGGAGCACCTATTGAGCTTGTATGACTAGGCAAAAAAATTTAAAATAAAAAAAGAGATACAGGATCAAATATATTACAATTCATGAAAATTTTTATTACATTTAAAAAGAACGAATATGGTTGTCAGTTGACCTGAAATTCATCACGTTGTCCTCCAACCAGGATCTTATGAGCGTTCCAACAGTGAAATGATACTTATCCTGTGTATATGTGTTGGTATATTTTCATGCAGCCTTGTGCACATCCACATTTATACGGGTATATGGAGGTCAGAGGATGTCTTCTTTAAATACAACACTCCCAAATTTTTTGAGAATATCTTACTGATGAGGTCATTGCTGACCTAGAATAATCTTCGCATGACTTTTCCTGTGTTCTTCATTTTCTAAGCATTTCAACAATGCCACCACACTTTGTTTTCCATATGGCAGCTTGGAATGGAAATCTGTGTCCATATTTTCAGAGTGCCTCTTTGAAAGTAAACTATTTGCTAATATTTTCCTCACTTCACATTTCTTTTAAAAATATAAATACAGTTCTCATGAAATATTTTACTTACTTCAGCAAACCCTGCAAGTGATGGCTTTCTTGGTTGGATGATTTCCCACAAATATTTTCCATGATGTTCCTGGCTGGGGTCAACTTTGGCAGACGCTTTATTATCAACTAAAGAACAAAAATATCCTCATCAATAATTGAATTTATAGTCCTCTTGCCATTAAAACATACTATTCTTTATTCTTATGGAAGTATATAATTCTGACTTATGGGAAGTGTACATATTTTCCATATTCCTGAACATAATAAATTACTGGCTTATGCTTAATTACTAATTTATATTTCTTTGATCTTTTAATCACATCACTGTTGAAGCATGTGAAAAAATTATTGCAGTATTGTTCACCTAGAAGATTATAAAAACCAATCATTGCCAGCCATTTCTGGTTGTTCCATAATTTATTTCAATAATGACAAATACTATGATACTCTACCTTGTCTTTCACATGCGAAGTAAGAAGGATTTGTCAGCGAGCACAAACTCCCTTGCAAGAAGCATGGCCAAGTATACATACTACTAACGGGAATAGAGGCAAAAAAAAAAAAAAAAAAAAAAAAAATTCCAACACCAATGTATTTACATTTGTTTATTTCATCCTGAGAAAGTCTCAGCATTAAAAGATGTTTGAAGATGGCCTTAAATACATAACATGCTTCATCAAGTGGTAAGAAAAGCAGATGACAAAGAACATCTATAAAGGGATAGGATTTCTGGCAAACTAAGAAAACAGTACTCAACAAAATACACAAGGAGAAATCAAACAGGGAAGGGATTCTACAGAACAGTCTATTCAGAAACAGAAAAAGCCAAGCTTTGGATCCACAAGAAAAGCTGAAATTCACCCTGTGCTGAGACAAAACCTGACAAAAGGAGCTCAACATCATCAATAACTGATAATTATTGCAGAATTTTCTCATTCGGAATGTACACACTGACCTGGCAGTCTCCATACTGAGTATTCTGCAAGTGTACAAGGTAACAATCCATGTTCGAGCTTGAAAATCAGGTCAGGTTTGGTCATATTGTGTCCTGTAAGTAAAAAATAATACATACTTAAAATCAGTGTTAAGTCAGATATACACTGATGAAAGACCACAGTTCCAAGTCATAAACTGTGCTGTTCATGGGAAACTGTTTATGTGGAACTTTGGTTAGAATGGGTTCACTGTCAGATTTTTCAATTACTACTACATCATGTAGTAATGAATTACACAATAAATAATAGAAACTGAGGATTCAAAGAAAAATTTAAATATCAGTGCAATGGTAACAAAGCCTCGGTGAAAACATGAGAATCTGAAAAGGGAAAAATGCATTCAATTATGGTAAACAGTCTGAGAGTCTACAGTTCAACTGTCAATATGAAGGGGAAAAGTATTAAAATAACCCAGGGAAGCAAAACCTTAAGAAAGCTTACAGATGGACCATTTCATACACATATATTACAACTCACAAAACAAATACAAGACTTATCATTGTTCCACAAGAAAACAAAGTGCTTCATACTACTAGGTGAAGGATATTTACATCATGGGATTGACATTCAGATCCCGAAAACATGAAAGAACCCTAAGAGACTTCACCAGATAATCATTCTCTTTCATATTACAATGATATTGTCAAAGCTCCAAGTTAAGAAACACATAAATATTTAACAGGAACATTGCATACAGTTCTTTTTATATCACACAGTATGATAGACAGCCAAGTTTTCGGCTGTCACCATACACTACAGCCTCACACTGATTTCAATGTTAGACATGTGATGTTCATCCCAGTCCACATCAACACATAAGATCAAAACAGCACCTAAAAAAAAAAAAACAAAAAAACAAAACCTAGCAATCAGGACCACATGTGACACACTCCAGGCACACAACAATCACGATAGGTAAATTAAATGTATAAACTTCCCTATCAACATAATAAAACTAAAATCCAATATCAACACAGACATCTAATGAAAAATAAAAAATCTTGGGTCAGCTACACAGCTGATAAGCAAAAACCCTATCCCAGATTTTCTTCTGTTGATGATATAAATACATGACCAACATAACTTAGAGCAGAAAGAAGTTTTTGTTCTAATTCATGATTTGTCTAATGTCATGATGTTGGTTAGAAATGTGTCCCCCACAATCTCATGCATTTGGGAAGGTGACCTTTGAGAGGTGGAGCCTTACTGGAGGAAGATGGTCTCAACAGGTGAGCCTTGAGATGGATTAGCCTCACCTTACTCCTGAAGAGCTCTGCTGTTGTAGCAAACACTCTGGTAGCTCTCAGTCCCCAAGATGTTTGCAGTAACTTAACCCAACTCCAGCTTCAGCCACCAGCTATGCTGCCTCAGCCATGAAAGACAGTATCTCTTTTTTGGAACTGTAAGCTGAATAAATCTCCCTTTCTCCCTTAAATTGTTTGACCTGGGTGTTCTCTCATAGCAACACATAAGAGTAACTGTTAGAGAAACTAGTACCAAGTAATGAGGTATTACTGTAACATTAAGAGCACCTGGTACAACAACGTGTTTTGAAGTTGAGAGAAATTGTATCAGAGAAGAGGGGGTGGGGTCTTGCTGTGAAAGACTAAGAGGGTCTTGCTGTGAGAGACTAAGAGAATCTGGTACTTAAAACGTGAAATTATTTCTGAAGAGAAGCTGGTACCTAGCAGGATGGCCAATGCTGTGATGTGGCTAGTGTGTCTTTGGAACTGTATGTTGGGAAAAATGAGGACAACTTTGAGACTTTGTCTGAGAAAGTCTTTACATCTTAGCAATGGGGCCAAATGGACCTTTCTTGTGAGAGCTCTGAAGACAGCAATGCTGTAAGAGATACAGGCAGTGAAAGCACAGCTTGTGATGGTCCAGAGGGAAACAGAGACTGTGTTTGAAACTGAATGAGTGACAAATAGAGCCAGGTGTTGGTTGAGAGTTTAGTGAAGTTTTACCCTCCTGAAAGCTTGCCTGAAGTGCTTGGCAGAAGAAATTTCAAAGAAATGTATTCTTGACAATGTGACATGCTTGCTTTTTACTTCTCTTCTTCAGATATATGAAAATGAGTGAGAAATCAAGCAGAAACAAAAACAGTAAGGTCTGGTGAGGAAAAATGCAATGGCAAACACAGAATTAATGAGGGAGAAGAAGAGAAGAAAATGACAGCTGTTGAAAAGATTAGTAGTTCCATTAGCAAATAAAAGCCAGCTCTTAATTTGACTCAGAGGACAAGCTCTACCTTGAAGGCAAGATTCTCAGAGTAGACTCCCACCCATAAGAAGGCAAATCCTTTTGAAAGGAATGAGCTAAAGGGTAGAGTTCCAAAGCAAGGGTCTGTTTCTCCCCTAAAGCAACTGCTCAAAAGAGGGAAAGAGATTTTTTTCTTACACTCAGCACAGAGAAGTTGGATCAACTGTGATTCCAAGGGGCAGTCGTGGCAAAGTTGTCCACCCGGTTCTGGTTTTAGAGGCATCAAAGATGTAAGAGAGAGGAGGTCATGGGTTCAAACCTCCAAGATTTTTGGAAAATGGCAGAATCTAGGTAGCCCGGGGCAGAAAGCCTGCAGTTGAGAGGCCCAAGAAGAGCAGTTTGTGCTGTAGAGTTAAAGCCTGGTTTGCCATTGAAAAGTGAAGATGTTAGAGATGCCAGAGAACATGGGACATCTGCCAAGGAGAGCTGTATACCCTGGGAGGAGCCAGCCTGACAGTGATGTGCTCCACGGGCAGCTGCATTGGAGGGATGCAACCAAAACCCTTCAGAACTGCAACAATTTCAACAAAAGGTTCACCTGTTGGACTTGTAGCTGCATGGTTTGGAGTTTGTCCTGCTGATACTTGGTCTTGTTATAAACCGAACTTTCCTGGATACACCCTTGTTGCAGTTCGCCTGCATGGTTGATAAATGACAATCAAAATGGCTTAAGGAAGTAAGGGGTTTATTTTTGCTTGTCATTACTGGTTCAGAGTCCAGCTTAATGGGAGAGCATGCACCAACACCACAGCTGAGGGAACTGGCTACACTATCTCTACGTAATGGCTAAGAGAGGGATGATCCTTACTTGCCATGCCAGCATGTCTGGCCAAGTGTACAGAAGGATGCCAACTTCCTCAATCAACTCTCTGTATTTTATTCATCTGTTCAGGGCCTAGTCCCACCCACCATAGGCTGGGTCTGCCCCATCAACTAGACAATCTCCTTCAGGTTTGCTCTGGGCTTAACTCAACCACCAATTCTCTACAAATGTGCCCAGAGCTCAAAGTCTCCACTGTCAAGTTGACACCTGTGCCTAACGATGACATTCCACCCCCAAAACATAGCACTTTTAAACTGTAACCTTCAAACCTTGTCCCCACAGATGTTAAATTTAATCTTAAAATATAATTTCATAGACAAATATAAAATATCCTCTCATTAAAACTTCAGTTCCAACATTAGGAAAATTCAAAGTTTCTTAACCTTAAAAGGGTATTAAATCAGAATAAATTAAGTACTTTAAGACAAAACATTAAAACAGAAGGATCTTGAACAATAAGAAAACATTAAAAACACGAAAATCCAGCAAATCAAATACAATATCCTTTACTTCAATGTCCATCTGTTGCTTATCACATAGTGAAGGTGGCTCAAAGATTCTAGGCATTCCCAGTCTCTGTTTGCAGCTCCAAGTTGTAAAAGCAGAGTTCCTCTGAACCAGGCTAAATCTCCACCCCCAGTCATCCTCACTAGCAGTCCCATGGTTCTGGCATATCAAACACCACTCTGGGTGCCTCTGCAGCTATAAGCTTCACCTTTCCTTGCAGGAATTCCATGCCTGCCACTTGGTGCCAAATTTTTGCTGCTTCCCATGTACCCACCTAGGGGACACTGCTAGATTCCCAAGTAGTTTGATGCACTCAAGGCACTGCTGTACCAAGTTTTGTGTGCTGATGCTAGAAAAGCCTCTATTTTGGCAGCCAAACTTCTAAAGGGCAAGAAAGGGCTTTAACTTGGGCTTTCGGCCCTGAATGAACCTGGGTTTTCAAACCAAAAACTCACCATATGGTGGTATCCATGTTTTCCACCATCCCAGTGCAAGTCACTAGGTTTTCCTACATTGATGCTCATTTTTCCAACAACAGTACCTATTCGGCTGCCTGACCTTTCCTCATGCAAATCTTCAACGCTGCCAACACAGCTCTCGTCTATCAAGCAAACCAATCCATCGTCTTTAAATTCAGCTTTACCAGAGTCCTTGTTCCCTTCCTCACAGAACCCAAACAATCCTAGAACTCTCTCAGCACTACAGTTTTCCAAATGACCCAACGAACTCTGCAGAATGGTATTTGTAATCCACAAAGTCAAAATCTTTATAAACATTTCAAACTTTGTCCAGCAAAACCGATCAAAAGCCACAAAATCCACATAGTCAAGATTATCAGCAACACTCCACTTCCAGAGTACCAAATACTGTTACAGCTCCCCTAAGTGGTTGCTGATAAATGACCATCAAACAGCTTAAGGGAACAAGGTGTTTATTCTCTGACGATTTTCCAGTTACAGTTCTCAGTCCAGCTCGACGGGCAAGCACGCAGCAACACCACAGCTGAGGGATCACCATCTCTATGTAATGGCTGAGAGAGAGATGATCCCTACTTGCCAGACCAGCATATCTGGCCAAGTGTACATAAGGATGCCAACTTCCTCAACTAGCTCTCTGTATTTAATTCACCTGTTCAAGGCCTAGTCCCACCCACCATGGGCTGGATCTGCCCCGTCAACTAGACAATCTCCTTCAGGTTTGCTCTGGGCTTAACTCAACCACCAAGCCCAGAGCTCAAAGCTTCAACTGTCAAGTTGACACCTGTGCCTAACTATGACAGCCCCCATTCCTCCCTGTTGGAATGGGAATGCTTATTCTGTGCTGTTGTATGTTGTCTTTTGATTTTACAGGAGGCCTGGGACTTGGACTTTTGCACTATATTGGGACTACTGATGTAGTCTATGAAGACTTTTAAAGATGGACTGAATATGGTTTGCATAATGAGATGGCAATGAACCTGTGGGGGCCAGAGTTGGAGTGTCATGGTTTGAAATGTTCCCCCACAGTCTCATGTGTTTGGGAAGGTCATGGCACCTCTAGGAGGTGGAGCCTTGCTGGAGGAAGGCAGTCACAAGGGGTGGGCCTTTAGGTGGATTAGTCCCAGAACACCTCCTGGAGAGATCTACTTTTACAGCAGGAATCTGGGAGCCCTCCGCCTCCAAGATGTCTGCAGTGATGCAGTCTGCCTGCCTCCAGTTTTGGCTTGCCAGCCACACCACCTCTACCATGAGAGACTGTAGCCGTCTCCTGGAACTGTGATCTGAATAAATCTTTCTCTCCTTTGTTTGACTTGAGGTGGAATCTCATAGCACAGAAAACACAGAAAAGAGTAAACAATGCTATGGTTATACAGGAAAGCTCAAGCTAACATCGGGTCAAGAGAACTAGCTATGTGATATCCACACCAGAGCATAGAAAAGGGCAATCTTTATTGTTAAGACTGTGTGCATGTCAAGGTACTAAACCAGCTCTCTCCATTTAATTCACCTTCCCCTGGACATCATTCCAAACACCATAGCATTGGTTTTCACACATCAATTCCATCATCTCCCACAAGCCTGCTCGTGACTGACCTTAACTACTAATAGAGATGTGCACAAAAGGCTCACATTTCAATAAGCAAATTGTCACCTATAAGTAACTACTACAGAAATTTACACAAGACTTGTGAGCTAAGTTTGTATGGGAATCACACAAAGGTAGGAGGAGGCAACTCAGTCTACAAGGTTGAATTCTGAGCACCACACATATCATGGCATACATCCAAACACATAATGATAAAATATAAACAGATAAAATGTACCATATGTACAAAACCATTAATAAATTTTAAAAATATGCTTACCCATACTATTTAGAGGATGGAAAAAACAGAGAACTGTGTATGTCTGAGGTCTGACACTGAACTCTACAGATACAGGTGGTAAAAAGAAAAAAGAAGACGATGTGGAAAAGAGGAAGGGGAGCATTAAAGTGAACTTTTGTGTACAGAAAATGACTTTATATAAGAAAAACACCCCCAAAAGAAGAAAAATGGATGGAAATCATATTACAAAATAGTTCAAAAAGAGCACAACTATTTCCTAGGGTTCTTGAGGTAACTGAACAGGTGCTGAACCTCATCACCAATTCTGATCTCCTGAGTTAGGTCCTCTGATTCACATGGTGGGGAAAATCACTCCCCAAGCTGTTCTGTGACCTATACACATGCCAGAGATCTCTAGAACATACATACACACACATATACACAAAACATAGATGAAAACACACACACACACACACACACACGCCAAGTAACAAAAAAACCACAATACATTGCCATTCAGAACTGCCAGAGAAAGTATTCTCTACCATTACTAATTAGTTCCTCTGAAGATCTGTATGGAGGGTCCTAAATTTATTAAAAATTGATATAATGTATGAACCAGATATACCACTGCTGGGAATATTGCCAAAGAATGCTATTTCTTACTGCAGAGACCCCCACACATCCATGTTCACGGCAGCTGTACTCACAATAGCAAAGTAAATGGAATCAAATTACATGTCCAACAGTAGATGAATGGATAATGTGGTACGCAAACACAATGAAATATTACTCAGCTGTCAAAAAGAATGAATTAATGAAGCTTGCTAGTAAATGGATGGAGTTGGAAGATAGTATAGTGAGTGAAGCATCCCAGAAGGCAGTGTAGTGAGTGAGGCATCCCAGAAGACAGTGTAGTGAGTGAGGCATCCCAGAAGACAGTGTAGGGAGTGAGGCATCCCAGAAGACAGTGTAGGGAGTGAGGCATCCCAGAAGACAGTGTAGGGAGTGAGGCATCCAGGAAGACAGTGTAGGGAGGGAGGCATCCAGGAAGACAGTGTAGGGAGTGAGGCATCCAGGAAGACAGTGTAGGGAGGGAGGCATCCAGGAAGACAGTGTAGGGAGGGAGGCATCCAGGAAGACAGTGTAGGGAGTGAGGCATCCAGGAAGACAGTGTAGGGAGGGAGGCATCCAGGAAGACAGTGTAGGGAGTGAGGCATCCAGGAAGACAGTGTAGGGAGGGAGGCATCCCAGAAGCAGATAAGTGAATCCTAGCATTGAACTTGCAGAATGATATACTGAGATAAACTTCTACAAGAAGTTTTTATAAACTTCTGTTAAGAAAACCCCCCAAAAATGTAAACAATCTATAGGAAAATAAGTAGATAAAGCAATTGTTGAAGAGAAATCTTAAAACAGATATAAGAAGTAGGACAAACCTCAGGAAAGTATAATGGCATGAAGAGAAGAAACAAGGTCCATGTCTGGGGAAAAAAAAAACATTAACACTCTTTTTTTTTTTTTATAATACATTTTTTATTATTATTTCAGCTCATACAAACTTAATAGGTACACCAGTTCCCTCCCTCCCACATTAACACTCTTATCCAACTCTAACTGCTGAAGGTACAACTCTGGTATCCCATGGAACCAGAGTTATCCATGTGTAAGACCCACGGATAACTAGTTACTGTGTGAATGGGTCATGAAGCCCTGCTTCCTTATGGCCAGGAAACACACGCCGAATACTGTAAACCTATTCAAACAACAGTGGAAGGTGAGAAAATAGACAGGAACAGATACTTTAAGGTTAACTATAACTACTTGATAGTAAACTATCATCTAAACATTTCTTACTGTGCCCATATATAAGAAAAGCTCTTCCCACCCAAACAAGATGCACCCTACTGCAATGCAAGATTAATGAGACAGGAAATCACGACTGGCCAGAGTATTGGTGCTACGGTTGCATTTTGGTGTCAACTTGACAGCTGCAGACAGTTTGGGGTGCAGCTGTGGAGGGTTAATGGTTGGAATGGCCCCTGAACAAGTCTGCAGGTACTTGACTGATTACTGTGGAAAACCCAGCCCATAGTGGGTGGTCCTTTCCAGTGGTGGACCAGATAATAGAAAGTACAAGGAGGAGGGCCTTGCTCTTCCCTTATGCTGTGTCGATTTGCTGTGGAGTCCACTCTGAGAGCGTCATTCCCTTTTAGAGCACTGTGGCATTCTTTGCCGCTGCTGCCACTGCCACTGCCTCTCTCCTTGGATAACTCGGATCTTTATCTTTTCCACCACGTTGTTGCTGTTCCTGCTGCCTCTGGAGCCTGGTGTCTAGGCCTTGCTGCTGTTTGTTATTCATCGCTGATGTCAAAACCCAGCTGTTCTTCACTGACCTTGGAGTCCAGCATCTTTGACCCTCCAGAGAAGTAAAGGCTTGAGACCTTCTTGGGATCTTCTAGCTTTGTGGAAAATTATGGTCAAGAGCGAGGTGGCTGAGCCCATCCCAGCACAGCCCATCCCCCACACCCCGGAGATCCCTGCCCGCCCGGCGAGCACCCAGACCGGCTCCGGCTTGGCTCTGGGCCCTGCCCCAGACCCCAGCCCCTCGCATCCTCCCGCCCCCGTGCGCCTCCGTGCCCCCCCCCCAGGTCCCAGGTGAAGAATTCTGCCATCAACATCAAACCCTCTGCCTCTCCAGCCCACCGGGAACCTACGCACGTGGTCCACGGAAGACACATTGCTACTCAGAATTCAATAGAGTCCAAAGGAAATGCAAGCAAAACTCTAAGGAACAAAGGGAACACAAGCCAAACATCTGGACTCCACTACAACCATTATATCACATGGGTGAGATTCTTCACATCCAGCTCAAAGATACGTAAACTTTTTCTTTTTCCTTTCACCTTACTGATCCTTTCTAGTATCAATTGCTGTAGATCAACATTCTCATACAGCCACCCCAAAAACAAAACTCCAGGGAGTACACCACTTACCCTCACATATCACCAAGATACTAAATCGTAAAAGTGCTCTACCATACTAATATTTACCCCCTGGTTACCTAACCTGACTTAACTGATGTACTAACAGCCTAATAGCATCATCTAGGATATAACAATGCACAAACATGCCCAATCCAAGGCAAGCACTAGTAATAACTGGCAAGTGTAACAATACCAACTACATCAGTTCAGTGAAAAACACATAGAAACTGAATGGTCTTACAAAACAAAACAACAATGCCCAAGTCAAAGTGCAGATCCACGAGAAACAAAACCCAAGAAGACCAAGCTTCCACCGAAAGAATTAATCCCATAATGGTGGATTGCAACCAGAACAAATCCACAGAAAATAGCCATGAAAGCCAGACCCAACATAACGACTTTCAGAGTATGATGATTACCATGATTAATACTATGAAAGAGGAAATCTGAAAAGAGTTAAACAACCGAATCAACCACTTTAAACAGGAACAAAACAGGCACCTGGAGGAGTTGAGAAAAACAGTTCAAGAAACAAAAATAGGCATAGAGCAGTTAAAACAGTCTCAGGCAGAGTTTAAAATTGAACTAAAAGACAAGTTATCTTCAACCCAAAACTCAACAGAGAGTCTTATCAGCAGAACAAATGAGGCAGAAAACAGAATTTCAGATCTTGAAGACAAAGTGGGAGAATTAACCAACTCAATGGAAGAGATTGTTAAAGCCAAAAAGATACTGGAGAGGAACATTCAAGAGATATGGGACACCCTGAAGAAGCCTAACATGCGCATTCATGGAATACCAGAACAAGAATCCCAAAATACCACACCTGAGGAAATTTTTCAATTCATCATAAAAGAAAATTTCCAACAACTAAAGAATGAGAGGCCTATCGAAATACAAGAGGCATTTTGCACTCCAAACAGATATGACCAAAATACAAAATCGCCACGGCAAATAATAGTTAAAACACTCCACATTCAAGACAAAGAAAAGGTGCTGAGAGCTTCAAGAGAAAAAAAGCAAGTCACCTATAAAGGTAAAACCTATTAGAATAACAAATGACTACTCAATAGAAACAGTAAAAGCAAGAAGAGCTTGGAAAGACATACTTCAAGTATTAAATGAACAAAAATGCCAACCCAGACTGATATACCCACCAAAACTATCTGTCATGATTGAGGGAGAAAGAAAAGTTTTTCAGCACAAAGACAACTTGAAGGGATACATGTCTACCAAACCAGGCCTTCAAAAAATGCTAAGAAATGATACTCAAGCTTGAAGATAAGAACAAGCGTATCCAGGGGGACAGAAGGGAAGTATAATACCACCAAAGCATAAATATTAAACAACACACTTAAAAAATCTACTAAACAATAAATGTCCAGAATTAAAAATAATTTCTCCATTATAACATTAAATGTCAATGGTATTAACTCACCGATTAAGAGACACAGATTACAAACTTGGATTAAAAACCACAATCCAACAATCTGCTGCCTTCAAGAAACTCATCTCACCACAAAAGATAGGCATGTCCTAGGTATGAAAGGCTGGTCCAAAAACCTGCAAGCTAATGGAACCAGGAAACAGGCAGGGGTAGCAATTATGCTTTCAGACAAAGTGGACTTCAAACCAAAGAAAATCATGAGAGACACAGATTGATACTACATTTTAGTCACAGGTACAATTCACCAGGAAGACTTCACAATACTGAACATATATGCACCCAATACGGGCCCCTCCACATTCATTAAGAAAACCCTACAGCGTCTAAAGCAAGAAATCAACCCCCAAACGATAATTCTTGGGGACTTCAACACCGCCCTCTCAACATGGGATAGATCAACAGGTCAAAAGCTTAACAGAGACACTTTGGACCTTAATCAAACCCTGAAAGAAATGGACCTTACAGATCTCTATCGAACTTTTCACCCATGCACCAAAGAATACACATTTTTCTCAGCAGCACACGGAACTTTCTCCAAAATAGATCACATATTGGGCCACAAAACGAATCTACACATATACAAGAAAGTTGAAATTCTAACCTGTGCCCTATCAGACCACCACGGCCTAAAGCTGGACATCCACAACACAACAAGCAAGAGAAAATACACTAACTCCTGGAAACTTAACAATATGATGCTGAATGAGAACTGGATTCAGGAAGAAATTAAAAAGGAAATTCAAGATTTCCTGAAAGGGAATGATAATGAAAATACAACCTACCAAAATCTCTGGGACACAATGAAAGCTGTTCTAAGAGGTAAGTTCATAGCTCTTAATGCCTACATCAAAAAAATGGAAACATCAGAAATAAACAACTTAACAATGCAGCTTAAAGCTTTAGAGAAACTAGAGCAATCTGATCCTAACAGCAGTAGAAGAGAGGAGATTAGCAAAATAAGGGGAGAAATATCTGAAATCGAGATTAAGAAAACGATAGAAAAAAAATCAACCAGTCAAAAAGCTGGTTCTTTGAAAAAAATCAATAAGATTGATACACCCCTAGCTAAATTAACCAAAAGCAAGAGAGAGAAAACCCAAATTAACAAAATTAGTAATGAACATGGAGTTATCACTATTGATACCCAAGAAATCCAGAGAATTATAACATCATATTTCAAAAACTTATACTCTTGTGAAGTTTGACAACAAAAAAGAGATGGATGAATTTCTAAGTAAACACAACTTACCTAAATTGAATCAGGCAGTTGTGAATTATTTAAATAGTCCTATAACATATAAGGAAATTGAAGAACTAATCTCGAATCTTCCCACCAAAAAATGTCCTGGACCAGATGGATTCAGCACAGGGTTTTACCAGACATTTAAGGAGTTAATAACACCAATATTCCTTAAACTGTTCCATCAAATAGCAAAGGAAGGAACACTACGAAATTCTTTCTATGAAGCTAGTATCGTTTTAATCCCAAAACCTAATAAAGATTCACTTAAAAAAGAAAACTAGGGCTGGAGAAGTGGCTCAGGGGTTAGGCCTCTGCCTTGCAGGCAGAAGGTCCTGAGTTCGGATCCTAGACCCCATGTATAGACGCCGGGCGGAAGCGGGGGTGGCCTGCGTTTCTGGTCCTGGTAGGGCAGAGCCCGTGAATCCCGGGGAAAGTAAACAAGGAGGAGGCAGTCCATGGTGGTTCCCGAATTCGTCCGTGGTTCTACACACACATACACGCATACACGCAAACACATACATACACGCACACACACACATACATGCTCACAATTGAATAAATAAAAAAAAGATTAAAAAAAAAAAAAAGAAAACTATAGGCCGATCTCTCTGATGAACACAGACGCAAAGATTCTCAGCAAAGTCTTAGCAAATCGGATTCAAAAACATATCAAAAAGATCATTCACAGGGACCAAGTAGGCTTCATCCCCAGCACACAAGGTTGGTTCAATATACACAAATCAACAAATGTAATTCATCATGTAAACCAGTCCAAAGTCCAAGACCACATGATACTCTCGATAGATGCAGAAAAAGCCTTGACAAGATCCAACAGCCTTTTATGATCAAAACGCTAGAGACAGTAGGAATGGAAGGAACCTTTATCAATATAATAAAAGCTGTATACAACAAGCCCACAGCAAGGATTATGCTTAATGGGGAACAATTGGAAGCATTCCCACTTCGATCAGGAACTAGACAAGGCTGTCCACTCTCACCACTTCTATTTAATATTGTACTTGAAGTCTTAGCTGAAGCCATAAGACAAGAAAGGGACATAAGAGGGATTCAAATCGGCAAGGAAGAAGTCAAGCTATCCCTATTTGCAGATGACATGATCTTATACCTGAGTGATCCCAAAAACTCCACCAGGAAGTTCCTGGAACTAATTGAGAAGTTCAGCAGGGTGGCAGGGTACAAAATAAATGTGCAAAAATCAGAGGCCTTCCTATATGCCCAGAATGAAAGAAGTGAAAAAGCCTTGAGAGAAACAATCCCATTTACTATAGCCCCTAAAAAAATGAAATACCTTGGTATAAACCTAACCAAGGAGGTAAAAGACCTTTACAATGAAAACTTTAAAACCCTAAAGAAATAGCAGAAGACACCAGAAGGTGGAAAGACCTCCCATGTTCCTGGATTGGCAGAATCAACATTGTAAAAATGACCATCCTACCAAAGGCAATATACAAGTTCAATGCTATACCAATTAAAATCCCAAAGCAATTCTTTAAAGAAGTTGACCAAACAATCTCAAAATTCATATGGAGGTACAAAAGACCCAGGATAGCAAAGACAATCCTGAGTAACAAAAACACTGCTGGAGGTATTACCATACCAAATCTTAGTCTATACTACAAATCCATAGTTATAAAGACAGCCTGGTACTGGCTCCAAAATAGATACACAGATCAATGGATAAGGATTCAAGACCCAGATATAAGCCCACAAAATTACAGCCATTTGGTCTTTGACAAAGGGGCCCAAAGAATCCAATGGAAAAAAAAACAGCATCATCAACAAATGGTGCTGTCAAAACTGGATCTCCACATGCAGAAGATTAAAGCTGGACTCGTACTTGTCACCATGTACAAGACTTAATTCCAAATGGATCAAGGACCTTGATATCAGGCCAGAGACTATAAAAACCATAGTTGAAAGGATAGGGAACTCCCTCGAGCTGATTGGGCTAGGCCAACAGTTCCTAAACAGACATCCAATGGCACAGTCACTGCTACCAACTCTCAACAGTTGGGATCTTGTGAAATTAAAGAGCTTCTGTTCAGATGAAGAGATTGTTAACACGAGCCCAAAGGCAATCCACAGAATGGGAGAAAATCTTCACTAACCACATATCTGATAAGCTCTACTGTCCAGAGTGCACAAAGAACTTAAAAACTAACCACCAAGGAAACCAATGGCCCAATTAAAAAATGGGCCCTGGAATTAAAAGAAACTACCAGGGATGAAATTAAAATGTCTAACAAATATCTGAAAAAATGCTCCACTTCCTTAGCCATCAGGGAAATGCAGATCAAAACTTCCCTGAGATATCATCTCACCCCGGTCAGGATGGCAAAAATCCACAATACAAACAACAACAAATGCTGGAGAGGATGTGGAGAAAGGGGAACTCTCCTACATTGCTGGTGGGAATGCAGGTTCATACAGCCACTGTGGCGAGCCGTCTGGAGACTCTTAAAGAAATTAAAGATTGTAATGCCATAAGACCCTGCGATTCCACTTTTGGGAATAACCCCCCATGCAGCAGAGGTTCACCTCGATAGCACAAGCTCGACCATGTTCATAGCAGCACTGTTTACAATAGCAAAGTCATGGAATCAGCCCAAATGTCCAACAGTTGACGAGACGAGTGGATAAGGAAAATGTAGTACATCTATACAATGGAGTACTACTCAGCCATCAAAAATGATGAATTACTGGAATTTGCCGGGAAATGGATGTCATTAGAAAGAATTATATTAAGTGAAGTATCCCAAACCCAGAAAATTAAGTGCTGTATGTACTCGCTAATAGGTGGCTCCAAACCCACCCAACCCATCTTGAGACACTTAAAGGTAAATCTATGTAATACCTACAGTAATTGCAAGGATTACGAACAGGAGGGATGTGGTTGGAGGGCCACACCAGACACAAGGAGAGAGGGGACCATGTTACAGCAGAGAAAATAGGCCACCATCAAGGAATGCAAGTAAGTAATGTGACACCTGGTTAAGTTCACAGATGTTCGTTCCTGATCGTGTACAACTGAGGGGGTATGATCTCACCAGAAGGGGAGGGCATACAGTCTGGCAGATAAAAAGTAACCATTTTGCAAATAGGTGATTGACCCCTCCCTTACTGAGGTTTCCTACTCTTATTACATCTACCCTTGAATGTGCTCTTATAACAAGACTCCAGTTTAACAGCTTTTTGTCTCTGGCCAGGGGGTGACACAATGCCCATCAGGATGGAGTGAAGGGCATTGCAGGAGCAGCAAAACTGCAGAAGAAAATCAACAAACCACAATCCAGAACTTCAGAGACTCTATATCAACCACCTAGAGCTGGGCCAGACTAATCTCTCTCCATCCTGAAGCTCAGGGACATTTGTGGAAGAGAGGGCGGTAAGATTGGGCAAATGGATGGGAGGAGCAATGATTTGCAAGATACTCCACACAAATTAGGGCTGAAGCAATCATAAGTGGACTTTGCATGCCTGGTGCAATGTCCAACACACTATTGACCTCACAAAGTCTAGCATCTGCTAAAGGCACCAAGATCCTTGGAGGCAAGGGATTGACAGCCACAGCAGTGTTCCTATGCTTAACGGGAACACAGGAAAGGGTTCAGGGAAATGCCACTGGGTCCTTGTACGTCATCGGAGAAGAGGGCCCAGAGGAGAGTCAGGCATGCACAATAAAGGACTCTGGGAATTGGGGCGGGAGGCACAGGGGGATGGGGCGGGAGGGGTGAGGGGAGAGGGAGCAGGGAGTTTTGGAGGGAGGAGGAGGGAGGGAGGGAACTGGTGTACCTATTAAGTTTGTATGAGCGGAAATAATAATAAAAAATGTATTAATAAAAAAAAGTGTTCCCATACTAAAGGGGAACACAAAAAAGTACTCTAAAAAAAAAAAAAAAAAGAGTAAGGTGGCTGCGGGCAGCTACTCTGAAGTACACTATTTTTTATTGTGTTATTTTAATAAGCTTATTTATATATATTACACTCTATAGATTCTGTTTCTTCAGAGAACCCTGGCTAATATAATTGGTGACCCTGGAAAGATCAGCCCCAACAAGACCATCAAAGTCTCTCCCCATCCCAAGTTCAGGGAACCTTGAGGAAGTAAAGACTCTAAGACTATAAGAGTCTCAAGTCAGCAAGGTGTTCTGCTGGCCAAGACACTCCATTCACTGTATCCAGGAGCTGACGGCAATGAGATCTAATATATTATTAGATCTACAGGATGGTTGACATTATCAACACCCCTCCCTCATGAACTAGCAAATTTTTCAAAAGAAACAACTACACACAAAAAAGAATCCCAAGGGGCAGATGTTGGACAAAAGAAGAATCTCCACACTTGGGAGTTTGCCCACTGAAGGGGCACTGGATCCTTCCAAGCACAGGCAACCCAAAGGGAGCCCTGAGATTCACATTTTCAGAGGGACAAAAGGGTAGGAAGGACTAGAGGGATAGGTGAAAGGAAATTAGGATAGTAGAGTAGGGAAATTGGAGGAAAAAGGGAAGAAAGTATATAAATGCATTTTGTTCATTTATGGAAAATTTCTCAATAAAAAGATGAGATTATCTATTCATTTATTAGAGCTTATTTTTGTAGTCCTGGCAAGTGAATCTTATACATACTATTCAGCCGGTGATAGTTAATCTTGGCTGTCAACCTGACTACACTGGAATTAACAGATTAACTGTCAGAGGTCATGTGGAGAGATAATTAAGAGTAAGATATTGGCAACACAAATATCTACCCTAAATCTGAATGGAATCATTCAGTAGCAGATCAGACAAGACAGAAGAGCTGAAGGACTCTTTCCCTGTGCCATCAAACTCTTCCTCCCTCTATGATGAAGGACTGGACCCGAGTCACCTCAACAGCCATGCCTTTCCTGTCATAATCAAGTGTGTCTCCCCTCTGGAAACATAAGCTAAATAAATCTTCCTGTCCCTCTTAGGCTTAAATCTCTCACAGCAGCAGAGAAATTAACACAGCCATTGAACAATTAGCTTTAATACCAGACTATTTTGCAATTTACAGTGAAGGCAATTGTGATAGTTTATTTTGGGTGTCAACTTGACCTCACCTGGCATTAACTAAGATCAGCTATGAGACCACTTGAAGAGATTATCCAGATCAATACAAAGGCCAGTCCTAATCTTATTGAAACCTCCCCGTAGCAGACCAGATAAAAGAAACTATAAAACAGAAGACTTGGAAGAAGAGAGACTCTCTCCAAGGACTCCTGCAGTGACTTAGCCTGCCTCCAGCTTCAGCCACTAGCCACGTCACCTCCACCATGAAAGATTGTTTCTCCCCTCTGGAACCTTAAACTGAATAAATCTCCCTTTCTCCCTTAAGTTGTTTGATTTTCCTTGCTTTCTCACAGCAACAGTTTTAAGGGACCATTACAGCAATGAAAAGCAGTATAATGAAAACTGAAATGTTCAAGTACAAAGCTAAAGAGATGTGTTATGCATAAATTTTCATCTAGCTCCAATATTACTTTGTTTTCATTGTAACCTAAGAGTGTCAGCTGGCTTCTGTCTCTGTCTGGCAAATATTGGAAATATCACATTTTGGAAAGACTTATTACAGTCAAAAGGTTCCTGAATATGTGAAAATGGGAGGGGGCTGGGTTCCCACTATAAGGAAAATCAACAAACAACTGCTTCAGAAGGCACTCCTGCAGTACAGCAGTCTGAAGGAACCTGAGCAGCCAGGCAGGAGGGGTTCTCCTGCAATCAGAGCTGACTGCACATCACACAGAGAGCTCCACAGTCACAGCTTCCATGAGTCTCACTCAGTACAGGGAGGATTTTAGTGAACAGTTGCCTTTGAGTCCTCCCTGCTCCTGTAAGAAACTTTCACTGGTAACACTGCAAGCAAGCAGAATAAATGACTGAAATTTTAACTTGGAATTCAGCCTGAATCTCCTGTGGCCTATACTTGAATCCATACCAAGAGAATTGACGTATGGGCTGAATTTCCACAGGAAAATTATAAATCAAGAATGTCCAGTGGGCCAGTGACATAGCTCAGTGATAAAAATCTCCTGATCTCTCCCTTGATCTTGGGAGCAGATATAACAAAAGGAGAGAATGTGTTGGGAAATAAGATTTACACTTGGAATGTATTCCTGGATTCCATTCAGCAAGCAAATTCATAAACACAAACATCTTGCAAACAAGAAAAATCTCCCTCCTGAGCAAACTCAGAGGAAAATAGGTCCTGCACACAGGACAGAGGTTGAGGATGCCTATCTGGAACTTGGAAGCACCTTTACGACTACGTGGGGACCTTGCTGATACACAAGGCTTATTGCCCCCAGGGGAGTCTTTCTCTACTTTTTGATTCCTTCTTCCTGTTTTTAGCAAAATAAAAAGGGCTGTTAATTAACAGTAGGCGCCTTTAGTTTGCCACTGTTGGTCCATTCCATTTTGCCTTCAGTTCCAAGTTCTTGTTTCTTGCGACATAGATCATCGGTAAGAATTGACTTCCAAACGCTGTCCTTTGATTCCCCACATGAAAATCATGGCATGACATATCTCATTTCTATGTCTCTCTTGTTGTGTGTGATGTGCATGCATGCATGTGTGTACTCCTTGAATTAAGAAAAGGAAAGTAAGAGGAGGATAAAAGACCTCCAAATTACAGAAAGATCCCAGGATCCAGAACAGGGAACAGAGGGCACCAAAACAATTTTAAGGACCTTCTTCTGCTACATAGTGAGGTCAAGTGCAGCCTACAGTACCTCCTGAAACACTGTCTCAGGGAAAGTTAATGTGAACGAGTATTACAAAGGATCCACACACAAAAAAATGACACACATATACCACTGAGACCATGGAGAGCTTACATGACATAAATAAGTGAGTAAACCACTGATAATCTTCAGATGTAAAGAAAAGCACTGACTGAAAAATCTCAGGCACACTCCCAACCAAGTTATATTGAGGAAAAAATATCCTAATTGTTAAAGCTACAGAAATCAAATATGAAAATCTGAAATATTTATACTGCCAACCTTTGAAGCACATTGAGGTTACACTAACCAAAACAGCAATGTAAAGGCAGATGCTAAAGTCTTCCTCCAGAGTCCACAGAGAAGACAGCAGACAGAGCCAAGGAAACATGGGTGGTCACAGAGCACCTGTCCTAGAAGGAATGCTGAGACATCAGCCCTTCCTCTTTGGTTCCTGAGGACAATGAGGTGAACAGCTCTGGAACACCATGTGCTCCTACCATGGCAGAGCAAACAAAAGTAGCAAACTGACCATTGACTACAACCTAAAAAACTGTGCACTGACAAAATGAACATTTCTTCCTACAGTGGTGCTTCTTTCATGTTTTTGGTCAGAATGATGGGCAGCTAGTTGACTAACACACACAGTCAATTAGTTTTCAACAAAGGTCTTAGTGCAGAGTAACCAGCCCAGCTCCCAAAGCCCCAGGATGTGACCCGAAGCCACATACCCAGCTAGCCCAGCTCCCATCACCCTGGAATGCAACTGAGCTTCAAGTGGCCAGCAAACATGCCAGAAACCACAAATAGGGGACCAGCGAACCAACACCATACAGCCAAGGACCCCAAAGAGCTTACCATTCAAAAGAAGAGCATCTTCCCATATCAACCCCATAATGATGGATTTCAACCAGAGTAACCTGTGTATCAGCCATGAAAGCAACAACTAAGGTAATGATTTTCAAAGATCGCTTATTAATATAATCAAAATAACTGATCAAAACAATGACAGCGGAAAACTGAGAAGAGTGAAACAACTGCATAGGCAAGTATGAACAGGAAAACAAAAGGCACCTGGATGAGACGGAAAACGCAGGTGAAGAAACAAAACAAAGCATAGAGCAGTTGAAAAAAATCTCATGCAGATTAAACTTGAAATTAAAAACAGGAGAACTACCATCCAAACCTCAACAGAAAGTCTCAACACCAGCACTAACGAAGCAGAAAACCTAGTATCAGAACGAGAAGACAAGATGGCATTACTAATTTCCTCAAGAGATTGAAAAACTTTAAAAAAAATACTCAAGAGGAATATTCATGAGCTACTACTGGACACCTTGCAGAAGCCAAACCTGCGCATTCATGGAATTTAAAAAAAACAAAACAAAACAAAAAAAAAAACTCACACCAAGAGATTTTTCATACTATCATCATTGAAAGTTTTCCACATCTAAGGAAAGAGATCCCCACCTGAGTAGAGGATGCGCATCACACAATGAGATATGACCAGAATAGAAACTCACCATGGCGAATGATAGTCAAAACACTACAGATACAAGGCAAAGAGATGTGTTAGGAGCTTTGAAAGAGAAAATACAAGTTGCATTAAAAGCTAAGCCTATTAGAATAACAGATGATCTTTAGATGGAAACAGTAAAGGCCAGAACAGTTTGGAGAGATGCATTTTAAGTCATGAATGAGCACAAATGCCAAACCAGGCTAATATGTCCATCAAAACTATCAGTCATAATTGGGGGTGAAAGAAAAATTTTCCACTATAAGGACAAGGTGAAGGCCTACATGACCACCAAACCAGATCTAAAGAAGAATCTAGAAAAGATATAAAAGGACAAAGGACAAACACACCCAAGAGGACAGAAGGAAAAAACACCACCAATACAACTACTAAGCAAAGAAATACACATAGAAAAACTACAAAACCCAGAACATGATGGGAATCAACAAACATTTCTCAGTTATTTTTTTGGGGGGGGTACCAAATCTCTTTATTTGAATGAATGATACAAACTAAAAAGCGAATGTTTTGGTACAACTTCCAGAAAAGGTAAAGGTAGTGATATGCATGCACACTGCCTTGGTGACCAGCCGTCACTGTAGCTCTGGGGGTGTCAGCTTAGCTCTCATCACTGTGTCCCAGGGTGAGCTTACCAAAGAGATATTCCGCCATGCCAGACTCGGGGCTCCCATCTTGCGCAGGTTGGTCACGTGGTCGCCCAGTTCTTTGATGGATTTCACCTGCTCGTTCAGGTAATGGGTCTCAATGAAGTCACACAAGTGGGGGTCATTTTTGTCAGTGGCCAGTTTGTGCAGTTCCAGTAGGGACTGATTCACACTTTTTTCCAAGTGCAGTGCACACTCCATCGCGTTCAGCCCGCTCTCCCAGTCAACGCGGTCTGGTTTCTTGATGTCCTGCAGGAAGATGCGGCCGCCTCGCTGGTTCTGCAGCTTCATCAGTTTCTCTGCGTGCTCCCTGTCCTCGTGAGACTGGTGAAGAAAGTACGTGGCAAAGTTCTCCAGAGCCACATCATCACGGTCGAAGTAGCAAGATATGGACAGGTAGACGTAGGAGGCGTAGAGCTCAGGTTGATCTGGCGGTCGATGGCAGCCTCCCAGTCCTGGGGGTAGTTCTGGCGCACCTGCGACGGGGGCGCGGTGGTCAGGGCGGCGGCTGGGAGAGACGCGGTGGCGCAGGCGAGGAGGTGGCGGAGGAAGACTGCGGCTCAGCGTGGCCGGCTGGGGTTCCGTGCAAGCACTGTTGAAGCAGGAAACCGCGGCGACTCTCGGTGGAGAACGTCTGGCCCATTTCTCAGTTATAACCCCTAAACGTCATTGGAAATAACTCTCCAATCAAGAGACACAGACTACAAACATGGATTAAGAACCATAACCTCTAAATCTGCTGCCTTCAGGAAAGATACCTCACCAGGGAAGATAGACACATTCTCAGAACAAAGGCTGGCTAAAGGCACTCCAAGCTAACATAGCAAGCAATTCTAGTATCTGACAAAACAGACTTCAAACGAAAAGAAATCGTAAGAGACAGGGAATACTACTTCACAATTTTCAATGTGTTTATGTGCCCAATGTAGGCTCACCCACATTCATTAAACAAAGACTACAACGTCTAAAACAACAAATCAACCCAAACATAATAATAGGAGGAGGCTTCAACACCCCACACTCACCACTGGATAGATGAACAGGCCAAAACCTGAACAGAGACACAATGGAGCTTTATCAAACCATAACACGCATGGATCTGACTGACCTGTACTGAACCTTCCTTCTATCCTCACACCAAGGAAAACACATTCCTTTCAGCAGCCCATGGAACTTTCTGCACAATAACCCACATATTGAGTCACAAAACAAGCCTCCACATACACAGGAAAGTAGACATTATATCCTGTGCTTTATCAGACCACCATGGAATGAAGTTAGACATCCATGACAAGGCAAATGACGGAAAATACGCCAATTCTCAGAATTTAAATACCATGATACTGAACAAGAAAATGGTTCAGGCAGAAGTCAAAATGGAAATTCCAAAATTCCTAAGAAGTGTATAATGAAAACACAACAAAAAATCTCCAGGACAGGATGAAGACTGTACTAAGAGCAAAGTTTATAGCACTCAATGCCTATAGAAAAAAAAGTGGAAACATTACAAGTAAATAACTTAATGATGCAACTTTAAAGCTTTAGAGAAAGAATAATCTACTCACAAAACAACTAAACCAGGAAAGAATAATAAAATCAGGGAAGAAATATCTGAAATGGAGATAAGGAAAACAACACAAAGAATTGACCAAAGAGCTGGCTCTTGAAAAAAGCAAAAAACTTGGGGCTGGAGAGGTGGCTCAGGGGTTAAGCCTCCGCCTTGCAGGCGGAAGGTCCTGAGTTCGATCCCAGATCCCACGTATAGACGCCAGGCGGAAGCGGGGGCGGCCTGCGCTTCTGGTCCTGGTAGGGCAGAGCCTGTGAATCCCGGGGGCAGAAGGAGGTGGAGGCGTCCATGGTGGTTCGCGAATTCGTCCGTGGTTCTACACACACACAAACACACATGCGCGCGCACATACACACGCATATGCGCACAGTTGAATAAATAATAATAAAAAAATTTAAAAAAAAGAAAAAAACAAACAAACAAATATTGGCAAACCACTAGCCAAATTTGCCAAAACCAAAAGAGGGAAAATCCAAATTAATAAAATTAGAGATGAAAATGGAGTTATTACAACAGATATCAAGGAAATCAGAGAATCATAAGGTTTTATTTTGAAAAGCTATACTTCACAAAATTTTTTTAATCAGAAAGAAATGGATGAATTTCTAAGTATACACAACTTAGAAAAATTGAATCAGAAGGAAATGAATTATTAAATGGGCCAAAGCAAGTGACAATATTAAAGAATTATAAATCTGCTCACCAAAAAAAAGCCCAGGATCATATGGTTTCAGTACAGAATTCTACCACATATTTAAAGAACAACACCACTACTCCTTAAACTTTCCATAAAACAGCAAAGGAAGGCACACTTCTAAACTCTTTCTATGAAGTTAATATTACATTGATCCCCAAACCAAATAAAGATACAACAACGACAAACACTAAAGACCAATCTCATTAACAAATACTGACGCAAACAAAGATTCTCAACAAAATTTTAGCAAACCAGACTCAGGAACACATCAAAAAAGATCATTCACCATGATTAAGTAGGATTTACTTTAGGGACACAACATTGGTTCGATATATACAAATCAATAAATGTATCTATCTTATAAACAAAATCAAGGGCCAAAACCACATGATTCCCTTATAGCCACCAAAAAAAAAACCTTCTGAGAAGATCCAACATCCATTTATAATAAAAGCCCCAGAAACAATAGAAACAGAAGGAACTTATATTAACATATATACAAGCCTAGCACAAGGATCATCCTAAAAGCAAGGCTGTCCACTCTCACCATTTCTATTCAACACCGTACTTGAATTCTTAGCTATAACCTTAAGACAAGAGAAGGAGATAAAAAAAGGATACAGATAAGAAAAGAAGTCAATATATCTGTATTTGCATATGACATGACTCCGTATCCAAGAAACTTCAAAAACTCCACCAGGAAACTCCTGGAAAAATACGAAGTTCAGTGGAGTGGCAGGTTACAAAACTAATGTTCAAAAATCAGTGGCTTTCTTATACACCAAGGATGAAAAAAGTGAGAAAGTCCTAAGAGAAACAACTTTATTTACCAACCATAGCCCCTAAAAAAAAAAATTAAACACCTTGATATAAATCTAACCAAGGATATAAGAGATCTGTGAGATGAAAACTTTTAAAACTCTAAAAAAAGAAATTTCTGAAGACACCAAAAGGTGGAAAGACCTCCCAGGTTCCTGGATTGGTGCAATTAATTAACATCCTAAAAATGAGCAGCATCCTATCAAAAGCAATATACAGATTCAGTGCAAGGCTAATCAAAACTCCAAGGCATCTAACCATCTCAAAGTTCATATGGAAGCACTAAAAGCCCAGGAGAGCAAAAACAATTCTGTGTTTAAAAACTCTGATAGAGGTATCACCATATCAGACCTTAATTTATACTTCAAATCCATAATAATAAAGACAACATGGCACTAGCTCCAAAACAGACACATAGATCACTCGATAAGGGTTGAAGACCCATACATAAGCTCATGCACCTATGGACATCTGATTTTTGACAAAGGTGCTCAGAAAAGCCAGCAGAAAAAGTACAGCATCTTCAACAAACGGTGCTGGCAAAACTGAGTATCTACATGCAGAAGATCGAAACTGGATCTTTACTTATCACCATGCACAAAAATCAACTCCAAATGAATCAAGGACCTTAATATTTGACTGGAGACTATGAAAACCCTAGAAGAAAGAGTAGGGAATCTCCTTGAACTGACTGGCATAGGCCATCATTTTCTAAACAAGACCCCAATTGTACAGGAAATACAACCAAAGTCCAAGTGGGATCTCATGAAATTAAAGAGCTTCTGTTCAGCAAAAGATATTGTTAACCAAGCAAAAAGACAACCCACAGAATGGGGGGAAAAAACTTCACTAACCACACATCTGATAGAAGACTAATATCTACAGAGCACAAAGAACTCAAAAAAATTAAACGCCAGGTCGGTACACAGTCCGGTTAGAAAACAGGCCTTGGAACTTAAAAAGAAACTTTTCTCATGACAAAATAAAATCAAAACCACCCTGAGATATCATCTCGCCCCAGTCAGAATGGCTAAAATTCAAAACACACACAACAGATGCTGGAGAGGATGAGGGGAGAAGTAAAATGGCACACATTGTTGGTGGAAATAAAGACTTGTGCAACTGCACTGGAAAGGGGGGGGTAAGATTTTAAAACCACTGAACAAATCATTCCAAGCAGAGCAGGGCTGCAGCATCCAAGAACTCACTGTAATGGGGCTTGTCCTCATCAGACCTGTACAATGGCTGACAAATCAACATTCCCCATAGGCTAGATTTTTAGATCCGATCTGAAAATGTTAGGAATTGTCATAGGACCCTGCTACACCACTCCTGGGAATATTTCCAGAGAATGCTTCATCTTTCAGTAGAGACGTGTACAACCATGTTCACTGCAGCACATTCACAGTAACGAAGTCACAGATTCAACCTAAATGTCCAACAGTTGACAATGGATAATGAAAATGTGGTACATGTACACAATGGAATAGTAGTCACACATCAAAAGAAATGAATTAATGAAATTTGGTGGTAAATGGATGGAATTGTAAGAAGTTATACTGAGTGAAGCATCCCAAAGACAGACATCTCATGTTCTCCTTATAAACGGAACCTAGTACTAAGCCCTCATAATGACACACTCTTTATGGGTAATCTTTTTAATATCCATTAAAACTACAAAGCATCATAACTGGTGAGGTAATGGGAAGAATACCCTGAGAGAATAGAGACAAAGGAACACAGTTCGATAGATAAATCCTGTGCACTGTTAGTTTCCTCCCCAACCACTGTGTTCAGACTGGTTTCCAGTGCTGCACATATGTACCCTGTTCTGTGGAGTGGGGGTAGGAGTCGGGGGGAAGAAGTGGGGGTTAGTAAGCAGGTGGTTGGTTATCTGGAGGCCAACTCCACTTTCTACTGTTGTCCTATTCCTGTTCTTCCCTGCCTTTTATGCCTTTTCTTAAATAAACACTTTTTTTTTTAACAGGTTCTTTGTTTTCTTGATGTATGGCTAGAAGAGGACAGGACCCTGAAGTCTGGTGCAATGGAAAAACAGCAAAATAGAAACAACAGCCAACCAGAATGCAGAGTATTGGAGACCCTGAAAAATTCGCATGGAATCAGGACAGCCAAATCTCTCCCATTCCCAAAGTTCAGGGAAACCTGCACAAGGGGTGGTAGTGGTAAGATTTTAAAAGCCTAAAAATGGGAAGATCTACCACTGGACAAGACATTCCACTCAAGGCAGAGCTGCTGCATCCAGTAACTCACTGTAATAGGACTTGCCCTTACCAGACCTGCATAATGGCTAACAAATCAACATTCCCTATAGGCTAGCGAGAATCTCAGGAGAAATAATTTCAAGCAGTAGGAACCTTAGGGGCTAAGGCTAGACATGTCAAGGGGAGCGCCTCTATCAGTGGGTCTGCCCAAGGAATCCAGAGTGAACCCCGGGAATCACAAAAGCAGATGGACAGGAGGGTCTGAGTGAGTTTAGGGAAAAATAAAATAAAATTTAATAGAAATTAAAAAAGGAATCAGGCTGAGAAATATGGATATCCGCATGTGGAGGAAAGATATCATATTTGTGACTTTCTGTCCACAGAGAAAAGTCAGGTAAAAAGCGTTTAATATAAACATCTGAGACCCACCTTTGCTGTCTAAGAACCCTAGTAATCTCATTTATTTACCAAGCAGGAAAAGAAGGAGTATTTCTTTTGGCATCCTCTCCTTCCATATTTGTTAAGAATTACTTCTTCCATCTACATTGATCCCAGAAAGTCAAAGAAATTAGTGAAATCTCTCACTCACAGAAAGACGACTTTGGTCTGTTCTCAAACTAATTGCAAAGTAAAGTTGATCTCAAAGCAGAGAATAAAACAGTGATTTCTTATATGTACAGAAGTTATAGGAAAGGGTTGAAGGGAGGATGTGTAGCATACATCGGGATGCGCAGGGAAGTAATGATCAACTTCTTATGTTTTATAATACAGTACTAAATGCATGGTTGACAACAATGCATTGAACATTAAAAAATAGTTGAAAGAGTCTCAATGCTCCTAATATAAACCAGTAATGCCTGTGCTGACACACTTAACCAAAAAATTACTCATGAAATATGTGCATTTTGTAGCTACTATGTTCTCCACAACTGTATGTCCTTAAACAAATGTGCGAGAAACATGTACCAAGGAGATGCAATACTAAAAGTTTGCCATGAGGCTTGAACAGATTGTGTAGTGGAGTGCAGATGGTATACTCAGAAAATTGCATACCACGCAAGAGTGCATACAGGAGGTCATGTGCACTAAAACCATAAAATTTTATCTCTGACTACAGAAGCACATACTTGTAAGGCCCAGTGTTCTATGAGACATGAGGTGCTGAAAGACTTCCCCAGAAACTTGAGAGCCAGAAGCAAGCAAGAGACACTACCCAAACGAAGGCAGAAAACTGGGATAACACCTCATACCTGACTTGGAACTTGCAGACACAAAATGTCACCCTTGAGAATGCACACACACACCAAACAGACACACACTAAAAACCAAATAAAGAATGTTATTAAAAAATACAGATCGGGGGCTGGAGACGAGGCTCAGGGGTTAAGCCTCTGGCTTGCAGGCAGAAGGTCCTGAGTTCAGATCTCAGATCCCACGTATAGACGCCAGGCGGGAATGTGGGCAGCCTGCGTTTCTGGTCCTGGTAGGGCGGAGCCTATGAATCCCGGGGCAGAGTAAACAAGGAGGAGGTGGAGGCATCCATAGTGGTTCACGAATTCGCCCGTGGTTCTACACACAAACACACACACACACAATTGAATAAATAATAATTAAAAAATTTAAAAAATATATAGATTGGATCAATTCTTATACTTACATCAAAAGAACTAAAAGTTACAGGAGACTTAGACTCACCCAAACACATCAGGCTGCTGTAGTTCTCCAGCATCACATCCCTGTAGAGGGTCCTCTGAGCAGCATGCAGGCACTGCCACTCCTCGCAGGTGAAGTCCACAGCTATGTCCTCAAATGATACCAACACCTGAAATGACACGTGTCTCTTTAACCTCGGCTTTGAGCACAGTATTATGTCTTGCCATTGTCACAAAGAAGATAATATTTCATTCGTTCCACAGAAGGAAGAAAAATAAATGCCTTGGAATTTCCCTGTATCAACTTCCCCAGAATTGGGACTATAGGAATCTACCGTCAAATACTGTTTAGGTAGAATTATGCATAAATTAAGGGCTTTAATCACACTAACTAAGGTCTTCTACAACCAGTCTATTCCAGACACTAGTTTTCAGAAAAATAAATTTTAACATAGATTTACACATAGAAGGAATATCCTAACTCAGCCCAATGAGTTTCCTGTGAGCCATAAGTTCCCATTAAGATTCTTTTCATAATCAAGGCAGTGTCCCATATGCCTAGAATATACAAAGAACACAGTAATGTAACCTTCAAGAAAACAAATAACTCAATAAAAGAATGGAATAAACAGAAAGTTCAGAATCGAGGAAATCCAAATGCTCAGCTAACAACTGAAAGTGCTCCCCATCCTTAGTCATCAGAGAAGGCTCATTGAAGAGTCCAGGGCCTAAGGATTGGCTCAATGGATAAAGGTGCCCACAGTGAAATTGGACCTGCCTTTCATTTCTGGAACCACAGGACAGCTGGAGAACTGTCTTCGGAAAGCTGTCCTCTGATCACTCTACACACAACATGGGGGACACACCTCTCCACAGCTGCCCTTTTGGCCTGACCAATCTTATGCGGGCTCAGTGTCAACAACCAGCATTCTTGTTTATGCGGGACCTCTACATGCTGCGCTTATAATATGACATTTCCTGACACTTTTTCCTGCCCTCTGCCTCTTAACATTTTTTCTGTCCACTGTTCTGTGATGGTCCCTTGTCCTAAAAGGGAAAGCATCAATAACTCTTTCAAATAAATACAGACATTAAGAAAAATGTTACACGTTCCCTCTATTATGTAGATTGCAACCTGTACATCTCAAGATAGCTTAGGATTACTTCCTAAAAACTACAAACCTAGAAGATAGCAGTTGAGGACATTTGCCCTGACAGACAAGGAGAAGAAAGTCCTTGGATTCTCAACTGGGGCTCACACCTAGCTTGAAGCACCTCCTGGATGTTAGTCCACGACTCTGCCCTAGCTGCGCATGCCCTCATGCCTTAGGCTTTAGAGGTGTCTCAGGGTGTACATGGACTGAGGAAAGTTAATTGGAGATCTCCATCTAGGCAACCTCCATGAAGCCATCAATCATGCTAGGTCCTCCATGCCCCTGTAAATAACATCGCCAAGACTCCTGTATGGATTCTGTACACAACAGATCCATTGGCTTCTGAAGTTAGAGCTTGGAATGATACTACTTTGGTCAGTCACAGAACTCCTATCTGGATGGAAAGACAGCTGTTTGGTGTCACCAGAAAATGTATTCACACACCTTACTATTTTGTCACTGTTTAGAAGGGATATGAGCTGTCATTTCTTGCTTGTGTGCCAGGTAACACCCTTCTTTTGATTTCTCATCACCACCACGGCACTGCATGACAGAGACCAGGGTACAGTTTTCCAGGTCTCCTCCTGGCCACTGAGGGAAAATGGAGGCACTTCCCAAGAGGGCAGAAAAACAGAGGTCTCAGAGACAGAGGTCACACTGAAACCTGGAGAGCCCAGACCCTACTCTCTGGTTGCACAATGGGAGACTTCACACTTCACAGCCCACGATGAAATGGTTATTCAGGTTCCTTCTACACAGACTAAATGACAGTAGATAGCGCCTTCCCACATGAATGAGGATATAAAGAAAAGTTCTTTTTTTTTTTAAGTTTGTTTTAAAGCAAAGCTTCTTGTACACAAAATGTCTCATATTACCATTTTTGGTTAACCTTGCACATAAAGCAGTACCAGCTCATGAATTATGTGAGCATAATTAATATGTGTATAATACAGATTAATTATATATACTATATATAATATGTATTTATATATATATATATATAAAAATTTTTAAAAATGAAAGTATCAGGAGAATTTAAAATAAAATCTCCAAATTGGTTCTTCTCAGGAGGCAGGCTGACAGCTGAACTGGAAGCAATTATCCAGGACATGACATCCAATACAAATAATAGAAAGAACTTTGTTTTTTGTAATTACTGCCAGTATCGTGGACAAAACTGCATGCATCTTTCATTCAACTTCCCTACAGTCTGCTATGCACTAGCCCTCTGGTCCTGGGTCCTTGGAACTCCACAGGCCAAAGACCCCTAGGATCCCTCTGTGGTCTGACCTTGCCACAGCCCTTTAACACCATGTGAGTGGTTAGGGCCAGATGGGCACAACATCAGTCCCAAAAGTAGCATCCAACAATGGAGATATTGGGGGATGGGGGGTTTGCATTTCTCTCAAGTTCAGCACTCACCCTACACTCATAGCAGACCCAGGACTCCAGAACACAGGCTGGGAGGAATATGCCTGACCCTCTGCCTGAGGGGGGAGCACAAAGCAGGCACAGGAGGGATTCAGCTTGGGGACCCCGTAGTGGAAGCCCTGTGGACACAGCTTTCCTACCTGCTTGGGATTCAGCAGACACTCACTGCTTCTGACTTCCCAGACATAAAGAATCCTCCTTATGGTTTTCCCACCTAGAGTCACACGGTGACAGCTAAGACCCAATCGCTAAAACTTCCTGACAATTGAAGAACCAGGAAGATGCTTCCCATGGTGGAGGCTCACAAAAGACCAGAGAGAGAAGCCCACCCCCTGCAAACTGTCTGTGTGCATCAACGTATAGTCATCACCCTGTGTCTTCCATTGGCCAGGGCTTCAAGTCCTAAGATCAAGATGCTTCAACAATAGACACAGGTAAGGATTTGGGGAACAGGCTCTGGTAGCACAGAAAGGAAAACTATCAGTCGACAAATGGGGTCTGATGTAAATAAAGAGCTTATGTACAGCTAAATAACCTTTCAGACAGTGAAGAGAGAAAATCTTTGCCAGCTATACATCACACAGAGGAATAGTGTCTAGAATACACAAAGAGCATGGTAATGTACATATAGGGTTGTGTGTGGCATCTCCCCAGTCAAACTATTGACACGACAGCCTGTTATGTTCCCTATATTAGAGAAGTGAGGGAGCAAACTGAGTCGATCTGCACCTCCTGTCAAAGGTCTAGAGGCAGTGTGTCCTAAAGCTTGCTGGTCTATCTGTGCCTCTTGCTCTGTCTCCTTCTGTCTTTCATCATTTGCAGACATCTATCTTCAAGTATGTCTCTGTGTATCTGGGTTCCCCTTACGCCACAAGGACTTTCTCTTGGTGTAGGACGACAAAGCAAGAGTCAGTGCTTCTGCATGTCTCTGATACCTCCAGACCTGCTCCAGGAGCCAGCTGCAGGAGGACTTGGGGAGACCTTTCATGTGATGGTCACTACCCTGGACTCTTCACTGGGACAAAGAAGGACCCAAAGCCAGCTCTGAAGGAACAAACCTGTAGTCACAGGTAAAAAGAGAAGGCAAGACACAAGGATCACAGGTTCAAGGACAGCATGAACTAAATGCTTTTATCTCCAAAGAAAACAGTCAACCTATCAGTGGCAGAGAAGATGCCTAACATGTGGGAACTTCCAAGCTCCATCCTATTACCAGACAAACACACACACACACACACACACAACATGAATGTATACACACATATATACATACAAAAATATATGTAATACATACACACACATGAATGTATACACACACATATATACATACAAAAATACATGTAATACATACACATGAATGTATACACACACATATATACATACAAAAATACATGTAATACATACACACAAATACATATACAAAAACATACAGAACACACACACAACATGAATGTATACACACACATATATACATACAAAAATATATGTCATACACACACACACACAGACAGCTAAATTAGTGCCCTCAGAGAGGGCAAGTGCCTATTCCAAGTCACCAAGCTATCAAGTGGGAATCCAAGTCCAGCCAGTCCTAGGAATACTATGAACTGAATGAAAAGCATCATACAGAAGAGGTTGTGACAGCTGAGGGTCACCAGGCAAAGATGGACAAGTGACAGCAGAGACAAACGGGGGTTCTAATGTGACAAGATCTGGACATCCAGATGGCAGTCCCATATTCACAGACAGCAGAGAGAAGGCAGCATCGCTTTGCACGCACATAGGACCAGAACTTCCCTGACCTATTCAGGAATTCAGCCCAGCTACTCACCATTCCTGGCATCTGGAGCAGAAGGTGTTCTGCCCTGATCTTCACACAACAAATTGTGAGTTAAATCCAAGGACTTCCAAGTTTATATCTGGAAAAGGATAAAGTCATATACATTATGACTTAAAAACTGGTTTCCTTTCTCTATTTTGTCAGATGGTGCTGTTTAGATGGGATATTCTCTGCATTTGTTCAAATTTCACAGCAAATACTTCCAAGTGCTGAAATCTTTCACTTCAACTCTCAAATGACAAGACACTTTAAGCAGACATCAGAGTGAGTGGATCCTCCCCCTTCCCAAATCTTAACGTTCCCTCTTTCCATCCTGGCTGTCAACACCCTGAGAGCTGTCAACTGGCTTAGACCTCCCAGGTCTATACAGCGAGCCAGCATCCACACCACACCCACTTCAGTAATTCAGTCGGGAGGAATGGTGGACTTTAAAGAAGCTGATAAGCAAATCCTGGCTCTTGTTTTATTATGGCCCCTTCGCTGGCCAGCAGGGGGGACACTGGCTCATTCTTCTCAGATTTCTGAGAGAATCCATCCCAAGGCCCAACCCGTTCTTGGTACACATTCCACCATTAAACTGATTCCTGGAGTTGGTGAGACACCTTGGCTGGTAAGGTGCTTGCTCACACACAAAACAACCTACATTTGACCTCTGGAAGTCCATCTAGTAGAAGGAGACTGATTTCTGAAAGTTGTCTTCTGAGTTCTCTCATCTATATGGGCAAGGGTGCATAAATCTACCTGTCTCTCAAAAGAATTAATAAGAAATACCTGCTTGTCTGTTTTCTTGGGAGGAACTTTCTGAGCGAGTACTTTACTAAGTTCCCAGGTTGGCCTCGGACCCAGGCAGAAGCCTTGCTATGCTTCCTCCAGCCTCAGTCTCCTGAACAGTTACCACACACACTACCGTGCCTAAGGGGATCTGAACTGGGGTCTAGAACTCATTTCCTGTTGCACTTTAACAGAGCAAGGAAGGCAATACGTAAACAGACAAACACACAACATATACATCCCAAAAAATAAGAGAAAAAAAAAAAAAAAAAAACACAGGGAAAAGGGGCAAAGCCTCTGCACATGGTTGCTTCTGAACGCTGACTTGACTGGTAAATCGCCCCTCTGTGTGAAGGATCAGCCAGCAAAAGGACTTTCCCACACTAGGCACTTTCACAACCAGTCTTAGGATGTCGGGAAGCTGCAAAAACAGAGATGGAAAAAAGAGACTAATGTACTTGGGAGGCTGGGCGGGTGGGGTGCCGTGAGGACAACCTAGTCTAGGCTAAAAAGGAAAACCTTGTCTCATATAAAAAGTTAAAAAACAAAAACCTGGAAATGTGGGTCACGTCACGCCTAAGGACGCCTGCACTCCCCGCCTACCCGAGTCCTGCCGCGCTAACCCTAAACCCCCTCCCCTGCCACTTGCAACTGCCAGCCCCGGACCCCCAGAGCGGCCCGAGCGCTGCCTCACCCCTGGCGCTCCGCGGCTGTCCTCCAGCGCCCTGCGCCCTCCCTGGAGCCCGCAGGCACCCCGACTCCTACGGGTTGGCTCCAGGCCGGCGCTCCCCACCGCGCATTCCGGGACAGGACGCCCGGGGCCCGCAGCCCGCCTCGCCCCGTGCAGCCGGAGGATGTGGAGCATGTGGTGGCCGCAAGGCAGAACCCGGGGCGCCGGGACACACGGCTTCCCGCCGGCCGGCTGGAACCGCCGCACTCACCGCGTCCTTCCGGCGCTGTGGACGGCCCACCGCACGCACCGCGTCCCTCCGGCGGCGTGGACAGCCCGCGTCGGCTGCGCTTCTCCCCAGCAGTGCGACCCGGATGGGAGGCTGAGGACCCGGAACCACAGCAAGGAGGCAGACACACATGGGCCAAAGATGGCGGCAGAGGGCGGATTGGACGCAAAGGCCCATGGGAGGCCCTGGAAGCCCGCCCTTCCTCGGACGTTTCTCCTCACAGGGTCTCCCATTGAACAACACTGTCCCTCTGAGCCCCAGAACGACAGGACATGAGAAGTACAGTGAATGAGACAAGAGCCACGATTTCTTGCCTCAGGTATTTTGAAGTATGACTTCCTCCAGGCAACCTATCTGCTCTGTTCACTTAATGTTGCCCATGAGACTGTATCAGCTACTGAATTAGCTTCAAAGAGATGTTATTCACAAGCACAAATAATAAAAATATTTACTGTAAATTTATTGCCAATCTATTCTTTGGTGGAGCCAACCCGAGTTTTAAAATGAGAAACAACTTTCTAAAACAGGAACATCCAGGACACACAAAATATGAACAGAACTTTTTCATTTAAGTAAGGAGCTACTGTATAATATATTGGGTTTTAGATATATGTCAATGTATAATGTTTTCATTTATTCCTCTCCTTAGGCTTCCTTGCCCCTACTCAGCTCAGTCTCCTTCCCAATTAAAAAATAAATAAAGCTCTTCTTTCATGTCACATGCATTCCAAGATGTGTAAGCTTTTCTAGTGTGCTTATATGTCAGTGTGTGTCTATGTGTGTGATCACTGTGGGATGAAGAGAAGGGAATAAGAAGGGTGGGGAGGTGGGAGAGAAGTGGATGGGGAGGGCAAGACGGCAAAGACATAAACCCAGTTTGTTTGTAAATAAATAAATTAAAAATTTAAAAATAAACATGGAATTTCAACCATATCAAAGACAAATAAAACATTTTGTCATTTTTCATCATGCAGAAAACTTAAAAACATGTAACCCATTTGCATACCACTGACTCTCATTTCCTTGAGTAGTTGCATATTGCTTTTGATTTGTAACACAGACACAATTAAATTACCACACTTGAATCATCCTCCTATGAATTGAAGTGCTACTGACATACTGCATCGCTGGTGAATGAAGTTTTTTTTTTTTTTCTTGAGGCAATGTAACTAAACAAGGAAAGCAATCAAAATGCCTTGAATTTTTCTTTTGGTTTCATTAAGAGAGAGGAGGTGAGTTGGAGGAAACAGGCATGAACTTGAAAGATACACAGCAACTTTCAAATTCAGTTTTCTTCTTCCACCACTGTGTCAAACCCTGAAAGTTTATACCAAGGTGGAGCTGGCAGCTTACAGTCTGAGACAAGTCACTCTCATTTCAATTTGTGATATGAGTTTATCTAGGCAAAGCTGTTTTTTAGTAGCTGGAACTGAACTGCTGCAAGGGAAAATGCCACATAGGACAGAGATAGGCCCAGCTGCTGCATTCAGTAATCTGAAACTCAAATGTTTTCAATCTTGGATGCACACTGGAATCCCCAGCAGTGGAGAGTGGGAGGAAAGAAGTGATCATTAACCACACCTACAATCCCAGCACTTGCTTTGCTGGCAGTAGGAGAATCAGAAGCTCAGTGTTCCTAGCTGGCACCATGCTTCACCTGGGGCTCAGTATGTTCTAGTACCTTCTGTGTGGCACAGGGTGGACAGTCAGGTTTCGGAGCAGTTGATTATAGTTGCCAACCCAGAAAAGAAAATTGTGCTTCCACACATTCACTGCTGAGACAATGCAAAACCAGCTTCCTGTGTTGGTGGCAGGCAGTCCAACAAAAACCAGCTGCCATAGAATGCCATGAGTCAGGTTGATTGGTAAAACATAAAAGAAACAAGAAAAAGGAGGAACCCTGGGTTGCTCATAGAGTAGAGGAAGATGGTAGAATAGCATGGTTCAGATTATATTGTTTTCATGATTATGATCTGACCTAGCTCCATAGTTGCTGCTATGCCATCATCTTAACCTGGAAGCCCTCAACATTTTAAAATTTAAGCGTTTTTTTATTAATTAAATTAAATCTTTCAAAATTTCATGTAAGTATATAATGCTGATCATACTCACCACATACCCTGTCATATCTATGTCCTATTTTCCCTCACTTTCTTGTTTTTGTTTTGTTTTGTCACTTATTGAATTTAATAGTGCCATACGTGTGATCATTGACCAGGAGTTCTGAGGTTCCCATGGGAAACTCATTGTCTCAGTAGTGGGAGCACAACCAAGAGTTTACAGGTAGACAGGAATCCAGCTGTACAGACCCATGAGTGGCAATCCCACACATGACTGACGGTTGGCTGGCCAATGTTTTGTGGGCCCTCTGCAGGGAGCTAAAGCTTATGTACACTCAAGGTTGTGGGATGGCATTAATGTTCTCCTCCTGATCTTCTTGCTCATCCATTCTGCTCATCCCTTCTTCTTCTATGAGTCTTACAATGGCTCATGTAGTGACAGGCCCTCAGGAATCACTTACTCCAAGCACCTTGGGCAGTATGGAGTGTCTGCATTCATCATCATTCACGCCAAAGAGGGGTTTCTTCAAGAGCAACTTGTATCTATGGATATGCACATTTATACTTAACAGAGAGTTTGATGTTCTGTCGATCAGTTTAAACAATATTACCAACATTTCCCCCTTCAGGCCTAAAACTTCTGAAGGCATGGCTTTTTTCCACCAGGTTTATGATAGCCATCATGTGTTTCTTCCTGTAAAGCCTGATTAAAAAACAATGAGGGGGCTGGAAAGATGGCTCAGGGTTTAAGACTCTGTCTCGAAAGCAGGTCCTGAGTTCCGATTCCAGGTCCCACATGAAAAATCCAGGGGGGAAATGGCAGTGGCCTGGTGGGTGGAGCCTGGAAAATCCCAGAGCGAAGCAAGAAGGAGGTAGAAGCAATCCAGGATGATTCCCCAAGTCACCTTTGGTCCTCCACAAGGACACACAGTACCCCCCACCCCAGTAAATAAACAAATAAAATATTTAAAGAAAGCAATGAGGGAGCAGTTCATTTCCCCATAACAGCTGTCTAGTATTGCACAGATGAGGACAGCCTGGTCGGTTGTTATCTTAGCTTTACCACACATAAAAGGGGAAGACCACCTGTGATAGTTACTCTTGGGTGTCAACTTGACCACACCTGGCATTAACTAAGATCAGCTGAGACCACCTGAAGAGATTATCTGGATCAATACATTTACAATAAGAAGACTCAGCCCTAGATCAGATTGGAACCTCATAGTAGTGGGCCAGATAAAAGGGCCCAGTAGCCCTCTCCCTTCCCTTTATCTATCCATCCCACTCCTTCCCACCCTGCTGCCTGTCTCCTTCTATGGACTTCTTTCTGGCTTGTCTACTTTTGTAGGGGTTCAGGACTCTGTCATACCAATTTATTCCTCCTTTGGCCACCCCACTGATAGGAGCATTTCTCTTCATTCATCCAACTCTAATTCCCAAGGTTTCCATGGTATGTTCTTATCTTTCCTGAGTTTCTCAATAGTCTAGGGGACATGTCGGTATGTCAGTCTATGCAGGCCTAGTAAGGACAAGTCTCACTTCAGTGAGTTTCTGGATGCAGTCATTATCCACTCGAGTTGATATAGTGCATTAAGCATCATGATGTGTAATAGCTATAGAAGGATGTAATTTTGGAATGCAAAGAGGAGTGGTGTGGATGTGTCACATGGTACTTTTAGTTCTAGTGTTTAAAGAAATCTACAGGCTGATTTCCTAAATGCCTATACTAAAATGCCATCAACAGTATGTAAGGGTTCCAGTTTCCCCACATCAGTGTGAATATATACTGTGTGTACCCCTTACCACAGCTATTTTATATCTATGGTTTGAGATACAATCTCAGTTCACTTTAACCTTTCTTTTTCAGTACAGAATGCACATTCAACATGTTTGAATACTTCCTAGCTGATCCAGTTTCAGATTTTACTGCTTGACCAAGCACATGAGCCAAACAACTCAGGGTAACATTAAATATACTCATTGAGAGTGACAGATGTCATACTAACATCAGAAGCTGTGGGAGTTATCCACACCAAGTTCAACATCAAGTGGCAAATGGAGCAAGTACCCGAGATCCATACATGCTTTGTAGATTGCCAGATTGCCTCAATGTTAACTTGTTCTCTGCACATTATCCACCTGGGAATCTTTCGAACAAACATGATCTGGCATTCTTACTTCAATTAAAACAATTAAGGCAATACCTTGGTATAAACCTAACCAAGGAGGTAAAAGACCTTTACAATGAAAACTTTAAAACCCTAAAGAAAGAAATTGCTGAAGACATCAGAAGGTGGAAAGACCTCCCATGCTCCTGGATTGACAGAATCAACATCGTAAAAATGACCATCCTACCAAAGGCAATATACAAATTCAATGCTATACCAATTAAAATCCCAAAGCAATTCTTTAAAGAAGTTGACCAATTAATCTCAAGATTCATATGGAGGCACAAAAGACCTAGGATAGCAAAGACAATCCTGAGTAACAAAAACACTGCTGAAGGTATTACCATACCGAACCTTAGTCTATACTACAAATCCATAGTTATAAAAACAGCCTGGTACTGGCTCCAAAATAGACACACAGATCAATGGATAAGGGTTGAGGACCCAGATATAAGCCCACAAAAATACATCCATTTGATCTTCGACAAAGGGGCCCAAAGAATCCAATGGAAAAAGAACAGCATCTTCAACAAATGGTGCTGGCAAAACTGGATCTCCACATGCAGAAGATTAAAGCTGGACCCGTACTTGTCACCATGTACAAGACTTAATTCCAAATGGATCAAGGACCTTGATATCAGGCCAGAGACTATAAAAATCATAACTGAACGGATAGGGAACTCCCTTGAGCTGATTGGGCTAGGCCAACATTTCCTAAACAGACATCCAGTGGCACAGTCACTGCTACTAACTCTCAACAGTTGGGATCTTGTGAAATTAAAGAGCTTCTGTTCAGATAAAGAGATTGTCACATGACCTCAAAGGCAACCCACAGAATGGGAGAAAATCTTCACTAACCAGATATCTGATAGAGCTTTACTGTCCAGAGTGCACAAAGAACTTAGAAAATTAAACACCAAGGAAACCAATGGCCCAATTAAAAAATGGGCCCTGGAACTTAAAAAAAATTTTACCAGAGATGAAATTAAAATGTCTAACAAATATCTTAAAAAATGCTCCACTTCTTTAGCCATCAGGGAAATGCAAATCAAAACCTCCCTGAGATATCATCTCACCCTGCTCAGGATGGCAAAAATCCACAATACAAACAACAACAAGTGCTGGAGAGGATGTGGAGAGAGGGGAACTCTGCTACATTGCTGGTGGGAATGCAGGCTCATAATGTCATTCTGGCGAGCCGTCTGGAGATTCTTAAAGAAATTAAAGATTGAAATGCCGTATGACCCTGCTATTCCACTTTTGGGAATAACCCCCCATGCAGCAGAGGTTTGCCTCGATAGCACAAGCATGACTATGTTCATAGCAGCACTGTTTACAATAGCAAAGTCATGGAATCAACCTAAATGTCCAACAGTTGACGAGTGGATAAGGAAACTGTGGTACATCTATACAATGGAGTACTACTCAGCCATCAAAAATGATGAATTACTGGAATTTGCCAGGAAATGGATGTCATTAGAAACAATTATATTAAGTGAGGTATCCCAATCCCAGAAAGTTAAGCGCCGTATGTACTCCCTAATAGGTGGCTCCTAGTACCAAACTCACCCAGCCCACATTGAGACACTCAAGGGTAAACCTGTGTAATACGGTAATTGCAAGGATTGTGAACAGGAGGGATGGGGTTGGAGGGCCACACCAGACACAAGGAGATAGGGGACCATGTTACAGCAGAGAAAATCGACCTCCAAGGAATGCAAGTAAGTAATGTGACACCCGGTTAAGTTCACAGACTTTCGTTCCTGATCATGTACAACTGAGGGGGTATGATCTCACCAGAAGGAGAGGGCATATAGTCTGGCAGATGAAAAGAGATCATTTTGCAAATGGGTGACTGATCCCTCCCTCACCGAGGTTTCCTGCTTTTATTACATCTACCCTTGAATGTGCTATTATAACAAGACTCCAGTTTAACAGTTTTTTGTCTCTGACCAGGGGGTGACATACAGTGCCATCAGGATGGAGTGAAGGGCATTGCAGGAGCAGCAAAACTGCAAAAGAAAATCAACAAACCACAATCCAGAACTTCAGAGACTCTATATCATCCACATAGAACTAAGCCAGCCTAATCTCCCCCCATCCTGAAACTCAGGGACATCTGCGGAAGAGGGGGCGGTAAGATTGTAAGAGCAAAAGGATGGGGGGAGCAATGATTTGAAGAGTCTCCACACTAGATAGGGCTGAAGCAATCATAATAGGACTTTGCATGCCCTGCGCCATGTCCGTCACACTATTGACCTCACAAAGTCTAACATCGGCTAAAGGCACCAAGATCCTTGGAGGCAAGGGATTGATGGCCACAGAAGTGTTCCTATGCTTAAGGGGAACACGAGAAAGGGTTCAAGGAAATGCCACTGGGTTCTTTTAGGTCATCGGAAAGGAGGACCAAGAGGAGAGTTAGGCATACACAATAAAGGACTCTCTGGGAATTGCGGGGGAGGCACTGGGAGATGGGGAGGGAAGGAGGTAGAGCAGGGGGTTCAGGGGGAGGAGGAGGGGGGAGGGAACTGGTCTACCTATTAAGTTTGTATGAGTGGAAATAATAATAAAAAATGTTTTTAAAAAAAAGAAACAATTATATTGAGTGAAGTATCCCAGACCCAGAAAATTAAGCATCATATGTACTCTCTAATAGGTGGCTCCTAGTACCAAACCCACCCAACTCACCTAGAGACACTCGACGATAAATCTCTGTAATACAGTAATTGCAAGGGGTATGAACAGGAGGGATGGGGTAGGAGGGCCACATCAGAAACAAGGAGAGAGGGGACCATGATGTTACAGCAGAGAAAATAGGCCTCCATCAAGGACTGCAAGTAAGCAATGAGACATCTGGTTAAGTTCACAGACTTTTCGTTCCTGATCATTTACAACTGAGGGGGTGTGATCTCACCACAACGGGAGGGCATATAGTTGGCAGATAATAAGTAACCATTTTGCAAATGGGTGATTGACCCCTCCCTCACTGTGGTTTCCTACTTTTATTACATCTACCTTTGAATATACTCATATAACAAGACTGTAGTTCAACAGCTTTGTATCTCTGGCCAGGGGGTGACATCCAATACCCATCAGGATGGAGAGAAGGGCATTTCAGGAGCAGCAAATCCACAAAAGAAAATCAACAAACCATAATCTAGAACTTCAGAGACTCTATATCAACCACCTAGAAATAGGCCAGACTAATCTCTCCCCATCCTGAACCTCAGGGAAATTTGCGGAAGAGGGGGCGGTAAGTGTGTAAGAGCACAAGGATGGGAGGAGCAATGATATGCAAGATACTCCACACTAGTTAGGGCCGAAGCAATCATAATTGGACTTTGTATGCCCTACACAATGTCCAACACACTATTGATCCCACAAAGTCTAACATTTGCTAAAAGCACCAAGATCCTTGGAGGCAAGGGATTGACAGCCAAAATAGTGTTCCTATGCTTAAGGGGACCAAAGGAAAGGGTTCAGGGAAATGCCTCTGGGTCCTTGTATGTCATCAGGGAGGAGGACCCAGAGGAGAATTTGGCAAGCACATTAAAGGATTCTCTGGGGATTGGGGGAGGGGAGACACTGGGAGGTGGGGAGGGAGGGGTGAAGGGAGGGTGAGCAGAGGGGTCGGGGGGAGGAGGAGGGAGGGAAGGAACTGGTGTACCTATTAAGCGGAGATAATAAAAAATGTTTTAAAAAAATGAACAACAATAAAAAAAAGACTGCTGGCTTGGAGGAATTTTGGAATGAGGCTACGGTTTTAGCACCTTAGATCCCCCCAGAGAAAAAGTGGGAACCAGATCTTGGATAAAGATGCTTTTTCTTACTAGATGTTTTCCATAATTAAGCTAAGCTGCAGGACTTGACTAATATGAGGTCTTGTCTTAAATAAGATTTTCCTAAATGTTAATCCACCTTTGATAAACCTTTCAAGGGTAATTTTAAGATAGTTGCTGGTAAATTGTACAGTTGCCAGTAAAATATTGCTCATGTGTTTGTATGTTTGTATGTTCTGTGTTTACATGTTGTGTGTCTTGTGTCTGTGGCCACTTTAATTTTTTTCATTTCTGTTGTGTGCTAATATAAAAATTTTGGCATGCCATTTTTAAATACATGTATGCATACTTAAAAATAAGAACAAATAATTTTGATAACATCTAAGGCCTTAACTACTTATGTTTTATATCAATCACAATTGTTTTTGTAATAGACTGTAAGTTTTCTTTCATACAAGTTATCTTACAGGTTTTTTTCACATATTCCCCCAAATAATAAAGCTTGCTTTCCAGGTCCTCAGGGCATCCATTCAGGCCTTGGACATTCCTAAAGGCCACCAAAGGCCCGCTGGAAGTCTGGCTGTCCTCCATTGAAGCTATGCCTTACTAATTTACAATTGTTAAGTTCTGATTTATGTCTACCCAGCTCTTCTGTATCATTTTTCTGCCTTCCCCGCCTACAGCCCCTCAGCCTGCTCCTGCCCTGATGAAAACGTGCTGTTTCCTGCCACTGCTTGAGTTCCCCTTTGGGACCATAATTCCTTCTCTGCGATGGTCTCAAGACTTGTAGTCAATGACGGGTAAGGCTCCATACGAGGGTGGTGTCCAACCTAAGACAGGCACAGTCACTTATATTTGCACAGCAGAAGAGACTAGGGGTTGCCCCACTATCATAGTCCCCACTAAAAAATTTATAAATAAGTAAATAAAAGGGTGAAAATGTGGCACTATCAATTCAGGGAGGCCCTAGCCCAGGCTCCCAAATCCAGGAGGTCTGGCTACAGACAAGTCTGAACAAGGTCGGATATGCCCCAGACATGTCCCAATAGAGGAATCATACAGGCAGAGGGATGAACAACCAATGGGAAGGAGGGAGGAACAACCAATGGGAAGTGGTCATCTAACCTGGACACCTAGTAAATAGCTACAAATTGGTGGTTGCTTCCCCCTCCCCTGAGCAGAGGGATGGCAACACCTAATTATACCCTGAACCTATATAAGCCCAAACACTTCCTGAATAAAGCTGAGTCTGCAGCCAGCTCATCCTATGCCTGCTGCTTCTTGCCTCACTCCTGGGGTCTGGGTGGTTACCACATTGCTGGCTCCCCCATTAGTCTTGAGCCCAAGAGCCCCCTGCCATTTTCCCACTTCCCCTGGCTGGTCCAGCGGGGATTTGGCAACAATGGCTCATAGTGGTCATAGAAGGTTCACAGTTGTCATAGCTCATAGTTGTCATAGAGAGCTCACAATGGTCATAGATCATATTTCTAATACAATGCTCATAATGGTCATAGAGAGCTCATAGTAGACATACAGAGGTCACAGTGGTCATGAAGAGCTCATAAAAGTCTTAGAGAGCTCACAGTGGTCATAGATAACTCACAGTACTCATAATGCACAGAGGGAATTGAGGGCTTACAATGGTCATAGCTCACAATGGCTATAGATAGCTCACATTGCTCAAAGCTCACAGTAGTCATACAGAGCACACAGTGGACATAGAGTGCTCACAGTGGTCATATCTCATAGTGGTCATGGAGACTTTATAGTGGTCATAGAGAGCTACCAGTGATGATACAAAGCTCTCAGTGGTCATAGCTCATTGTGAGCATAGAGCGCTCACTGTGGTCATTACTCATAGCATTTATAGAGAACTCATAATCACATAGAGTGCTCACAATGGTCATAGTTATTAGTGGTGATAAAGAGTTAACTGTGGTCATACATCATAGTGTTTATAGAGTGCTCACAGTGGTTATAGAGAACTCAAAGTGGTAAAAGAGAATTCACAGCTGTCATAAATGATAATGCTCATAGATAGCTCACAGTGGTCATAGCAAGCTCACAGTTGTCATAGCTCGTAGTAGTCATAATGATAATTCTCATAGAGATCTCACCATGGTCAAAGAGAGCTCAAAATGTTTATAGCTCACGGGGGTTGTACAGAACTCACAATTGTCTTAGAGACCTCACAGTGATCATATATCACAGTGATCACAGAGAGTTCACAATATACAATAAGAGCTCATAGTGGTCATAACTTATAGTGGTCATAGAGATCACACAATGGTTATAGCTTATAGTGGTTATAGAGAGCTCATAGTGAATGGTAATCAGGAGCTCAGAGTCATCATAGACAACACATAGTGCTCATAGCTCACAGAGGAAAATTGAGAGCTCACAGTGGTCATAGCTCACAATGGTCATAGAGAGCTCACGGAGCTAATAACTCACATTGGTCATAGAAGGCACACAATGGTCATGGAGTGGTCACAGTGGTTACAGGCCATAATGGTCATAGAGACCTTATATTGGCCATAGAGAGCTCCCAGTTGTGCTATAGAGCTCACAGTGGTCATAGCTCATAGTGGTCATAGAGAGTTCACAGTGGTCATAGATGATAATGCTCATAGCTCACCATAGTCAAAGAGACCTCACAGTAGTTTTAACTCACAGGGATCATAGAGAGCTCACAGTGGTGTTAGCGACCTCACAGTGGTCATACCTCACAGTGGTCATAGAAAGCTCATAATGGACATAGAGAGCTTACAGTGTTCATAGCTCATAGAAGTAATGAAGAGCTCACAGTGGTCATAGTTCATAATGACCATGGAGAGGTTGTGGTGGTCATAAAACATAGTGCTCATACTGAGCTCCCAGTTGTCATAGAGAGCTCACAGTGCTCAGAGATCTCAGAGATTTCATAGTAGTGATAGCTCATAGTGGTCCAAAAGAGGTCATAGTGTTCATACAGTGATCACACTTGTCACACCACATGGTAGAAATAGAGAGCTCACAGTGGTCATAATTCATAGTGGTCATAGAGAGCTGACAATGGTCAAAGATAGTTCACAGTGGTCATAGATCATAGTGGCCATAGAGAGCTCACAGTGGTCATAACTCACAGTTGCCACAGAGAGCTCATAGTGGTCATAGTTCACAGTGATCATAGAGAGTTCATATTGGAAAATAAGAACTCACAGTCATCATAGCTCATAGTGGTCACAGAGATCACACGGTGGTCATAGCTCACAGTTGTCATTCAAAAATCACAGTGATCATAGACTACTCACAGTTTTCATAGAAAGTGCAGAGTGCTCACGGCTCAAAGGGGTCATTGAGAGCCCATATCGGTCGTTGCTCACAGTGGTCATCAAGAGTGCACAGTGGTCATAGCTTATAGTATTCATACAGAGATCATAGTAGTCATAGCTCACAGGGGTCATAGAAAGCTCACAGTGGACCTAGAGAGCTTATAGTGACCATAGCTCACAATGATCACAGATAGCTCATAATAAACAAAGATCACAGTGTGGTCATAGCTCACAGTGGTCAGAGATAGCTCACTGTTGTCATAGAGGTCACAGTGATCATAGTTCATAGTGGTCATAGAGGGCCCCCAGAGGTCATGGAGAACTCACAGTTTTCATAGCTAATAGTAGTCATAGAGAGCACACAGTGGCCACAGCTCATATTGGTAATAGAGAGCTCACAGTGATCATATAAAGCTCATAGGTCATCATGGAACTAAAGAGATCACAGTGGTCATAGCTCATAGTAGTTAGAGAAAGCTTACAGTAGTCATAGAGAGCTCACAGTATTGATAGCTCATCGTTGGCTTAGAGTGTTCACAATGGTCATTACACACAGTGGTCATAAAGCCCTTACAGTGGTCATAGAGAGCTCACAGTTATCATAGCTCATATCGGTCATAGTTATAGTGAATGGTAATCAGGAGCTCAGAGTCATCATAGACAACTCATAGTGCTTATAGAGAGCTCATAGTGGTCACAGAGACCTCAAAATGTTCATAGCTCACAGAGATCATAGAGAGCTCATACTAGTCATATGTCACAAAGATCTCAGAGATCTCTGATAGCTTATAGTGATCATAGAGAGGTCATAGTGGCCATAGAAGGATCATACTGGTCACGCCTCATTGTAGAAATAGAGAGCTCACAGTAGTCCTAGTTCATAGTGGTCATAGAGAGATCAGTGTAGTCATAGGTCATGGTCACTATAGAGAGCTCACAGTGGTCATAGCTCATAGTTGCCATAGAGGGCTCATGCTGGTCATAGTTCTCAGTGGTCATAGAGAGCTCATAGTGGACATAGAGAGCTCACAGTGTTGATAGCTCATAGTTGGCTTAGAGTCTTCACAATGGTCTTTACTCACAGTGGTCATAAATTATAGATCTTATTGGACATAGAGATCTCATAATAGACAATAAGAGCTTACGGTCATCATAGTTCATAGTGATCATAGAGATCACACAGTGGTCATAGTTCACAGTGGTCATTCAAAGATCACAGTGATCATAGACTACTCACAGTTTTCATAGAAAGTGCATAGTTCTCACAGCTCAAAGGTGTCATTGAGAGCTAATATTCCTCTCAGGAGTCGTCAAGAGTGCACAGTGCTCATAACTCATAGTGTTCATACAGAGATCATAGTAGTTATAGCTTAAAGGGGACATAGAGAGCTCATAGTGGTCATAGAGAGCTCATAATGAAAAAAGAGTTCACACTGGTAATATCTCATACTGACAACAGAATGCTCAATGTTGTCATAGAGAGGTCACCATGGTCATAGTTCATAGTGGTCATAGTGGGCTCCTAAGGGTCATGGAGAACTCACATTTCTCATAGCTAATAGTGGTCATAGAGAGCATCGAGTGGTCATTGCACATATTGGTAATAGAGAGCTCACAGTGATCATACAAAGTTCATTGGTCATATCTCATCATGGAACTAAAGAGATCACAGTGGTCATAGCTTATTGTAGTTAAAAGGAGCTCACAGTGGTCATAGAGAGCTCACAGTGTTGGTAGCTCATAGTTGGCTTAGAGTCTTCACAATGGTCATTACTTACAGTGGTCATGAAGGGCTCACAGTGGTCATAGAGAGCTCAAAGTTGTCATAGCTCATAGTGGAAATAGAGAGCTCATCGTGGTTACAGAGAGCTCAAAATGTTGATATCTCACAGAGGTTATAGAGACCTCATAGTGATCATAGCTCCTAGTGGCAACAGAGAAAACACAATGGTCATAACTCATAGTCATCATAGAGAGCTCACAGTGATCATGGCTTATAGCAATCATAGGGAGCTTATAGTGGTCACAGAGGGCTCACAGTGATCATAGCTCATAGTGGTCATAGACAGTTCACAGTGGTCATAGCTCATGGTAATCAAAGAGGGTTCACAGTTTTCAGAGATCACAGTGGTCATAGAATGCTCATAGTGCTCATATCTCATAATGGTCATACAAAGTTCATAGTGGTCATAGAGAGCTCACAGTGGTCAATGCTCATAGTGCTCATAGAGAACTTCGTAGTGTTCTTATATCATAGTGGTCATAGAGAGCTCACAGTCATGATAGCTCACAATGGTCATAGAGAGCTCACAGTGTTCATAGCACATAGTAGTTTTAGAGAGTTCAAAAGGGTCATAGAGAGCTCACAGAGGTCATGGCGAAGTAACAGTGATCATAGAGAGGTCACAGTGGACATAGAGAGCTCCCATTTGTCATAGAAAACTCACAGTAGTCATAGCTCACAGTAGTCATAGACAGCTAACAGTGCTCATAGCTCATAGTGGTCATAGTGAGGTCACAGTGGTCACAGAGAGCTCACAGAGGTCATGGGGAACTCACAGTGGTCATAGAGAGTTCAAAGTGGTCATAGAGAGATCACCGTTGTCATAGATAGTTCCCAGTTGTCATAGCTCACAGAAGTCATAGAGAGCCTGTACTGCTCATTGCTCCTAGTGCTCCTAGTGGCCATAGAGAGCTAACAATGGTCATACTTCATGTTGGTCATAGAAAGATCACAGTGGTCATGGCTTATACTGGTCATAGAGAATTCATAGTGGTCATAGAAACTTCACAGTGGCTATAGCTCATAGTGGTCATAGAGCATTCACAGTGGTCATAGAGAGCTAATAATGTTCATAGTGTTATCACAGTGGTCATACCTCATGGTGGACATGCAGAGCCAATGTTCATAGGGTTATGAACCTACCTCATAGTGGTCCTAGAGAGCTCACAGTAGTCATAGCTCATGCTGGTCTTAGAGAGCTCATAGTGGTCAGAGGGAACTCACAGTAGTCATAGCGAGCTCACAGTGGTCATAGTGAACTCACTGTTGTCATAGAGAGCCCAAAGTTGTAATACCAAGGTAATAGTGGTCATAGCTCACAGTGGTCACAGAAAGCTCATAGAAAGCTCTCAGTGGTCATAGCTCATAGAGAACTCAGAGTGGTCATAGAGAGCTCAGATTGGTGATAGATAGTTCATAGTAATCATAGCTCATGGTGGACATAAAGAGCTCAGAGTAATCATACCTCATCATGGTCATAGGGTGCTCACAGTGTTCTTATAGAACTCACAATTGATATAGAGAGCTCAAAGTGGTGATAAAGAGGTCATAGTACACATATCTCACAGTGGTCACAGAGAGCTGATAGTGGTTATAGTCCATAGTCTGGTTAGAAATTTCTTGTGGTCATAGAGAGCTCATAGTGGTCATAGAGAACTCACAGACAACATAGAGAGCTCATGGTGATTATGTCACATAGTGGTCATAATGAGCTTATAGTGCTCATAGCTCATAGTGTTCATAGGAACTGCATAATAGTCATGGTCATAGAGAGCTCTCACCGTGGCCATAGACAGCTCACAGTGGGAGTGGCTTATACTGTTTATAGAGAACCCATAGTGGTCATAGAGACTCCACAGTGGTCATAGCTGTTAGTGGTCATAGAGAGCTCACAGTGTTCGTAGAGAGCTAATAATGGTCATAGTGTTATCACAATGTTCATAGAGAGCTCACATTGTTCATAGTTCATTCAGTTCATAGAGAGGTCACCGTGGTCATAGAAAGCTCATAGTAGTAATAGAGAGTACATAATGGCCATAAAGAGCTCACAGTAGTCATGGAGAGCTCACAGTGATTGTAGACACCTCACAGTGGTCATTGGTTATACTGGTCATAGTGAGCTTATAGTGGTCCTAGAGAGATCATAGTGGTCATTACTCATAGTTGTCATAGAGAGCTCACAGAAGTCATATATCATATTGGTCTTACAGATCTCACAGTGGTCCTGGAGTGGTCACAGTCATCAGAGGTGTCAAAGTGGTCATAGAGAACTCATAGTGCTCATAGAGAGGTCAGAGTGGGCACAGTGAGCTCATAGTGGTGATAGCTCACAGTGGTCATAGACAACTCACATGATCATAGAGAGCTCAAGTTGTCATCGTGAGCTCACAGTGGTCATAGGTCATTGTAGTCATAGAGAGCTCATATTGGTAAGAGTCATAACTCATAGTGGTCATAGAGATTTCAGTGTTCATTGTTCAGTGGTAATAATGTTCATAGTGAGATTAGAGTGGTCATAGCTTTCAGTGGTCACAGAGAGCTCAACATGATAATAAAGAGCTCACAGTGGTAAGAGTTCACAGTGGTCAAAGAGAGCTCAGAATGATCATAGAAAGCTCACAGTAGTCATGTAGAGCTTATAGTGGTCATAGCTGAAGTTAGTCATGGAGAGCTCACAGTGATAATAGAGAGCTCACAGTGATCATAGAGAATTCATAGTCATCACAGAGAGTTCACAGTGGTCATAACACATAGTGCTCATATAATGTTCACAGTGGTTATAACTCATAGTGGTCATAGACATCTCACAATAGTCATAGTTCATAGTGCTCACAGAGAGCTCAAGTGGTCATAGGGAGCTCAAAGTGGTCATAGATAATCCAAAGTGGTGTTGCGTCCTGTGCCAACCAGCCTGGTAGATAAGATCCAAATCTGGAGAAGACAGCTTCAAGAAAGCGCCTTCTGGAAACAGTACATAGCTTATTTTGAAATAAATAATAAAGATATGAAATATATAGGGGTTGTCAGGTTTGCAGCCTGCTCTGTGAAATGGGCAGTTCCTAAGGGCCTGAGCGGTTGCTAGGAACCACTCCCCTTCGATTCTTGCCTCTTATCTTTGACAAACTAATTCTTCTATTTTTGTGATTGTGTGTGCCTCCTATCTCTGCCAGAGGAGTTCTTCCATTTTTTGTGGATTGGGAGCTCTCCTATCTTTTCCTAGTGGTATTTCCAGGTATTTCCCAAAAATTATCTGGAATATCACCTCCCCCTAGGTTCCTGCCTCCGGAACTACAGATGTCAAGTAATTTGCCCTGAGTTGTTTTTTTTTTTTTTTTCTTCTAAATACAAACCAAGCCTGCTTTTAACTTTACATTGAAATTCTAACTATGTTCAATCATACACAGTAAACAGACTTGTTAGCCAGAATGTATATGCTGATTGTAAAGAAATTAGAGAATAATTTCAAGAGTCCTAAAACATGGATAGAATTCCCTAGAAAAAAAAAATGACTCTTGTAAAATTAATTCAGAAATTTTACATATATGAGACTATGCCATTTGCTCACTAAAATTAACACACAACTATTTCTTATAAAGCACATGAGTTAATAAAAAGAATAATAAATAAAATAAATTCTAATATAGTTCTTACCATTATAACTTAATATAGGCCAGCTTATACAATATCTAGAATGACAGCCAGAATCTGATATCCTCAAAAGAAAAATTTAATGTAATATGTGCACCCTCCAACAGATTCACCTTTACCATTTACAAGAATGTATAATAAATATAACACAAATTAATAAGAAGCTCAATCTCAGTGTGTTTTAACTAAATCTTAAATGAAGTCTGTAACAGTGTAACAGTGTAATGAGGGCCCACGGAGACCCTTGGGGGCAAGGATAAGCTGGTGCAGAGTCAACAGCACAGACTTTGGGAGTCAGGCGAGTGGCAAAGCAGGCTCTCAGGCTTGTAGGCTCTCAGGCTTGCAAGCTCATATATTATAAGTATCAGGCTGCTTGTATACCCCACCCGATATCCCATGAGTCCCAGCATGAGTCTTTGCTGAGTTGTCTCAGACAGGCGGTTTAATGGCACCAACTGTCTCGCGAGATTTATAGTCTCGTGAGATTTTTATGCTTAGTGGGAGGGAGGAGTCTAAGGAGCCTCTCTGTATGGGGGATGGAAGCCTCTGTGGCACAATCATTATCCATTATCCATCCTTTTTATTTATTTTTGACAGCCAGCGGCAATCAGAGTTCTTTGTTCTGACCTTGTTGACCCCACCTAAGCAGCATTATGGACCGTGCCTGTTTTAGGTCGTCCTGTCTCACGGATCTTACCCATCATTGGCTAGCGGCCCTTGAAGGACCTCGCTTCTGGAAGGCATGTCAGGACATGGGGATAGTAGATTAGACCAAGGCTTCACAAATCTCTGCAATCCAAGCTCGATCCATGTCCCTAGAGGCACTATGGTTCAGATATTCAAGGGCCATAAGCACCTGTAACGTGGTCTTATTGGTGGAGTGCTGTTGAGAGATGTGCTGAAGGAAATACTTAATTGATTAAAAAAAACCAGTTCCTAAGTTACAATCCATTAAAAATTAAAATTAAGCGAGAAAACAATGAAAGAAAACTTACAATCTAATAGAAAAACAACTGAGATACTTAACTGATAAGAGAATAGTTCCTAAGTTAAAAATTAAAATCAAGTGAGAAAACAATGAAAGAAAACTTACAATCTAATAGAAAAACAACTGTTATCAATATAGAACATAAGTAGCTAAGTAAGGCCTTAGATGTTACCAAAAATAAGTATGCACACATGTATTTAAAAATGGCATGCCAAAAAAAAAAAAATCAGTGTGCAACAGAAATGGAAAAAAAAATCAGCGCTCAACAAAAAAAAAAAAAAAAAAATAGAAAAAAATATTAAAGTGGTCACAAATTTACTCATTTTATGAATCTGGTTCCTGGGAAGGCTTCACAATCTCTGTTGCCAATTTTACATCTCGAGCTGACACCCATATTGGCAAAGTGGAATCCTGAGGAAAGACACAAGCATATCCTCGACCCCGGGTTAATAAGGGAGCAGGTCCCTGCCATAGCAGCATGACGGGGTCCCTCCATTGGACAAGAGGCAGGGGAGTCCATGAAGCTATAAAGGAGCCAAATTTTTGGGAAGCATATGCAGGTCCATTGTCAGTCTTTAGTGACATTGTAAGCTCTGAAATAAGCTTGTGTAAGCTCTGAGGGGTGTTGGTGTAATGCCCTAGCTTGTTCAAGAAGCTCTAAGTCCACAGTCATAATCATGGTATCCGTTAAATCTTTTCCCTTAGCCAGGATTCTGGGAAGTTTTGTGTGTGATCTTATATGAGAAATATATCAAGGGTGTTGCAGTCAGCCTGCATAGTTGCTGATAAATGACATCACACAGCTTAAGGGAACAAGGAGTTTACTTTCTTACAACAGTCTGGTTACAGTTCTCAGTCCAGCTTGAAAAGAGAGCATGCACCAACACCAGGGCCGAGGGAACTGGCCACACCATCACTGCATAATGGCTGAGAGATGGACAATCCTTACTTGCCAGACCAGCATGTCTGGCCAAGTATACGGAAGGATGCCCACTCTCTCAACCAGCCCTCTGTGATTTATCCAGGGCCTAATCCCACCCACCATGGGCTGGGTCTTCCCTACCAGCTGGACAATCTCCTTCAGGTTTGCTCTGGGCTTAACTATCAACTCTGTACAACTGTGCCCAGAGCTCAAACCCTCAACAGTCAAGTTGACATCTGTGCTTAACTATGACAAAGGGTGAGCCCTGTGTTCCAATACATCCTGGAGCAACTGCATGGTGACATGTAAGGGGCTCATGCAGTCCTTGAGCAAAGAAAATGAAAGGGTCCAGACAGCCTGTACTACATACTGACTATCGGAAAAAATATTAACAGGTTCCAATTGGCATTCAGTAAAAATCTTTAAGAGCTCCAAAGGTTCAACCAACTGCACTAAGCTGGGGTCAGGGAGAACATAAGTAATGTCTTTTTCCCTTGGGCATTGAGTGAGGATTCCATCTGTGGGGGTTATTATTATTTTTTAATTAACAACAAAAAGTAAGAATTTATTACTTTATTTTATTGTCAAATTTGTATTACCTTCTAATCCACCTGCTTCAGTTATAACTAGATCCACTTGTTCAAATGAAGGAAATAAGACATTGCCTGTCCAAATCTTGCATACTTCTTTTGCCTACCTCTTACTCAAACCAATCTTTATTATTAAAGATAGCACTGAAAGATTTTTGCTTCTCCTGTATAGTAAGAGCAACTTTTCTAAAATTCCTTTGGAAATAGCCTCAGAAAATATCTTCCATCAGCCTTGTTTGGTCAAACATCTTTCTCTAGAGTCAGGAAATGAAGCAAATGGACCAAAGTTGGGTGAAATGGTATTCTTTAAAATAATTCTGAACTATGAACAAAAAAGCAAAGAAAAACCAAAACCAATCCTATTGTAATAAATAAAACTGTTAAATATGCATAGTTCCATTTTCAACTGGATTTTCCTGGGTGACAGATATTTGACAGTTGGGGCAAATCAAATTATGGTGTTTTATATAGCTCAAATAATAATATAGAATCTACTCTTGTGTTTTAGAGAAAACCAGTAATTTTCCCCAAGGAGTATGGATTCAGCCTAAGTTAATGGCAGTCTTAGAGATAAATATTTCTGTATGTCTTGTCATAATGCTAGTAGAAATTATTGTTTTGGGCCATTACAATAATAATTGGCCTACAGCCCAAACACTACTAAGTGGTCTAGTCAAATAAAATAGAATATCTCTCATTTAACTTTCCCCAATGAAAATTTAAGCAATTACTGCAATGATTTTAATCTTCATAAGAATGTCTCTTTCATCAATAATTAAAAGCATTTGAGAGAATCTGAGAAATCATTATCTATAATGTTTCTTCTGTAAATATGATCATTGTTTATGACAAAGGCATTACATCATAATGTCTTGACCTTAACCAGAAACTATGACCATGAGATTTGGTTTGCTTTTATGAAGTGTCTATTTCTGTGTTCATAACTTCTAGGTAAGAAAAGATAAACAGAACTTACCAAAATGGGAGTTTAAGCTCATTTCAGTTACTAATATCCTTTAAGAATTCCAACTTGAAGTGCTACAGGTTATTTTTTTTTTCTTTTTTCTTTTTTAAGAACAGAGACAAGACTAAAAAGGAACAGATGAGACAAGGAACATATAGTGGGAAACTTCTGTGGTTCCTAGGCCACAGCTCTATGCTCCCTATCGGTAGACAGACAAACACAGAGAAAGGGAAAGGGACCTTCACGCTCGCCTCTCGTGAAGACAAAAACACAAAGGGGCTAGCTTACCGAAAAACTGTCTATATTAGTTAGGGTTCTCTAGAGTCACAGAATTCACAGAATAAATATATATATATATATATATATATATATATACACACATATATATATATAGAATATATATAGGAAATTTATTGAGTTGGCTTACAGATATGGCCGAGGTAGTCCAGCAAAGGCTGCCAATAGCCGAGGTAGTCCAACGATAGCTGCCAGTAGCAAAGGTAGTTCCAACGATGGCTGCCAATACCTAGCTGCTCAGTTTGGTAGTCAAGTGGGCTGGAGAACTCCTAGAGTCTTAGTATAGTTGAAGGCTAGAAGGTCGAAGAAACCGGGTGGCCAGAAGGAAGAACGATTCCTAGCACAGCTGCAAAAAGGGCGATCTGTTTTTCTTGGTGGATCCTTTTTATATGATGCAGTATTGGGGGAATCCTTTGAGAGCTTTGGAGTTCTGATAGGATCTGGGGTGTGTATAATCCCTTTAAGTAGTCTCTGTTGATCCTTTCCAGAGGTGGTCTCAGCCCAGCTTAGTTAATACCGGGTGTGTCAAGTTGACACCCAGGCTTAACTATCACAAGTCCACCGCTTGTCAACTTGTCAACTTAGGCCATTAAAAAAAGTCCACATAAAAACAGTAAGATTCATAGTTCCAACCTAACATAATAGAGCTATCCATGTACAACCACACATGCGTGATTTTTTCCAAGATTAATAACAATGCCCCTTGAGAAATGCTTAGTCTTTAGTATCCATAACATAATATCATAATGTAGATTACAATATTTCATCTCATAAATACAGATTAACATTACATTACATAACATAAATATCTTCTTAGAGTATGTGCACATGCACAAGTCTATTCTTGACAGTCTAAACGAGAAGCACTCATGGCAATTATAATCCTCATTTCTGTAACTGGTTACAGGCCTTAGGTGGTATTTATAACTACCTTTTTCTACTACCCATTCTGTATTTCCTCCACCTTCAGCAAGCACTTCTGCAGGTCTTGGCTTTTTACCTGGAGGGGTTACCCATACCTTCATTCCTGGAGGATCTGGACCATTTACTGTCTTTCCTGTGTTGGGTTGCTGTAAATTCCCATTGACCTTAATCACAGGACATGGTAATACCAAAAGACGCCCTAGTGGATCTCCTACACTCCAGACATATTCTTCCTTACCACCATTATGTAGAATTAATCCAATTTCTCTTTGGTGGTCTGGGTCAATCACCCCTCCTAACACTGTTAGTCCTTTCTTAGCCTCAAAGGCATCAAAAGTCCAAAATAACCAGGAGAAAGCCTTAGCATCCAGTTCAAAGGAATAGTTGCTGTGTCTCCTGGCAGAATTCCCTGCTCTGGACTCAAAACTTCTAAGCCAGTAGAATGCAGGCTCAAGGGAAAAGGAAGCAAAAATTTTCCTAATGGGTCACTAGGGGTGATAGTAAGGGGAGCTATTCCTGTTTCCACCCCTTGATTCCTGGACCCGTGAATCCTGGCTATAGGAGACACAGTACCATATATTGGACACTGGTTTAAAGCATATACTGCCTTCTGGAGATTTCTGCTCCATCCCTCCAGACTATTACCACCTTATTGACGCTGTAATTTTGCCTTTAAAAGGCCATTGCACCGTTCTATCAAGCCAGCTGCTTCAGGATGGTGGGCAACATGGTGAGACCAATGAATTCCATGGTCATGAGCCCACTGCCATACTTCTTTAGCTGTGAAATGAGTTCTCTTGTCAGAAGCAATGCTGTGTGGAATTCCATGATGGTAGATAAGGCATTCTGTAAGTCCCTGGATGGTAGTCTTGGCAGAAGCATGACGTGCAGGAAAGGCAAATCCATAACCAGAATGAGTATCTATCCCGGTAAGGACAAAGCGCTGCCCTTTCGATCTTGGAAGTGGCCCAATGTAGTCAACCTGCCACCACGTTGCTGGTTGGTCACCCTGAGGAATTGCTCCCTATCGAGGACTCAGCGTTGATCTCTGCTGCTGGCAGATTTAGCACTCAGCAGCAGCTGTAGCCAGGTCAGACTTGGTGAGTGGAAGTCCATGTTGTTGAGCCCATGCATAACCTCCATCTCTGCCACCATATCCACTTTGTTCATGGGCCCATTGGGCAATGACAAGAATGGCTGGGGAAAAAGGCTGACTGTCCACAGAACAGATTATGTTATCCACCTGATTATTGAATGATTCTTCTGCCGATGTCATCTTTTGATGAGCATTTACATGAGACACAAATATCTTTGTGTCTTTTGCCCATTGGGAGAGATCTATCCACATGCTTCTTCCCTAGATGTCTTTCTCGCCAATTTTCCAATTATGTTCCTTCCAAGTCCTTGACCATCCTGCCAAACCATTGGCTACAGCCCATGAATCAGTATACCGTCGCACATCTGGTCATTTTTCCTTCCAGGCAAAGTGTACAACCATGTGTACTGCCCGAAGTTCTGCCCACTGTGAAGATTTCCCTTCTCCAGTGTCCTTCAGAGTTGTTTCAGAAAGGGGTTGTAGTGCTGCAACTATCCACTTTTGGGAGGCACCTGAATATCGAGCAGAACCATCTGTGAACCAGGCCCTAGTCTTCTCTTCTTCAGTCAGCTGATCATAGGGCACACCCGAGGAGGCCATAGGTGCATGCTTGGGAACAGGCACTGCAAAAGGCTGAGGAACCATAGGCATTTGGGCAACTTGTTCATGCAGCTTACTTGTACCTTCAGGACCTGCTCGAGCCCTGTCTCATATGTACCATTTCCATTTGATAATAGATTGCTGCTGTGCCCATCCAACTTTATAGCTTGCTGAGTCAGATAACACCCAACTCATGATGGGTAACTCAGGTCGCATGGTAACTTGGTGACCAATTGTCAGACGTTCAGTTTCCACTAAGGCCCAATAACAAGCCAAGAGTTGTTTCTCAAAAGAAGAGTAATTGTCTCCAGATGATGGTAAGGTCTTCCTCCAAAATTCCAAGGGTCTCCACTGTGATTCGCCTATGGGAGGCTGCCAAAGACTCCAAACAGCATCTCTATCTGCAACAGATACTTCCAATGCCATTGGGTCTGCTAGATCATATGGTCCAGTAGCAAGGCTGCCTGTACAGCAGCTTGAACCTGCTGAAGAGCCTTCTCTTGTTCTGGGCTCCACTCAAAGTTGGCAGCTTTCCGAGTTACTAGGTATATGGGCCTAAGTAACACACCCAAGTGAGGAATGTGCTGCCTCCAAAATCCAAACAGACTCACCAAATGTTGTGCTTCTTTCTTAGTGGTGGGAGGGGCCAGGTGTAACAACTTATCCTTTACCTTAGAAGGGATATCTCTACATGCCCCACACCACTGAACTCCTAAAAATTTTACTGAAGCGAAAGGTCCTTGGATTTTGGTTGGATTTATTTCCCATCCTCTGTTGCACATATGCCTTAACAACAAATCCAAAATGCTTGCTACTTCCTGCTCACTTGGTCCACTCAGAATAATATCATCTATATAATGGACTAATGTGATACCTTGTGGAAGAAACAAGTGATCAAAATCTCTGCAAACCAAGTTATGGCATAGGGCTGGAGAATTAATATACCCTTGAGGTAACACTGTAAATGTATACTGCTGGCCTTGCCAACTGAAGGCAAATTGCTTCTGATGATCTTTATGAATAGGTATGGAGAAAAAAGCATTTGCAAGATCAATGGCTTCATACCAAGTACCAGATGTGTTGATCTGCTCAAGCAACGAAACCACATCTGGTACAGCAGCTGCAACTGGAGTCACAACTTGATTAACTTTGCGATAATCAACTGTCATTCTCCATGATCCATCTGTCTTCTGCACAGGCCAAATGGGAGAGTTAAAAGGAGAGGTGGTCACAACCACCACTCCTGCATCCTTCAATTCCTTTATGGCGGCACTAATTTCTGTAATTCCTCCAGGGATACGATACTGTTTCTGATTCACAATTTTCCTTGGTAGAGGCAATTCTAAAGGCTTCCATTTGGTCTTCCCAACCATAATGGCTCTTACTCCACATTTCAAGGAACCAATGTGAGGGTTCTGCCAATTTCTAAGTATATCTTTTCCAATTATACATTCTGGAATTGGGGAAATAACCACTGGATGAGTTCGGGGACCTACTGTACCTACTGTGAGTCGCACATTAGCCAAAACTCCATCAATCACCTGACCTCCATATGCCCCTATTTTAACTGGAGGGCCACTATGCTTTTTAGGGTCTCCTGGAATCAATGTCAACTCAGACCCAGTATCTAGTAGACCCTGAAATGTCTCATTATTTCCTTTCCTCCAAGGCACAGTTACTCTAGTGAAAGGCCATAGGTCCCTTTGTGGAAAGACAGGAGAAAGACCAATATTAAAGCTTTTTGCTATGGTGCCCAGTTCCTTCCTTAAAGGGACCCGGCCTCCCCTTCATTCAAGGGGTTCTGGATCTGTAAACTGGCTCAAGTCTGGAAATTGGTTGACAGGCCGTGATTCTCTGCTACTACGAGTAAAAGCAGCTTTTCCTTCATTTCTGTTAGAATTTTTCTGCTTGTATAGGTCAAATAAGAACTTTGTAGGCTTCTTATCTATTTTACTTTTGGGGACAGCATGGTTAATTAGCCAATGCCAAAGGTCTAAGCGAGTAAGACCCTCATGCTGCACATTATGGTTAGTATGCTTACATTGCCATTGGCAATTCAATGCTGCCACTTGGCCCCTACTACTCCTCGATCCACCTAGGCCCATTGAATTTAAGTCTTCCAACTGAGTGGCAGCATCTCCCTTTGTTATGTCTGGAACAAGGAGAAGAGCAATGATAGGAGCCTTCATATTTGGTGCTGCCCCTCTCACCAATTTATTAAGTACATTTCTGGTAAAAAGCATGTCATCTAGATTCTGCCATTGAGAATTGGATTTTAAAGAACATATCCAGTCAAGCATGCCAATTTCCCTGAGCCTCTTAATCCCATCGTCATCATTAAAGCAAGGAATGTCTGGAATCTCTAGTTCCTTCTCAGAAGGCCAAACTTTAATATATCAGCTACCCACTCAAATAAACTCTTGGCACCATTTTTAACTCTATGAGTAGCAGTGTTAAACCTAGAATCTCTACTCAATGGGCCCATTTCTGTGAACTCACTTTTATCCAGTTTTATACTTCTTCCACCAGTATTCCACAGCCTTACAATCCATTCCCAGGGGTATTCCCCAGACTGCTACTTAAACATGTTAGAAAAGTCATGGAGTTCTTTAGGAGTATAGTGTATCTCCTCATGGACCATACTTTCTATTTCACTTTTAGGAGCCTGTTTAGCCTTAAGCCTAGTTATAGGCCTGGAAGCAATCACAGGTGGGCATGCCATAATATCAGCATTCTCTTGAAGCAAAGTCTTTGCTCTTCTTTCAGACAAATCACGAGTAATTCCCTTATGTGAAGATGGAGATAGCAATTCTGTAGAGGGTGGGAGTGGGGATTCATTCTCTGCTAAGGGTGGGGAGACCATTTCATCAGGCAGAATAAATGCACCAGAATTTGAGAGTTCTACATCCTCATCCTCATCATCAGTTTGATCTTCCCACACATCAGCATCCCACTTTTCAGGATCCCACTCTTTGCCAATCATCACTTTTACTTTAACCGCTGACACCTTTCGAGGCTGGGAATTTAATTTACGTTGTAACTCAGCCACTCTAATAATCAAAGTTTGGGTTTGATTTTCAACAATTCGAGCCCTATTGCTACTGGAGAGAAGATTCTCTTCTAGGGCACATGTAGAAACTTCTAAGTTGTTTATGTGCTTTCTTAGTTGGATATTTTCCTCTCTGAGATCTTCCTTTCCCATTTGTAGTTTAATGAGATGCTAGAAACAACCAGCCAGCATCATGGTTTTCCTTATTCTTAGTCATTTTATGTAAAGTTTTATATATGGAATCTCTGAGCTTCTCAATCCTTGCAAGAGGAGCATCAAGACTGTCCAACACACCTACTTTTACCAGTTCTAGAAATAGTTCACTCCAAACAGTTGCAGTGTCCTCCATGCCACTAGGGGAGTCTTTAGTCACTGGAGGTTCCACTGGGTCAACAATCCAGCTCCAGATATCACAAAGCTTGCCAGCAAAATTCATTCTTAAATTCTGTTTCTCTAGAACCACTTCTGGTACCAATTTCTATATTAGTTAGGGTTCTCTAGAGTCACAAAATTAACAGAATGAATATATATATATATATATATATATATATATATATATATATATATATATATATTGGAAATTTATTGATTTGGCTTACAGATATGGCCGAGATAGTCCAGCAAAGGCTGCCAGTAGCTGAGGTAGTCCAATGATGGCAGCCAGTAGCTGAGATAGTTCCAACAATGGCTGCCAATAGCTAGCTGCTCAGTTTTGTAGTCAAGTGGGTGATGGCTGAAGGCTGGAGAACTCCTAGAGTCTTAGTCTAGTCAAAGGCTAGAAGATCGAAGAAATGGGGTGGCCGGAAGGAAGAACGATTCCTAGCACAGCTGCAAGAAGGGCAATCTCTTCTCCTTGGTGGCTCCTTTTAATATGATGCAGTATTGAGAGAATCCTTTGAGAACTTTGGAGTTCTGATAGGATCTGGGGCGTGTATAATCCTTTTAAGTAGTCTCAGTTGATCCTTTCCAGAGGTGGTCTCAGCCCAGCTTAGTTAATACCGGGTGTGTCAAGTTGACACCCAGGCTTAACTATCACACTGCCGAAGGGGGCACAGTGTTCTACACTGGTGCTGAGATGAGGAAAGGGCTGCTGTGGAAGTCACATGTTGAGGCGCCAGAAGTAACAGTGTAATAGTGTAACAGGAGCCCATGGAGACCTTTGGGTGTGTGGCAAGCTGGCGCAGAGTCAACAGCACAGACTCTGGGAGTCAGGCGAGTGGCAAAGCAAGCTCTCAGGCAACATTTTTGTACAAAACTCAAGAATTTTCTTAATTGCTTAGAAGAGACATGAACACTTCGTGCATTTATCATTTGCTTAGTTATGCTGATAAAGACTTTTCTTTCTTTAGACTCAGTATGGCCCATGTTTCTTACCCATCTTCTTAACTCAGCTCCACTCTCATCTGAGGGGTCTTCTGTACCCTGATGGAATCCTATCCTTTCCCATCTTTTTAACTCAGCTCCACTTGGTCTGTGGGATCTACTGCACCCTGATGAGATCCTATCCTTGCCTGAAAAACATATGAAGAGAAAAAAAGCGAAAAGGAAAGACTTACTTAATTGAGTGTCCCAGGTTCGGGCACCAGATGTTGCAGTCCAAGCGCTGCAACCTTGAATCCAGGGCTCCCCTCAATAAGGTGGGCAAGACTTCGGCAAAAATGAGAATCAATCACACAACTCTAGGCCAGATGAATCTGAATCTGGTTTATTGGAATATTGTAACAGCTTTTATACTAGAAAATTTTGGGGCAGAGAATGTTGCACCTGTAGATAGACATGTATCTGTCAAATCGGCAGGAATCACCTTTAGGATAAATATTTCTTAAGAACTTAACCTCTCGTTTAAGGGTGAGACACAAACAAATCATTATCATATATTTTTTATAGATCTAAGTTACTCTTTTTTCATTATTTATTACTTATTCAATTGTGTGTGTATATGTGTGTGCATGTGTATGTATGTATGTGTGTGTGTGTAGAACCAAGGATGAATTCGGGAACCACCATGGACCGCCTCTCCTCCTCCTTGTTTACTCTGCCCCGGGATTCATGAGCTCTGCCCTACCAAGACCAGAAATGCAGACAACCCCTGCTTCTGCCTGGCATCTATACGTGGGGTCTAGGATCTGAACTCAGGACCTTCGGCCTGCGAGGCCGAAACCCTGCAAGACTTAACCCCTGAGTCACCTCTTCATCCCTGAGCCTCAAGGTGTTATAGCAGCAAGTTTAGAAAAAGATAACAATGATGTCCTGTTTCCCTCTGAGGAGACTGATTTAGAGGAAGAAACAATGCCCCATCATAATGGGAATAATGGGGGTATTTCTCAAAGCTTCAGCACCATTCCCCCCCATAACCAAAGACATAGAGAAAAGAAGTCTGCAGAGCCCCCAGCAAAGGTAGGCTTCCTTGGAGCAGTGCAACAAGCAAAAAAAAAAAAAAAAAAAAAAAAAAGTGAGACCATCCTGTCTTATTTCCCATAGTTCAGGAAATGGGAAATGAAAATCCTATATGGGAATCACTGTTGGATTCAGATTCACCCAGCCCAGAGTTGTGTGTGTCTGATTCTCATTTTCACCGAAGCCTTGCCCACCTTGTGGAGGGGATCCCTGGATTTGAGGTTACAGCACTTGGACTACAACAATGGAGAGTTCACAGTGGTTATACATCATAATGCTCCTAGAGAGCTAACATTGGTCATAGAGAGCTCACAGTGGTCTCACTAAGGTTAAAGACATCATAGAGATGTCACAATGGTCATAGAGAACTCATAGTGGTCATAGTTAGCTAACCTTGGTGTCATAGTTAAGCACAGGTGTCAACTTGACTCTTGAGGGTTTGAGCTCTGGGCACAGTTGTAGAGAGTTGATGGTTGAGTTAAGCCCAGAGCAAACCTGAAGGAGATTGTCTAGTTGCTGGGGAAGACTCAGCCCATGGTGGGTGGGATTAGGCCCTGGATAAATCACAGAGACCTGGTTGAGAGAGTGGGCATCCTTCTGTATACTTGGCCAGACATGCTGGTCTGGCAAGTAAGGATTGTCCATCTCTCAGCCATTATGGTGGCCAGTTCCCTCGGCCCTGGTGTTGGTGTGTGCTCTCCTGTCAAGCTGGACTATGAACTGTAACTGGACTGTCGTAAGAAAGTAAACTCCTTGTTCCCTTAAGCTGTGTTCTGGTCATTTATCAGCAACCATGTAGGCAGACTGCAACACTTGGTCATCACTCATACTTTTCATAGAGTTCATGATGGTTGTAGAGAATCACAGTGGTCAAAGGGGGCTCAGTCTGGATATAGAAAGCTCACAGTCATCATAGTTCATAGTGCTCATAGAGAGCTCAAAGTGGTCAAAGAGAGTCACAGTAATTATAGCTCATAGTGGTAATAGAGAACTAACAATAGTCATAGCCCATAGTGGTTCTGGAGGCCTCACAGTGGTCATAGAGAGCTCCTAATAGTCCTAGAGAACTCACATCTGTCATAGCTCACAATCTTCATAGGGAGCTCATGGTGTACAAAAAGGGCTCTCAATGGTCATAGCTCAGAATGCTCATAAAGAACTCACAGAGGTCTTAGCTCATAATGGTCATGCAGAGTTCACTTTTGTCAAAGCTCACATTGCTCACAGAGAGCTCAAAGTGGTCACACACTGATAACAGTGCTCATAGATCACTCACAGTGGTCATAGAGAGGTCGTGTGGTCATAGCTCACTGATGTCTTAGAGAGCAAATAGTGGTCATAGTTAGCAGTGGTTCTAGAGAACTCATATTGGTGATATAAATATCAGAGTGGTAAAAGCTCATAGTGATCATAGAGAGCTCAAAGTGGTCATAGATAATTCAAAGTGGTGATATCTCACAGTGTTCATAGAGAGCTAATAGTGATCATTATGAGCTCATAGTGATCACAGAGAGCTCACAATGGTCATAGAGAGCTGAAAATGGTCATACAGAGCTCATAGTGGCCATAGCATTCTGTGATAATAGAGAACTCACAATGGTCATAGAGAGCTGAAAGTGGTCATAGAGAGCTGAAAGTAGTCACAGAGCACTCATAGTAGTCACAGAAAGTTTACAGTAGTCATAGATCATAGTGCTCATAGAGAGTTCACAGTGGTCAAAGAGAGCTCACAATGGTAATAGCTTATCGTGGACATAGAGAGCTTACAGTTGCCATAGAGAGCTGAAAGTAGTCACAGAGGGCTAATAGTAATCACAGAGAGCTCACGGTGGTCATAGATCATAATGCACCTAGAGAGGTCAGAGTGGTCAAAGACAGCTCACAGTGCTAATAGCTCACATTGGTCATAAAGAGCTCACAGTTGTCATAGCTCATATTGGTGAGAGGGAACTCATAGTGTTCATAGAACATAGTGGTTAGAGAGAACCCACAGTGGTCATAGAAAGTTCACGGTGACCAAAACTCATAGTTGTTATAAAGAGCTCACAATCTCACAATTCACAGTGGTCATAGAGAGCTCAAAGTGGTCATATGTAATAGTGCTCATAGAGAGTTTATAGTGGTCATAGAAAGATCTCAGGTGTCATAGGGAGCTCAAAGTGATCATAGAGAGATAATAGTGGTCACAGATAGCTCACATTCACCATAGCTAACAGAGTCATACAGAGCCCATAATTGTCATAGAGAATTTACAGTGGTCATAGTTCATAATGGTTATAGAGAGCTAACAGTTGTCATATGGCCATGGAGAGCTCACAGTGGTGATAGAGAGCTCACAGTGGTCATAGAATCCTCACCACGTCAAAATGAGCTCACAGAGGTCATATAATACTCACAGTGGTCAAAGAGAGCTCACAGTGGTCATATCTCATAATTGTCATAGAGAACTCACAGTGGTCATAGCTCTTAGTGGTCATAGAGATCTCACTGTAGTCATAGATAGTTCACAGTTCTCATAGAGAGCTGACAGTGGTCACAGAGAGCTCACAGTGGTCAAAGTGAGCTCAAAGTGATTATAGAGAGCTCAAAGTGGTCATAGTGAAGACACAGTGGTCACCAAGAGCTCATAATGGTCATAGAGAGCTCAGAGTGTTCATAGAGAGCTCATATTCTTCATAGAGAGCTCACAAGCTCAAAGAGAACTCAATTATCCCAGGTAATAGTCATAGAGAGCTCAAAATTGTGATAGGTCATAATGGTCCTAGAATGCTCACAGTGGTCATAGAGAGATCACAGGAGTCATAGACAACTCATAGTGGTGATAGCTCACTGTGGTCCCAGATATCTCACAGTTGTCATAGCTCACAGTGGTCATAGAGAGCTCATAATAGTCATAGATTACTCATGTGGTCATAGCTCACAGTGGTCATAGAGAGTTCATATTAATCATACAGAGCTCACAGTGGTCATAGATCAGAGTAGTCATAAAAAGTTCACAGTGATCATAGTTCACAGTGGTCATAGAGACCTCACAGTGGTCATAGATCATAGTGCTCATAGACAGCTCAAAGTGGTCATAGAAAGCTAATAGTGGTCATAGAGCACTCACAGTGATAATAGCATAAAGTAGTAATAGAGAGCTCATAACGGTCATAGAGATTCACAGTGGTCATAGCTCATAATGGTCATAGAGAAGTAACAGTTGTCGTACCTCATAGTGGTCATGGAGAGATCCCAGTGATCATAGATAGCTGAGCGTGGTCATAGACTTCTCACAGTGGTCAAAATGAGCACACACAGGTCATAGAGAACTCTCAGTGGTCAGAGCTCACAGTGGTCAAAGAGAGATCACAGTTGTTACAGCTCATAATAGTGATTGATACCTCGCAGTGGCCATAGCTCATAGTGGTCATAGCAACCTCAGAGTGTTCATAGGTCATATTTTTCATAGAATGCTATAGTGGTTAGAGAGAGATCACAGTAGTAATTGAGAGCTCAAAGTGATCATAGAGAAGTCACAGTGGTCATAGCTCATAGTGGTCATAGAGATCTCACAGTGCTAATAGATCATATTTTTAATAGTGAACTACAGTGGTCATAGACAGCTCATAGTGGTCCTATAGACCTCACAGTGGTCATAGATCATAGTGGTCTTATAGAGCACATAGTGGTCAAAGAGAACTCACAGTGGTCATAACTCATAATGATCATAGAGAAGTCACAGTTGTCATAGCTGATAGGGGTCATAGAGAGGTCATGGTACTCATAGAGATCTCATAATGGTCATAAATATCTCACGGTTGTCATGGTCCATAATGGTCATAGAGTGGTCCTAGTGGTAATAGCTCACAGTGATCATAGAGAGCTCATAAAGGACATAGAAAGCTCACAGTGGTCATAGCTCATACTGGTCATAAAGGGCTCATAGTGGTCAAAGCTCATAGTGGTCATAGAGGTATCACAGTGGTCATAGGACATAGTAGTCATAGAGAGTTCACAGTGGTCACAGACAGCTCACTGTTGTCATAGAAAGCTTACACTGTTAATAAAGAGCTCAAGGTGGTCACAGGGAGGTCACAATGGTCATAAACAGTAAACAGTTGTAATAGAGAACTATCAAATACCACTGTATTCACTATATGACCACTGTGAGGTCTCTATGACAATTGAGCTCTGTATGACAGCTATGAGCTATAACCACAGTGAGCCCTCTCTGACAACTATGAACTAAGACTGCTATGAACTCTCTAAGGCCACTATGAGCTCTGACCATTATGAGCATTGTTTGTCCCTTATAACATCACAGTGACCATTATGAGCTCTGACCACTTTGAGCTCTTTATTTCCATTATAAACTATCACCACTCTGAGATTTCCATGACCATTGTGAGCTCTTATGAGCCCTGTGAGCTATGACCATTGTGAGCCCTCTATGATCACTATTAGCTATGACCACTGTTAGCACACATTGTCCATTATGAGCTGTCTATGACCACTGTAAGAGTTCTCTATGACAACTATAATCTATGACCACTGAGAGTTCTCTTTGACTACTGTAACCTTTCTATGAGCATAATGACACTATGATTGTTCTATGATCTTGATAAGTTATGGTGACTATGTGCCTTCTATGGCAAGTGTGAGTTTTCTATGCCCACTGTGAGCTCTCTATGACCATTATGAATTCTTTATGACCACTATGAAATATGGCCAGTGTGAGGTCTCTATTTTCATTGTGAGCTCTCTGTGACCACTGTGAGTTCAATATGACAAGTTTGAGCTCTCTATGTCAATTTTGAGCTATGACCACTGTGAGCTCCACTGTGAACTGTGACCATTATGAGCTCTCTATGACCACTATGGACTATGACCACTATGATCTTTCTATGACAACTGTGAAATCTTTGATGATTGTGACCTCTCTGTGATCACTGTGAACATTCTATGACCAGTAAGAGCCATGAACACTTTGAGCTAACTGTGAACATTAATTAGCTCTTTATGACCACTGTGAGCTACAAACTGTGATATCTCTATGAATACTATGAGCTATGTCCACTGTGAGCTCTATATCAACATTATGAGCTCTGTATGACCACTCTGAGTTAATGACCACTGTGAGCTATGACAATTATAAGCTCTCCGTGACCACTCTGACCTGTGACCACTATGAGTTCTCTATGACCACTATCAGATATGACTTATGTGAGTTCTCTGTGACTACACTGAGCTCTCCATAACCACTATGAGCTCTCCAAGACTACTGTAAGCTCTGACCATTAGAAGCTCTCTGTGAGCACTGTGAGCTCTCTATCACCACCACAAGTTCTCTATGACCACTCTGAGCTATGACCAGTGTGAGCTATGACCACTCTGAGCTCTCTATTTCCATTGTGAACTCTCTGTGACCACTGTGAGCTCACTATGGTCATTGTGAGCTCTCCATGACCACTATGAGCTATGAACACTGAGTTCTCTATGACGACTATGAGCTGTGACCACTATGAACTCTGTAGGAACTCTGTGAGTTTTCTATGAACACTGTGAGTTCTCTATGACTGCTGTGAACTCTGTATGACCACTGTGATCTCTCTATAACCACTGTGACCTCTCTATGACCATGATGACCTATGACTACTCTGAGTAATCTGTGGCCACTATGAGCTCTCTATAACCACTTTGAGTTTGGACGACTTTGAGAGCTTTATACGCACTGTGAGCTATGACCACTACAAGTTCTCTATTACCACTGTGAGCTCTCTATGACCACTGAGGACTATGACCATTACAAACACTCTATGACCATTGTGAGCTATGACCACTATGAGCTCTCTCTGACCATTGTGAAATCATTGACAATTGCTACCTCCCTATGACAATGTTGAGCTCTCTATGACCACTTTGAGCTATGACCACTGTGAGCTCTCTATGCCCTGTACAATATAAGAACACTGTGAGCTGTCTATAACCACTGTAAGCTCTTTATGTCCACTATGATCTATGACCACTGTCAGCTCTCTGTGAAAATTATTAGCTTTCTATGACTATTATGAGCTATGACCACTGTGAGCTATAACCACCTTGAAATCTCTATGATCCCTAGGAACTATGACCACTGTGACTTTTCTATGATCATTATGAGTTCTCTATGACTACCATGAACTATAACCACTGTGCACTCTCTATGACTACTATGAGCTATGAACACTCTGAGCTATCTATGATCAATATGATGTGTTACCACTGTGAGTTGTCTAGGATCAGTACGAGCTCTCTATGACCAGTATGATCCATGATCACTGTGAGCTCTCTATGGCAATTATGAACTCCCTGTGCCCATTGTAAGCACTCTCTGGCCACTGTGAGCCCTCTAGGACCACTGTGAGCTTTATTTGAACACTATGAGCTGTGACAATTCCGAGCTTTGTTTGACCACTATGAGCTATGACTATCGTGATCTCTCTGTTGCCACAAGGGAACTCTGTCATCACTATGAGCTTTGACCACAATGAACTCTGCCAATTGTGAGCTCAGTATGGCCACTGTGAGCTCTCTATGACCATTGTGAACTCTCTGTGACCACCTTGAGCTCTCTAGACCACTATGAGCTATGACTACTGTGAGGTTTCTATGATCACTATTAGCTCTGACAACTATGAGATCTCTATGACAACAGGGAATCACTATCACCACTACAATCTATTACAATTATGACTTCTCTATTTCCACTGTGAATTCTCTATGACCACTGTGTGCTCATTTTTGTATAGTATGAACTCTCTATGACCACCTTGAAATATCTGATGACTGTGATGTCTCCATGATTACTTTGAGCTCTCTATGACCACTCTAAGCTCTGACCACTGTGAGCTATCCATGACAATTATGAGCTATGACCACTGTGAGCTCACTATGAACATTATTAGCTCACTGTGAGCTATGACCCCTGTGAGCTCTTTAGGAACACTATGAGCTATGAAAATTGTGAGCTTTCTATACCTACAAAAGAAACCTATCATCACTAAGGGCTATGACCACTATGAGCACTGACAATTGTGGGGTCGGTATAACTTGTGTGAGATCTTTATGACCACTGTAAACTCTCTATTACCACTGTGAGCTCTCTAGACCACTATGAGCAATGACAACTATGAGCTCTCTATGGACACAAGTAATCACTATTACAACGATGACTTAAACCACTATGACTTCTCTATTACCACTGTGAGATCTCAATGACCACTGTGAACTCTCTATGACTACTGTGACCTCTCTATGACCAACTGTGAGCTCTCTGTTTTCACTGTGATCTCTCTGTGATGACTGAAAGCTGTCTGTGACTACTACTGTAAGCTCCCTAGGACTACTGTGAGCTAGGACTACTGTGATATCTCTAGGATCACTTTGAGCTCTTTATGAAAACTATGAATTCTCTATGAGGACCATGAGCTATGATCACTGTGAGCTCTCTCTAAGACCACTATAAGCTATGACAACTATGACATCTGTATTATTACTGTAAGTTTTCTATGACTACTGTGAGCATTCTATGACCATTGTGAATTTTCTATGAACACTATGATCACTCTAGAATGACTATAAGATTTCTATAACCACTATGAGCTCTCTATGACTACTGTGGGATCTCCATGACAACTGTGAATTCTCTATGAAAACTCTGATCTCTCTAGGACGATTGTAAAATCTCTATAACCACTCTGAACTCTCTATGAGCACTGTGGGATCTCCATGACCACTGTGAGCTGTCTATCAATGTGGTGAGCTCCCTACAATCACGGTGACACCTCTAGGACCAATGAGAACACTCTATGACTGTGGAGAACTCTATATGACCACTATAAGCTCTTTGTGACAAATATGAGCTATGACCACTGTAATCTCTCTTTGACCATTGTGAGCTATCTATGTTCACTATGACATATGACCACTGCAAGCTTTCTATCACCACTACAAACTATGACCATTGTGAGCTCTCTATGACCACTATAAACTATGAGCATTGTAAGCTCACTTTTCCCATTGTGAATTCACCCTGACCACTGTGCACTCACTATGGCCATTGTGAACTCTCTATGACCACTATGAGCTATGACTACTGTGAACTCTGTATGACCACTGTGAGCTATGATCACTATGAGCTCTCCATGACCACTGTGAGCTCTCTATGACCATTGTGAGCTCTCTATGAACACTATGAGCTCTTTATGACTATGTTTAACTATTAAAACTGTGATCACTCTATGACCACTGAGCTGTGATTACTATGAGCTCTCTATGAGCTCTGTGAGATCTTTATGACCATTGTGAGCTCTCAGAGACAACTGGGAGCACTCTATGACAACTGTTAGCTCTCTAGGACCACTGTGAGCTCTCTATGACCTCAATGAGCTATGACCACTCTGAGGTCTCAATGACCATTATGAGTTTTCAATGACCACTGTGAGCTATGATCACTGTGATCTCTCTATGTACACTGTGAGCTCTCTATGACCACTGTGAGCCCTTTATGTCCAGTGTGAGCTTTCTATGTCTAATATGAGCTATGACCACTCTGAGCTATCTGTGACAAATATGAGCTATGACCACTGTGAGCTCTCATTGATCACTGTGAGCTCTCTATAACCACTGTGAATTCTCTTTTACCACTGTGAGCTATGACCACTGTAAGCACTCTATGCACAGTGTGACCTGTGATCACTATGAACTCTCTTTGACCACTGTGAGCTCCCTATGAGCACTGAGAGATCTGTATGCCCAGTGTGAATTCTCTAGGACCACTATGAGCAATGTTGACTGTGAGCTCACTATGAAATTTGTGAACTTTCTATGAACACAATGAGCTCTCTATGACCACTTTGAAATATCTGACAACTGTGACTTCTCCATGAGCACTTTGAATGCTTTATGACCATTCTAAGCTATGGCCACTGTGAGCTCTTTATGACCAATATGAGCTGTGAGCACTGTGAGCTCCCCATGAAAACTATGAGCTATTACCACTTTGAGGTATGACTAAGGTGAGCTCTTAGAACTCTGTGCTCTCTATGACAACTCCGTGTTATGGCCACTGTAAGCTGTCCAGAACCACTGTGACCTCTCTATGTCAAGTATAAGCCATGACAATTGTGATCTCTCTATGACCACTGTGACCTCTGTATGAACACTATGAGCTCTCTATGACCACTATGAGCTCTCTATGACCTCTGTGAACTATCACAACTATGAGCTCTCTATGAGAACTGTGAGCTCTCAATGACAACTGTGACCTCTCTGTGACCACTTTGATCTCGTATGACCACTGTGAGCTCTGTATTACTACCGTGAGCTCTCTATGAATACTATGAACTTAGACCATGGTGAGCTTTGTATGACCACTATGAACTATGACCACGTTGAGCTCTTTAGGAACACTATGATCTATGACTAGTGTGATTTCTCTATGAACACTATGAGCTCTCTATGACCACTGTGAGCTATGAACACTATAAGTTCTCTATGACCACTGTGAGCTATCAATGACAATTGTGAGCCTCAATGACTCCTATGAGCTATGACCATTATGAGCTTTCTATCAACATTGTGAGATATGACCACTGTAAGCTCTCTATGATCACTCTGAGCTATGAACACTGTGACCTCTCTATCATCAATGTGATATGATGATTATGAGTTCACTTTGAGGACCACTGTGAGCTCTCTATGAACATTGTGATCTCTCTATTATGAGAGTATGCTCTCTATGGTCACTGAGAGCTAGCCACGACTAGTGTGATGTCTCTATGACCACCTTGAGTCCTATATTACCACAATGACCTATGAACAGTGTGAACTCTCTATGATCACTGTGAGCTAGGACCACTATAAGCTATGAGGACTGTGAGTTGTGAGTTTTCTAGGTCCTTTATGAGTTTTCTATGAGAACTATGAGCTATGACCACTGTAATTTCTCTATGACCACTGTGAGCTATGAATACTGTGAACTCTTTATGACCATTATGAGCTATCACTGTGATCTCTTTATGTGCATTAGGGATCTCTATGACAGCTTTGAGCTATGACCATTGTGAGCTCTTTATGACCACTAAAAGTTATTACCACTGTGAGCTCCCTATGTCCACAATGGGCTTTCTATGATTCCTGTGAGCTATGACTACTATGAGGTCTCTATGACCTCTATAACTCATGAGTACTGTGAGCTATCTGTGACCACTGTGAGCTCTCAATGGTCACTAGAAGCTATGACCTCTGTGATCTCCTCTATGGTCACTATGAGCTCTCAATGACCTTATGAGCTCTGTCATCTGTGAGCTCTTTATGACCATTATGAGCTATGACCACTGTGAACTCTCTGTCATCATTGAGAGCTCTCCCTGCGTCTATAGGTGGGGTCTAGGATGTGAACTCAGGACCTTCTGCCTGCAAGGCAGAGGCTTAACCCCTGAGCCACCACTCCAGTCCCCATACTTTAAAATCTTTTAGAGCCAAATATATAGATTAATTATAACACAAGTTAGTAAAAGTTTTTTTTTTTAATTTTGTAGACACCAGGGCATTATTAAATATGGAACAAACCACCAGTATATGGTCATAGGAGAATACCTGCATGTCTGTTTAGATAAACAATCTTTAAAAAAATTAAACTCAGCAATTACCAATACCGGGTAGAGCCTCCCACAAATCCATGAGCCATATTGTTTTTGTCTAGCGCCTTTACTAGTCCATTAATACTTTCAACTTTCTAACTTCTGTCACAAGAATGTCCCAAATTTATGTAGGTTATCTTCAAAAATTTGACTTTAAAAAATTTTTGAACTACTTCAAAAAATTACTAACTGACTTATGAGAAGTAAGCAGCTAGAAAAAACTCGTAGATTTCATTCATAGCACTGGAGGGCCATGAGGGGCTAGGTCACCAAAGATGGCCAGGACCAGGTATATTCGTACACCTAGGCAAGCCCAGGGAAACTGGCTTTTTCTGGTTGGTTAACTCCCATTGGGCCCAACCCACTTGCTTTTAGATCCAGATGGGGCTAAAGACCAAGTTGTTTGTTGGATATGGGAGCTCATCTCCATAATCCCTTCATAGGGAAGTTGGCTATCTTATCTCTGGGAGGACTGATTAGTCAGTTCCTCAGCAGGAGTGTTTCTTCAGGGTGATTCCAGTTCTGGGGGATGACCTTCAGAAATGTCAAAGACCTTCAAAGACCTTAGAGACTGTCCCAGCAAGGACTGTTCTAGACCTGCCTATTGTACCCCTTAACCTTCTAAGGACTCAGACTGCTCAAGGGATGAGGGGCAATGACTCTGGCTATTTCCTGCTGACTTGAAGCAAAGGAAGTGTGAGCAGTCAGTGAACCTCATCTATGAAGAGGTGAGATGGTCTAGAGGTCTTTGATGGATGACTTTACTACTTTGAGGTCCATCTAAAAGAGAGAAAAAAAGATAAATTAAGCCTAAAATATATACCAGTTATCTTGCCTGAAATAGGCACTATCTTTGTCTGGTGTGAAAGCCAAGAGCTGTAAGTAATTTACATATAGTAGACCTTTCTCCTCTGGTAGATATAAATCTCTGAGGTGGCACTCTAAGGCCTGTCCAAAAATATGTAAATTGTCTGAATCTAGGGGCAGAACAATCTAAATTAGTTGCTTCTTCCTTCTGGATTCTTAAAGCAAAGTGGCACAGGTCTTTTTGGGACCAAGGGAATGTAAAAGAACATATGCAGGGGACATTGTTTCCTTACATGGAAAGTTCTACATATCTCTAAGCATTATCTTAGGACCACTGCTCTGATCTAAATGAAGAGCCAACTTTGATTTGTCAGTGGAGCTGGTCTGTTTAACACCAGACATTTTGTTCTCTGCTTCTTCCTGGTTTAAATCTTTTAAGTTTGTTATTGCCATTTTCCTCTGCCAAACACTAAGCTTAACTTCAGGGAAGCTTTTAGGACAAGAGCAAAACTTTACTAAACTTTCTGCTGACTTATGTCTCTGGTTTTAACTCTACAGCATAAACTGTCTTTCTTGGGCCTCTAAACACAAGCTTTCTGCTACATGCTACCTGATTCCATCATTCTCAGAAACGTACTTTTTTTGTTTTGTTTTCTTTCCCTGTCTGAAAGGGAATTTCAAGTTTGTCAGCTTGGGGATGCCTGCTAGTATTCTATCTAACCCCTCAGGCAGATGTCAAGTTTATGATTTACTCTTTTTTTCTTTTTCTTTCCTTCCTTTCTGTTTGAAAAATAAATTTATCTGGAACCTCAGAGAAACTACTTAGGTAACATAGGCCAAAATCTTGCAAGGAAAGGAAAGTATGAACCTGAGTTGACCCAAATGCACTTAGAATCTCATGAAAACAGATTATGCTAAATCCAGATTACATTGATTCTGTTTTGTTTCAAGGGAATGGGGTCTGGCTAAGGTGGAGGCTTGAAATTCCTGTTCTACCTTAGTAGGCGTACACATGGGAGCATGGAGTTAGAAAGAAGATTTATCCCCAAGAAAGGGAACTCATACACACCAGAAGGAAGAAATTCCAATGAATATTTTAAAAGACAATTATATTTTCCTGTTTGCTAGATTTGATGGGATAACATTCTATGAAAGAATTCAGAGCAATGAGCAAGTTAATTATTCTGCACTATAATGGCTTTGTTATTTTGGGAATATGTGGAAAAACCTTTAAGAGCATTTTCATTTGTAGTCCTATTAAAGATCAAAATCAAGTGAGATAATCTTTCATGAAAGAAAAACTTATAATGTATCAAAAAAACAATTGTGATCGATATAAAAGATAAGTAGTTAAGGCCTTAGATATCATTAAAATTATTTGTTCTTATTTTAAAGTATGCATACATGTATTTAAAATGGCATGTTAAAATTTTTATATTAGCGTGCAACAGAGATGAAAGAAAATTGAAGTGGCCACAGATCTTTTATGTTGAAACACAAGATACACCACATGTAAACACAGAACATATAAACATACAAACACATGAATAACATACAACTTAACAGCAACTGGCAGTTGTACAAGTTACTGACAACTGTCTTAAAATTTCTCTTGAAAGCTTTATCAAATGCGGGTTAACATTTAGAAAAACCTTATCATTTAAAACAAGATCTCATATTAGTTAAGTCCAGCAGCTTAGCTTAATTATGAAAAACATTAAAAGCAGATTAAACTTTAAAATTTAGTACCAAAACCAAATTGCAATTTAAGAAACTTTATATTTAATAGATGAATATATTTGTCTAATTTTCTCTTTTTTTCTAGCAAGGAAAAGCACCCTCATACATAGGTCGGGTTCCCACATATTCTCTGGGGAGATCCAAGGTGCTAAAACTGCAGCCTCATCCCAAAATTCCTCTAGGCCTGCAGTCTTAACCTTGAAGCCTCTAGTCAAATATATTAAGAAATATATTTGAGGTTTCTTACAGTGTGAAGGGAGGTTGCCCATTTTTCTAAAAAACAGAGATGAGACCAAAAGAGGAACAGATGAGACAAGGAATGTATGGAACCCAAATGTCGTGTGCTTAGTGAGGAACTTGCATCATTCTTAGGCCACGGCTGTATGCTGTGAGGAGAAAAGGGCTGCCGTGGAAGCCCCATGTTGGGGCACTAGATGTAGCAATCTCAGGGACCCACAGAGACCCACAGAGACCGTTGGGGGCATTGATAAGCAGGCGCAAAGTCAACGTCATGAACTGCCAGAGTAGAGCAAGTTGCAAAGCAGGCTCTCAGGTTTGCAGTCTCCTTTATTGCAAATATTGGGCTGCTTATATACCCCACCCAACATTCCTTAAGTTCCAGTGGGAGCTTTTGCTGTGTTGTCCTGTCCAAGTTGGTCTTCTCAGTCTGGTAGTTTGAGGTCAGCACCAGGCACTGCAGCAGATTCTAGCTTAGGGAAGTTACATTCATGCATTCAGCTCATTCAGACAACACAGGCCTGCCTAATCCATTCCTCCTACACTCAATGAGCATGGTGACCGATCCATGACCACCATAAGTTTTCTATGGCCATTATAAGCTCACTATGACTACTATGAGCTGTGACTATTATGAGCTATCTATGACCACAGTGATTTATGAGCACTATGACCTCCTCTGGGATCACTGTGAGCTCTCTTGTGCCACTTTGACCTCTTTATGACAACTGCGAGCTCTCTATGACCACAATGAGCTCTCTATGACAAGTGTAAACCATGACCACTGCGAAATCTCTATGACCACTGTGAGCTATCTGTGGCCATTATGCATTTCGTATGAGCACTATGAGCTATGACTGCTATAAGCACGCTGTGACTGCCATGAGTTATAACCAGTATGAGCTCTCTGTGATGACTGTGAGTTATCTGTGACTACCCTGAGCTCTCTATGGCCACAAGAGATGTCTTACAGAATTAGGAGGTATGACCACTATGAGCTCTCTGTGATCAATGTGATCTATGACCACTATGACCTCCCTAGTGGGCTCTCTTTGACATCCATGAGCTCTTTATGACATCCATGAGCTCTCTATGACAATTGTGAGCTTTCTATGAACATTGTGAGATCTCTATTTGCACTATGAGCGCTCTATAACAACTGAGTGCACTATGACCACTGTTAACTATCTATGATCACTGTGACCTCTCTATGACCAGTATGATCAATTACCACTGTGAGCTTTCTATGTCCATAGTGAGTTCTCTATGGCCCCTATGACCTATAACACTGTGGGGTCCCTATGTACATTATTAGCTGTCTATGTCCACTGTGAGCTATGACCACTGTGAGCTCTCTATGGCCATTGTGAGCTCTGACCATTATGAACTCTGGATGACCACTGTGAGTACTGTGAACACTGTGAGCTATGACAACTATGAGCTCTCTATGACCGCTGTCAGTTCTCTGTGACCACTGTGATCTATAACCACTGAGAGGTCACTATGACCACTGTGAGCTCTCTATGAACGCTCTGAGCTCTCAGTGACCACATTGAAATCTCTGATGACTGTGAACTTTCCATGGCCACTTAGAGCTCTCTATGACCACTCTGAGCTATGACCAATGTGAGCTCTCCAAGACCAGTATGAGCTTTGACCACTGTGAGCTCTCTAAGACAACTATGAACCATGACTGCTGTGAGCTCTCTAAGACCACTATGAGCTCTCTGAGACCAGTATAAGCCATGACCACTGTGAGCTGTCTATGATCACTGTGAGCTCTCCATGACTACTGTGAGCTCTCCATGGCCATTTTCAACTCTCTATGACCATTATGTGCTCTCTATGACTCTTGTGAACTATGACTAACTATGATCGCTTTGTTAGCAGTAAAGAATTATGAAAATATGAGCTCTTTATGACCATTGTGAACTATGGCTTATTGATCTTTGTATGACTACTATACATTATGACCAGGATAAGCTCTCTATGACCACTGTGAAATCTCTGACAATTTTGACCTCTCTATGACCACTTTGAGCTCTCTATTACCACCATGAGCTCTCTATGTCCACTATAGAGCTCTCTGTGACCACTGTAAGCTATCATCACTTTGAGCTCCATATGCCCACGATGAACTCTCTATGACCAATTTGACACCTCTGATTATTGTGCCCTCTTCATGACCACTATGAGCTCTATTAGATCAGTATGAGCTATGACCACTGTGAGCTCTCTATGGTAACTATGAGCTATGACCACTGTGAGTTCTCTTGGACCACTATGAGGTAGGATTTCTGTCACAACACTACAACCATTAGCTCTGTATGACCACCATGAGATTTGACCACTGTGATAACACTATGAACATTATTAGCTCTCTGTGACCACTATGAGCTCCCTATGACCCCTATGAGCTATGACCACTGTGAGCTCTCTGTTATCACAGTGAACTATGATTAGTATGAGCTTTCTTTGACTTGTGTGAGCTCTGTATGACCACTGTGAGCTCTCTATGATCACTATGAACTTTGACTGTCATCTCTCTCTGACCAATGTCTGCTCTCTATTACAACACTGAGCTCTCCATGACCTGTATGAGGTATGACAACTTGAGTTCTCTATGACCAAAGTGAGTCTTCTATGATGACTTTGAGCTCTCTATGATCACTGTGAGATCTTTATGAAGAGTATGAGTTCTCTAAGAACACTATGAGTTCTCTATGTCCACTATGACCTCTTTTTTTATTATTATCTCCGCTCATACAAACAAAATAGGTACATCGGTTCCCTTCTCCTCCCCCCATGCCACTCCTCGTCCTCCCCTCACTCCTCCCTCCTCATCCCCCAGTGCCTCCCCTCCCCCAATCCAAGGAGAATCCTTTAATGTGCATGCCTGACTGTCCTCTGGGTTCTTCTCTCCGAAAACATACAAGGACCAGCAGCATTTCCCTGAACCCTTTCCTGTGTTCCCCTTAAGCATAGGAACACTATTTTGGCTGTCAATCCCTTTTAGCAAATACTACACTTTGTGGGGACAATAGTGTGTTGAACATTGCGCAGGGCATGTAAAGTCCAATTTTGATTGCTTCGGCCCTAACTTGTGTGGAGGATCTTGCATATCATTGCTCCTCCCATCCTTGTGCTCTTACACTTTTTTTTTCCTGATATGCAAATATTTATTTAAGTTCAAGGGAATGACTTCAAGTTAAAAATCATAACATGATTCAAATCCTGAGAATTGAAAGGAAATTAATCAAGACATTAGTATAGTTTATGAAGATTTAGACAACAAACTGATGTGAATTAGGCAGAACAAGGGTTAGCTTTCTTTCAATACCGCCCCCTGTTCCGCAAATTTTCCTGAGGTTCAGGATGGGGAGAGATTAGGCTGGCCTAGTTCTGGGTGGTTGATATAGAGTCTCTGAAGTTCTGGATTATGGTTTGTTGATTTTCTATTGCGCTTTTGCTGCTCCTGCAATGCCCTTCACTCCATCCTGATGGGTATTGGATGTCACCCCCTGGCCAGAGATAAAAAGCTGTTAAACTAGAGTCTTGTTATAAGAGTATATTCTAAGGTAGATGCAATAAAAGTAGGAAAGCACAGTGAGGGAGGGGTCAATCACCAATTTGCAAAATGGTTACTTATTATCTGCCACACTATGTGCCCTCCCCTTCTGGTGAGATCACACCCCCTCAGTTGTAGATGATCAGGAACGAAAAGTCTGTGAACTTAACCAGATGTCTCATTGCTTATTCGCAGTCCTTGATGGAGGCCTATTTTCTCTGCTGTTACATGATCCCCTCTCTCCTTGTTAATGGTGTGGCCCTCCTACCCCATCCTGCCTGTTCATATTCCTTGCAATTACTGTATTACAGAGATTTATCGTCGAGTGTCTCTAGGTGAGCTGGGTGGTTTTGGTACTAGGAGCCACCTATTAGGGAGTACATATGGCACTTAATTTTCTGGGTCTTGGATACTTCACTCAATATAATTGTTTCTAATGACATCCATTTCCCGGCAAATTCCAGTAATTCATCATTTTTGATGGCTGAGTAGTACTCCATTGTATAGATGTACCACCTTTTCCTTATCCACTCGTCAACTGTTGGACATTTGGGTTGATTCCATGACTTTACTATTGTAAACAGTGCTGCTATGAACATGGTCACATTTGTGCTATTGAGGTGGACCTCTTCTACATGGGGGGTTATTCCCAAAAGTGGAATCGCAGGGTCATATGGCATTTCAATCTTTAATTTCTTTAAGAATCTCCAGACGGCTCGCCAGAGTGGCTGTATGAACCTGCATTCCCACCAGCAATGTAGCAGAGTTCCCCTCTCTCCACATTCTCTCCAGCATTTGTTGTTCTTTGTATTGTGGATTTTTGACATCCTGACCGGGGTGAGATGATATCTCAGGGAAGTTTTGATTTGCATTTCCCTGATAGCTAAAGAAGTGGAGCATTTTTGAAGATATTTGTTAGACATTCTAATTTCATCTCTGGTAAAATTTCTTTTAAGTTCCAGGGCCCATTTTTTAATTGGGCCATTGTTTTCCTTGGTGTTTAGTTTTCTAAGTTCTTTGTGCACTCTGGACAGTAGAGCTCTATCAGATATGTGGTTCGTGAAGATTTTCTCCCATTCTGTGGGCTGCCTTTGAGCTCGTGTTACCATCTCTTTATCTGAACATAAGCTCTTTAATTTCACAAGATCCCAACTGTTGAGAGTTGGTAGCAGTGACTGTACCATTGGATGTCTCTTTAGGACCTGTTGGCCTAGCCCAATCAGCTTGAGGGAGTTCCCTATCCTTTCAACTATGGTTTTTATAGACTCTGGCCTTAAATCAAAGTCCTTGATCCATTTGGAATTAAGTCTTGTACATGGTGACAAGTACGAGTCCAGTTTTAATCTTCTACATGTGGAGATCCAGTTTTGCCAGCACCATTTGTTGAAGATACTGTTCTTTTTCCATTGGATTTTTTGGACTCCTTTGTCAAAGACCAAATGGCTGTAGTTTTGTGGGCTTATATCTGGGTCTTCAACCCTTATCCATTGATCTGTGTGTCTATTTTGGAGCCAGTACCAGGCTGTTTTTACAACTATAGATTTGTAGTATAGACTAAGATTTGGTATAGTGATACCTCCAGCAGTGTTTTTGTTACTCAGGATTGTCTTTGCTATCCTGGGTCTTTTGTGCCTCCATATGAATTTTGAGATTGTTTGGTCAACTTCTTTAAAGAATTGCTTTGGGGTTTTTATTGGTATAGCATTGAATTTGTATATTGCCTTTGGTAGGATGGTCATTTTTACAATGTTGATTCTACCAATCCAGGAACACAGGTCTTTCCACCTTCTGGTTTCTTCTGCAATTTCTTTCTTTTTTTTTTTAATTTTTTATTATTATTATTATTTATTCAACTGTGCGCATGTATGTGCGCGCGCATGTGTGTGTGTGTGTCCCTGTGTGTGTGTGTGTGTGTCTGTGCATGTGTAGAACCACGGACGAATTCGCGAATCACCATGGACGCCTCCACCTCCTTCTGCCCCGGGATTCACAGGCTCCGCCCTACCAGGACCAGAAGAGCAGGCCGCCCCCGCTTCCGCCTGGCGTCTATACGTGGGATCTGGGATCGGAACTCAGGACCTTCCGCCTGCAAGGCGGAGGCTTAACCCCTGAGCCACCTCTCCAGCCCTGCAATTTCTTTCTTTAGGGTTTTAAAGTTTTCATTGTAAAGGTCTTTTACCTCGTTGGTTAGGTTTATACCAAGGTATTTCATTTTTTTAGGGGCTATAGTAAATGGGATTGTATCTTTCAGGGCTTTTTCATTTCTTTCATTCTAGGCATATAGGAAAGCCACTGATTTTTGTACATTTATTTTGTATCCTGCTACCCTGATGAACTTCTCAAGTAGTTCCAGGAGCTTCCTGGTGGAGTTTTTGGGATCACTCAGGTATAAGATCATGTCATCTGCAAATAGGGATAGCTTGACTTCTTCCTTGTCAATTCTAATCCCTTTTATGTCCCTTTCTTGTCTTATGGCTTCAACTAAGACTTCAAGTACAATATTGAATAGAAGTGGTGAGAGTGGACAGCCTTGTCTAGTTCCTGATCGAAGTGGGAATGCTTCCAGTTTTTCCTCATTGAGTATAATCCTTGCTGTAGGCTTGTTGTATACTGCTTTTATTATATTGATAGAGGTTCCTTCCATTCCTACTGTCTCTAGCGTTTTGATCATAAAAGGCTGTTGGATCTTGTCAAAGGCTTTTTCTGCATCTATCAAGAGTATCATGTGGTCTTGGGCTTTGGGCTTGTTTATATTATGAATTACATTTATTGATTTGCGTTTGTTGAACCAACCTTGTGTGCCAGGGATAAAGCCTACTTGGTCCCCGTGAATGATCATTTTGATATATTTTTGAATCCGATTTGCTAAGACGTTGTTGAGAATATTTGCATCTGTGTTCATCAGAGAGATTGGCCGATAGTTTTCTTTTTTAAGTGTATATTTATTAGGTTTTGGAACTAAAATAATATTAGCTTCATAGAAGGAATTTGGTAATGTTACTTCCTTTGCTATTTGTTGGAACAATTTAAATAGTGTTGGTGTTATTAACTCTTTAAATTTCTGGTAGAACTCTGTGCTGAATCCATCTGGTCCAGGACATTTTTCGGTGGGAAGATTCGAGAATTCTTCCTCAATTTCCTAATATGTTATAGGACTATTTCAATAATTCATAACTTCCTGATTCAATTTAGGTAAGTTGTGTTTACTTAGGAATTCATCCATCTCTTTTGTGTTGTCATATTTCACAGAGTACAAGTTTTTGAAATATGATGTTATAATTCTCTGGATTTCTTGGGTATCCGTAGTGATAACTCCATTTTCATTTCTAATTTTGTTAATTTGGGTTTTCTCTCTCTTCCTTTTGGTTAATTTAGCTAGGGGGGTGTATCAATCTTATTGATTTTTTCAAAGAACCAGCTTTTTGACTGGTTAATTTTCTCTATCGTTTTCCTAATCTCAATTTCAGATATTTCTCCCCTTATTTTGCTAATCTCCTCTCTTCTACTACTTTTGGGATCAGATTGCTCTAGTTTCTCTAAAGCTTTAAGCTGCATTGTTAGTTGTTTATTTCTGATGTTTCCATTTTTTTTTTTTTTTGATGTAGGCATTAAGAGCTATGAACTTACCTCTTAGGACAGCTTTCATTGTGTCCCAGAGATTTTGGTAAGTTGTATTTTCATTATCGTTCACTTTCAGGAAATCTTGAATTTCCTTTTTAATTTCTTCCTGAATCCAGTTCTCATTCAGCATCATAGTGTTAAGTTTCCAGGAGTTAGTGTATTTTCTGTCTTTTGTTGTGTTGTGAATGTCCAGCTTTAGGCCGTGGTGGTCTGAGAGGGCACAGGCTAGAATTTCAACTTTCCTGTATAATTGGCCCAATATGTGATCTATTTTGGAGAAAGTTCTGTGTGCTGCTAAGAAAAATGTGTATTCTTTGGTGTGTGGGTGAAAATTTCGATAGAGATCTGTAAGGTCCATTTCTTTCAGGGTTTGATTAAGTTCCAAAGTGTCTCTGTTGATCTATCCCATGTTGAGAGGGCGGTGTTGAAGTCCCCAAGAATTATCGTTTGGGGGTTGATTTCTTGCTTTAATCGCTGTAGGGTTTTCTTGATGAATGTGGATGGGCCCGTATTGGGTGCATATATGTTCAGTATTGTGAAATCTTCCTGGTGAATTGTACCTGTGACTAAAATGTAGTATCCATCCATGTCTCTTATAATTTTCTTTGGTTTGAAGTCCACTTTGTCTGATAGCATAATGGCTACCCCTGCCTGTTTTCTGCTTCCATTAGCTTGTAGAATTGTTGACCAGCCTTTTATTTTTAGGGCATGCCTATCTTTTGTGGTGAGATGGGTTTCCTGCAGGCAGCAGATTGATGGATTGTGGTTTTTAATCCAAGATTGTAATCTGTGTCTCTTGATCGGTAAGTTAATTCCATTAACATTTAGTGTTATAATGGAGAAACTATTTTTAATTCCAGACATTTATTATGCTTAGTAGGTTTTATAGGTATATTGCTTCGCTTTTAATGGTGTTATATTTGCCTTCTGTTCTCCTGGATATGCCTGTTTTTTTCTTCAAGCTTGAGTATCATTTCTAGCATTTTTTGAAGGCCTGGTTTGGTAGACATGCATCCCTTCAAGGTGTCTTTGTGCTGGAAAATTTTTCTTTCTCCCTCGATCATGACAGATAGTTTTGCTGGGTATATGGGTCTGGGTTGACATTTTTGCTCATTTAATACTTGAAGTACGTCTCTCCAAGCTCTTCTTGCTTTTACTGTTTTGACTGAGAAGTCATTTGTTATTTTAATAGGTTTACCTTTAAAACTGACTTGCTTTTTTTCTCTTGAAGCTCTCAGCACCTTTTCTTTGTCTTGAATGTGGAGTGTTTTGACTATTATTTGCCGTGGCGATTTTCTATTTTGGTCATATCTGTTTGGAGTGTGAAATGCCTCTTGTATTTTGATAGGTCTCTCATTCTTCAGTTGAGGAAAGTTTTCATTTACGATAATTTGAAAAATTTCCTCAGGTGTGGTATTTTGAGATTCTTGCTCTGGTATTCCATGAATGTGCATGTTAGGCTTCTTCAGGGTGTCCCATATCTCCTGGATATTTCTCTCAAGTATCTTTTTGGCTTTAACAATCTCTTCCATTCAGCTGGTTAATTCTCCCACTTTGTCTTCAAGATCTGAAATTCTATTTTCTGCTTCCTTAGTTCTGCTGATAAGACTCTCTGTTGAGCTTTGGGTTGAAGATAGCTTGTCTCTTAGTTCAATTTTAAACTCTACTTGAGTCTGTTTTAACTGCTCTATGTCTATTTTTGTTTCTTGAACTGTTTTTCTCAACTCCTCCAAATGCCTGTGTGTTCCTGTTCAAAGTGGTTGATTCTGTTGTTTAACTAACTCCTCTTGGATTTCCTCTTTCATAGTATTAATCATGGTAATGATCATATTTTGAGAGTCGTTTTCTTGGGTCTGGCTTTCTTGGCTGTTTTCTGTGAATTTGTTCTGGTTGGAATCCATCATTAAGGGGTTAATTCTTTCAGTGGGAAATTGGTCTTCTTGGGTTTTGTTTCTCATGGATCTGCACTTTGACTTGCGCATTGTTGTTTTGTCTTCTAGGGCTTTTCAGTTTTTGTGTGTTTTTTACTGATTTAGTTGGTATTCCTACACTTGGGCAGTTATTACTAGTGCTTGCCTGTGTATGTTTGTCTTTTATTATTGTTATTTCCTAGTTGAGGCTGTTAGGTTGTTAGTACATCAATTAAGTCAGGTTAAGTAGACACAGAGTGAATATTAGTATGATAGTGCACTTTTACGATGTAGTATCTTGGTGATATGTGAGGGTAAGTGGTATGATCCCTGGAGTTGTGTTTTTGGGGTGGCTTTATGGAAAAGTTAATCCATAGTGATTAGTATTAGAAAGGAACAGTAAGGTGAAAAAAAAGGAGGTTTACTTATCTTTGGGCTGGATGTGAAGTATCTCTCCCATGTGATAGGATGATTGTAGAGGTTTACAGATGTATGGCCTTCGACCCTTAGAACTTTGCTTGAGTTTTCTTTGGACTCTATTGAATTCTGAGTAGCAATGTGTCTTCTGGGGGCTTGGCAGAGCGGGGAGCGGGTGGCACAGTAGGGCGAACAAAGGCGACACAGGAGGGAGCCACTATGACCTCTTGATGAACAATATGAGCTATGAACATTGTGAGTTCTCTTTTACCACTGTGAACTCTTTGTGATCACTGTGAGCTGTCTATGAGCACTGTGACCTATGACCACCATGAGCTCTCTATGTCCACTATAGCAATGTCTTCTGTGAGCTTTATATGTACACTATGAGCTCTCTATGGCCACTATGAGCTATGACCACGTGGCCTCTTTATGACCATCTTTAGTTCCCTATGACAAGTGTGAGCATTGTATGATCACAGTAAACAATCAGTGACTACTGTGAGCTCTCTATGACCACAATGAACTCTCTATCATCTCTATGACCACTGTCAGCTTGACTCTGAGTTCTCTATGACCAAAATGATCTGTGACCACTGTCAGCTCTCCATGATGACTCTGGCCTCTCTATGATGACTACGAGCTAGGAACATTGGGATAGCTTTGACAATTATGAGCTGTGTGTGACCACTGTGAGCCCTCTTTGACAACTGTGAGCTCTCTATGATAACAGTGAGCAATCTATGACCACAGTGAATTCTCTATGACCACTATCAGCTATAACCACTGTGCACTCTCTGTGCCCACTACTAGCTATGATTCTGTGAGCTATGATAATTATGAGCTCTCTATGACCAGTGTGAGCTCGCTATGACCACTGTGAGACCTTAATGAAGAGTATGAGCTCTCTATGAACACTATAGTTCTCTATATCCACTATGACCTCTCGATGAGCAATATGAGCTAGGAACATTGTGAGCTCTCTTTCACCACTTTGAGCTCTCTATGACCACAGTGAGCTCTCTATCATCATTTTCAGCTCTCTATGAACATTGTCAGGTGTATCTGAGTTCCCTGAGCTCACTATGACCATGATGAGATGTGATGACTGTCAACTCTCTATGAAGAGTCTGAGCTCTCCATGTCTACTATGATATATGAACACTGTGAGCAATCTATCACCATTATTAGCTATGAGAACTGTGAACTCTCTGTGAAAATTATGAGTTCTTTATGACCACAGTGAGCTATAACCACTCTGAGCTCTGTATGACCAATATGAGCTATGGCCACTATGAGCTCTCTATGACTACTCTGAGCTCTCTATGACCACTGTGAGCTCTCTATGGCCACTATGAGTACTCTATGAGCACTATGAGCTATGACCATTATGATCTCTCTATGACCTCTGTGAGCTATGGCCAATATGAGTTCTCTAAAGCCATTGTGATATCTCTCTGACCACTGAGATCTTTTTCTGACTAATTTGAGCTCTCTATAATCACTGTGAGCTCTCTTTGACCACTGTGAGTTCTTTGTGCCCACCATTAACTATGACAACTGTAAACTATGACAACTATGAGCTATCTATGACCACTGTAAGCTCTCTATGACCACTATGAGCTCCCTGTAACCCTATGAGCTATGACTACTGTGAGCTCTCTGTTACCACAGTGAACTATGATTAGTATGCACTTTCTTTGACTTGTGTGAGCTCTGTATGACCACTGTGAACTCTCTATGATCACTGTGAACTTTCTATGACGACTGTCACCTCTCCATGACAAATATCTGCTCTCTATGTCAACACTGAGCTCTCTACGACCTGTATGACATATGACAACTTGAGCTTTCTATGACCACTGTGAGTCCTCTATAATGACTTTGAGCTCTCTATGACCACTGGGAGCTCCCTATGAGCACTAGGACCTATGAGAACAGTGAAATCTCTATGACCATTGTCACCTCTCTATGACTACTGTTAACACTCTATGATGGTTCTGAGTTCTCTATGACCACTATGAGCTATGACCACTGTGAGCTCTTTATGACCACTCTGAGCTCTCTATAATCACAGTGAACTCTCTATCATCATTGTCAGCTCTCTATGAACACTGTCAGCTGTATCTGAGTTCCCTGAGCTCTCTATGAACATGATGAAATGTGATGACTGTCAACTCTCCATGATGATTCTGATGTCTCCATGACTACTATGATATATGAACACTGTCAGCAATCTATCAACATTATTAGCTATGAGCACTGTGAACTCTCTGAAGATTATGAGTTTTCTATGACCACAGTGAGCTATGACCACTCTGAGCTCTGTATGACTAATATGAGCTATGACCACTATGAGCTCTTTATGACCACTATGAGCTCTCTATGGCCATTATGAGTACTCTATGAGCACTATGCTCTATGACTACTGTGAGCTGTCTATGACCACGATGAGCTATCTATGAACTCTTTGAGTTCTCTATGACCACTGTGAGTTGTCTATGACAATTATGAGCTCTGAATGACAACTATGGGCTATGACCACTGTGATGCTCTATGATAAATATAAACTAAGACAACTGTAAGCTCTCTAAGACCACTATCAGTCATGACCTCTGTGAGCTCTCTATGGCCACTATGAGCTCTCTTTGACCACTGTTAGTTATGACCACTATGAACTCTCTATCACCTCTGTGACGTAGGACCACTATTAGCTCTCTATGACAAATGTGAGCTCCTATTACCACTGTTACCGCTATATGACCACTTTGAGGTCTTTGTGACTACTATGATCTCTTTATGACCACTATGAGCTACGACCATTGTGAACTTTCTATGATCACTTTGAGTTTTCTTTGAACACTGGGAGCTCTCTATGACTCCAGTAGCTCTCTATGAGCGATATGAAGTATGAAGACTTACAGCTCTGTGTAAACACTATGAGCAATGACCACTGTGAACTCTTCATGACCTTTGAGAGCTATGACCACTGTGAGCTCTTATTGTCCATTATGAACTCTCTATAACTACTGTGAGCTCTGACTAACATGCATGCTCTATGACCACTGGGAGTTCTCTATGACCACTATGATCTATAACCACTGTGAGCTGCTTATCAACATCATGAGCTCTTAATAATGATTATGACTTCTTTTTGAACAATGTGAGCTATGACCATTGTGAGCGCTCTATGACCACTATAAGCTATGACCAATTTGAGTTCTCTATGACCACTTATGACCACTGCGATCTCTCTATGACTACTATGACCATGTCTGACCACTATGGGCTATGACCACTGCGAGATCCCTATGACCACTGTAAGTCATGCCTACTCTGAGCTCTGTTTGACAACTGTGAGCACTATAATCTATGTCAACTGGGAGCTCCATTTGACCACTGTGAGCTCTCTACGACAACTGTGAGCTCTCTATTACCAGTATAAGCACTCTATGACCACCGTAAGCCTTCTTTGACCACTGGTGAGCTACCTATCACAACTGTGAGTTCTCTATGAGTACTATCAGTCAACTATGACCACTGTGAGGTTTCTATTAATACTTTGAGCTGTCTGTGACAACTATCAGATATATGTAACCACTCTCAGCTCTCATTACCACTTTCAACTTTCTATAACCACTGTAAGCTCTCTATGAATACTGTGATCTCTCTATGACTACTATGACTTCTGTGTGACCACTGTGAGCTATGACCATTGTGACCTCTCTATGACTACTATAAGGTAAGAACACTTTGCGCTCTTGTTCAACACTTTGACCTCTCTATGTGCCCTATGATTAATGACAACTGAGAGTCCTAAATGACCACTATGAGCTTTCAATGACCACTGTGAGCTCTCTATGACCACTATGAGCTAAGACAACTCTGAGATCTCTATTACCACTGTGACCTCTCTATGACCACTATGAACTGTGACCACTGTGAGCTCTCTATGACTGCTAAGATATATGACCATTATGATTCCTCTAGGACCACTATTAGCTATGACAAATATGAACATTCTATGACCACCGTGAGCTCACTTTGAACTCTGTGAGATCTTTATGACCATTGTGAGTTCTCTATGATAACTGTGCAACTGTGTGCACTTTATGACCATTGTGAGCTATGACCATTATGAAATCTCTATGACCACCATGAGCTGTGACCAATGTGATCTTTCTTGGACCACTGTGAGCTCACAATGAGCACTATGATTAATGAATAAAGTGAATGCACTCTGCCCATTGATGTTCTCTATGACCAATGTGAGCTCTCTATGACAACTGTGAGTTCTCTAGGACATCTCTAAGCTATGACGAATATGAGATCTCTATGGCCACTGTGACCAATATGAGCTCTCTGTCACTAGTCTGAGCTATGACCACTTTGAGCTCTCCATGACCACAATGAGATCTCAATGACCACTCTCAACTCTATGACCAATGTGAGCTCTCTATGACCACTGTGAGCTACCTATCACCACTGTGAGTTCTGTATGTCTACTGTCAGCCTTCTATGACCACTGTGACCTCTTTATTAAAACTGAGAGCTGTCTGTGACAACTGTCAGCTCTATATGAGCACTATCAGTCTCTTTGACTACTGTCAGCTCTTTATAACTACTGTATACTCACTATGAACACTGTGAGCTCTCCATGGCCACTATGAGCTATGACCACCCTGAATGCTCAATGTCCATTATGAGTTGTCTATGACCAATATGAGCTATGTGAGATCTCTATGACAATTGTGAACTTTCTTTGACCATTATGACCTATTGCTGTGGTGACCATTGTGAGCTCTTTAAAACCACTAGGTGTTATGATTACTGTGGGATCTCTCTGACCACTATGATCAATGACCACGGTAAGCTCTTTATCTATACTATGTACTATGGAGATTGTGAGTTCTCTATGATGATTATGAGTTCTGTATAACCACTGTGAGCTCTCTGTGACTATTATGAGCTATGACCACTGTGAGCTCTCTGTGACCACAATGAGGTCTCAATGACCACTGTCAATTCTATGACCACTGTGAGCTCTCTATGACCACTGTGAGCTCTCTATGACTGTTGTGTTCTATGACCATAGTGAGCTCAGCATTTTGAGAGGGTGCTATTCCACTAGGAGTTTTCTATGATCTCTGTAAGCTCTCTACACACACAGTGAGTTCTTGATGACAACTGTGAGCTCTCTATGACCATTATAAGCTATGACCACCATGAACTATTTGTGACAATTATGAGCTGAAACCACTATGAGATTTCTGTGACCTCCGTGAGCTCTCAATGACTTCTATGAGCTATGACCACCTTGATCTCTCACTGTACATTATGAGAGCTCATGATGGTCATAGCTTATAGTGATGATAGAAAGCTCACAGTGTTCATAGCCCAAAATTGGTCATAGAGAGCTCACAGTGGTCATAGAGAGGTCATAGTGATCACAGCTCATAATTCACACAAAGAAATCACAGTGGCCATATCTCATAGTGGTCATAGAGAGCTCATAGTGGTCACAGAGAACTCACAGTAATCATAGCTCTATGACCAATGTGAGCTATGTCCTCTGTGAGCTCTCTCTGACAACTGTGATCTCTTTATGACCACTAAGAGCTATGATTACTGTGAGTTCTCTGTGACCACTATGAGCTCTCTATGACCACTATGAGATATGGCCACTGTGATTTCTTTGTGTGAATTATGAGCTGTGATCACTATGACCTCTCTATGACCACTGTGAGCTCTCTATGACCAATTTTGGGCTATGAACACTGTGAGCTTTCTATCATCACTATGAGCTATGACCATCATGAGCTCTCTTTAACGATTATGAGTTCTCTATCACCACTCTGAGCTGTGGCCATTGTGAACACTCCATGACCATTATGAGCTATGACCACTGTGAGCTCTCTGTGACTGCTATGAGCTCTCTATGACCAATATAAGATATGATCACTGTTAGTTCTCTATGACCACAATGAGCTTTGAATGACCACTGTCAGGTCTATGACCACTGTGAGCTCTCTATACCCACTGTAAGCTCTCCATGAACACTGTGAGCACTCTATGACCATAGATAGCTCTCCATGCCCACCATGAGCTATGTCTACTGTGAACTCTTTATGACCACTGTCAGCTCACCATGACCACTGTGAGCTCCCTAGGACCACTATGAGTTCTCTAGGACCATTATGATCTAAAACCACTATGAGCAATAATGACCACTGTGAGCTCTCTGTGGCCACTGTGAGCTATGACCACTATAATATCTCTGGGTGTACAGTAAGTCCTCAATGACCACTATTATCTCTCTATGACCACTATGATCTCTCTATGACCATTAAGAACTATGACCATTGTGACCTCTCCATGAACATTATAAGTTAAGACCACTGTGAGTACTCTTTAACCACTGTGAATGTTCCATGAGCACTATGAGCTATAACCACTATGATCTCTCAATGACCACTGTGACCATTAGCTTTTTATGACAACAATGAGCTGTGACCACTTTGAGCTCACTATGACTACTAAGATGTATGACCATTTGAGTCTTCTATGACTATTATGAGCTCTACATGACCACTGTGATGTGTGGACACCCTAGCTCATTATGACCAATATGAGCTTTGATGACTGTGAGCTCTCTATAACCACTATTAGCTATGACAACTATGAGCTCTCTATGACCACTGTGAGATCAATTTAAACTCTGTGAGCTCTCTATGACAACTGTGAGCACTCTATGACCACTGTGAGCTCTGTATGACCAATATGACCTATGACCATTGTAAAAATCTATGACCACCATGAGCAATAACCAGTATAATCTCTCTTTGACCACTGTGAGCGCTAAATGAGCAGTATTATCACAGTGAAGTTGTGACATCACAAGTGATGCTGTGATTTCACATTGAGTTAGGATGTCAGTGGTGAGGCTGTGCCATCACATGAGGCTATGATGTGAGGTCAAATGTGAGGCTGAGATGAGACAATGAGTCTGTGTTGTCACTGGTGATGCTGTGATGTCACAATGAGGTTGTGATGTCAATGTGGAGACTGTGATGTCATAGTGTGTCTGTAATGTCACAGTGAGGCTGTGTAATCATAGTCAAACTGTGATATCTGTGTTGTGGCTGGGATGTCACAGTGAGGATGTGATGTCACAGTGAGGGTGTGATGACACTGTGAGGCTGTGAGGACACAGTGAAGTTATGAGGTCATTGATGAAGTAATGATATCACAATGAGCCTAAGATGTCAGTGGTGAGGCTGTAATATCAGAAGAGAGGGTGTTATGTCACCAGTAATGCTGTTGTGTCACGACAAGGCTGAAGTCACAGTGAGTTTGTAACATCTCAGAGAAGCTGTGATGATTATGTCACAGTTGGATGTGATGTCAGATGTGAGGCTGTGATGTCACTGGTGAAGCTATTGTGTTAGTGGTAAGGCTGAAGTCACAGTGAGTTTGTGATGTCACAGAGAGGCTGTGATGTCACAGTGAGGATTTTATGTCACCGTGAGAATGTGACATTAGAGGTGAGGCTGAAACGCAAGTGTGAGCATATGACGTCACTAGCAATGCTGTGATATCACAGTAAGGCTTTGGTGTCAGAGTTGAGGCTGTGGTGACACAGTGAGACTATGATGTCAGAGGTGAGGATGTGATATAAAAATGAGGTTATGATGTCAGTGGTAAAGTTATGATGTCACAATGAGGGTGAGATGTCAGTGGTGAGAATGATGTCATAGTGAGGTTATGACCTCACTGGTGAGGCTGTGAGCCCATGATGTCAAAGGGAAATGTTGATGCCATGTTGGAGATTGTGAGGTCACAGTGAGACTGTGATGTCAATAGAAAGGCTGATGTCACTGTGAGGCTAGGATGTCAGTGGTGATGCTATGTTGTCACATCGAGGCTATGATGTCACAGTAAGGCTATGTCAAAGGTGTGTGTGTGTGTGTGTGTGTGATGTCACCATGAGGCTATTATGTCAGTGGCAAGGCTGATATCACAGTGAGTTTGTGATGTCACAGTGAGGCTGTGATATCACAGTGAGGCTGTGATATCACAGTGAGGCTGTGATATCACAGTGAGGCTGTGATGTCAGAGGTGAAGCCTTATGACACAATGATGTTTGATTGCAAGGTATGGCGGTGATGTCACAATGAAACTGTGATGTCACTGTGAGGTTGTATTGACACAGTGTGGCTGTGATGTCACAGTAAGGTTATGATGTCAGTAGTGACTGTGCATTCACAGGGAGACTATGTCATTGGTGAGGCTGTATTGTCACTGGTTAGGCTCCAATATCATGGTAAGTTTATTATGTCTAACTGAGGCTGCAATGTCACAGAGAGGCTATTACATCAGAGGTGAAGCTTGTTGTCACAGTGATGCTTTGATGGAAAGATATGGTTGTGATGTCACAATGAGCCTATGATGTCAATAGCAAACATTCTGATGTCACAGGGAGGCTATCAGGTTTCAGTGAGCCTGTGAGGTCAGTGGTGGGCTGTGGTGCCATGTTAAGTCTATGTAGGTTATCAGTGAAGAGGGTGTCATGTCGCATTGAGGCTATTATTTCAGAGGTGAGCCTGTAATGTCATAGTGAGGCTGTGGTGAACCAGTGAGGCTGTGTTGTCACCAGTGATGCCATGATATCACAGTTAGGCTGTGATGTCAGTGGAGTGAGACTATGACATCATGGTGATGATGTGATTTCAGTTGTTATGCTATGATATCAGAATGAGGCTGATGCGAGTGATGAGGGTATGACATCACAGTGAGTCTGGCATTTCACTGGTGAGCCTGTGATGCCACCATGAAGCTTTGATTTCACCATGTATTTGTGATGACACTGTAAGCCCATGATATCACAGAGAGTTGGTGTCATAGTTAGGCACAGGTGTCAACTTGACTATTAAGGGTTTGAGCTCTGGGCACATTTGAAGAAAATTTATGGCTGAGTTAAGCCCAAAGCAAACCTGCAAGAGATTATCTAGCAGATGGGGAAGGCCCAGTCAATGGTAGTGGGACTAAGCCCTGGAATAAATCATGGAAAGCTGGTTGAGAAAGTCGGCATTCTTCTGTATACTTGGCCAGACATGCTGGTCTGGCAAGTAAGGATTGTCCATCTCCCAGCTGTTATGTAATGTTGGCGTGGCCAATTCCTTCAGCCCTAGTGTTGGTGCATGCTAGCCCTTCAAGTTGGACTGAGAACTACAACCAGACTGTTGTAAGGAAATAAACCCATGGTTCCCTTAAGCTGTTGACGGTCATTTATCAGCCACCATTAAGGCACACTGCAATAGTTGGTGATGTCTGTGATGTCAGTGGAAAAGCTGATTTCACAGTGAGCCTATAATGTCAGTAGTGATGATGTGATGTCACATTGAGGCTGTGATATCACAGTGAGGCTATGTCAGAGGTGTGTATGTGATGTCACCATGATGCTATTATGTCAGTGGCGAGGCTGATGCCACAGTGAGTTTATGATGTCACAGTGAGGCTGTGATGGCACTATCTGGTTGTAATGTCATAGTGAGACTGTGAGGACAAAATGTGACTATTCTGCCACAATGAGGCTCTAATGACACAGTGATGTTGTGATGTCACTGGAGAGGCTTGAATGGCACAATGAGGCAGTGATGTTAGTGGTGAAGTTGATGTCACAATGAAGCTGTGATGTCATTGGTGAAAGTGTGATGTCACAATAAGGCTGGAATGTCAGTGGTGAGAAAGATGTCATAGTGAGTCTATGATGTTACTGGTGAGGCTATGATGTTACTGGTGAGGCTATGATGTTACTGGTGAGGATATGATGTCAGTGGTGAACTTATTATGTGACAGTGACATTGGTGTGGCTGTGATGTTAAAGGCTATATTGTCACTGATGTGAGGCTGTGAGGTCACACTGAGGCTGTGATATCTATGGGCAGATTGATGTCACAATGTAGCAGTGATGTAACAAGTGAGGCTGTGCTATCACTGTTTATGATGTCAAAGGCTATGATGTCATGGCTGAAGTTGTCACATCACTGTGAGCCTGTGCTATCTGAGGTGAGACTGTGGTATCATAGTATGGCTAGGTATGATAACAGTGCTGAGGCTGTGATGTCATAGTGAGGCTGTGATGTCACAGGGAGGCTGTGATATCACAGTGCAGCTGTGAGGTCAGTGTTTAGGCTGTGATTTCAGAAGTGAGACTGACGTGAGAGGTGAGGCTGAGATGTCACATTCATGATGTGATATAACTGGTGAAGCTCTGATGCCACAGTGAGGTTATGATGTCACCATGAGGCCGTGGTGTCCCTGGTGAGGCTGTGATATCAGGGTGTCATATCAGTGGTGAGACTGTGATGTCAGAGTGAAGCTATGCTGGCACAGTGGGGCTGTGATGTCACAGTGAGGTTGTGATGTCAGTAGTGACTGTGCTTTCACAGGGAGTCTATGTCATTGGTGAGGCTGTATTGTCACTGGTGAGGCTCTAATGTCACAGTGAGTTTATTGTGTCAAACTGAGGCTGTGATGTCCCAGTGAGGCTATGATGTCTGAGGTGAAGTTTTATGTCACAGTGATGCTTTGATGACACAGTATGGCTGTGATGTCACAATGAGGCTGTGATGTCACTGTGAGGCTGTGATATCACTGGGGAAAGTGCAATGTCACAGTGACATTGTGATGTCAATAGCCACACTGTGGTGTCACAGCGAGGTTGTCAAGTTTCAATGATCCTGTGAGGTCAGTGGTGAGGCTGTGGTGCCATAGTGTGTCTAGGTAGGATAGCAGTGATAAGGGTGTGATGAGGCTATGATTTCAGAGGTAAGCCTGTGATATCATAGTGAGGCTGTGATGTCACCATGAGGCTGTGATGTCACCGTGAGGCTGTTATGTCACAGTGAGGCTGTGATGTCACAGTGAGGCTGTGAGGTCAGTGGTTATGCTGTGATTTCAGAAGTGAGACTGAAGTGAGAGTTGAGGCTGAGATGTCACATTGATGATATGATATATCTGGTGAGGCTATGATTCCACAGTGAGGTTATGATGTCACCTTGAGGCTGTTGTGTCACTCATGAGGTTGTAATATCAAGGTGATCCTGTCATAACAGTGGTGAGGCTGTGATGTCACAGTGAGGCTGTAATGGCACTGTCAGATCGTATTGTCACAGTGAGGCTGTGAGGACATTATGTGGCTATGATGTTACAGTGAAACTCTGACGACATAGTGATGTTGTGATGTTACTGACATTACAGCCTCACTGTGATATCACATCCTCATGGTAACATCACTGGCTCACAGTGACATCACAGCCTCTCCTCTTATATCACAGACTCAGTGTGACTGCACAGTATCACCACTGACCTCACATGCTCACTGAAACATGATAGCCTCCCTGTGACACCAGTGTAGCTATTGACATCACAAACTCACTGACATCAAAACTTCCCCAGTGACATCACAACCTCATAGTGACATCACAGCCTCATTGTGACATAACAGCCATACCGTGCCATCAAAGCATCACTCTGACATAAAACTTCACCTCAAACATCATAGCCTCACTGTGACATCACAGCCTCAATTCGACACAATAAACTTACTGTGTCATTAAAACCTCCCCAATGACAATACAGCCTCACCAATAACATAGACTCCCTGTGAAAGCACAGTCACTACTGACATCACAACCTCACTGTGACATCACAGCCACACTGTGCCAGCATGATCTCACTATGACATCACAGCCTAACCACTGATATGACAGGATCACTGTGATATCACAGCCTCACCAGCGACACCACAGCCTCATGGTGACATCATAACCTCACTGTGGCATCACAGCCTCACCAGTTATATCACATCGTCAATGTGACATCTCTGTCTCATCTCTCACATAAGTCACACTTCTGAAATTACAGCCTAAACACTGACCTCACAGCTGCACTGTGATATCACAGCCTCACTGTGACATCACAGCCTCACTATGACATTGCCGGCTCATGGTGTCTTCACAGCCTCATTGTGACCTCACAACCTCCACTGTGACATCACCAACTCCCTGTGACATCACAGGCTCACGGTGACACCACAGCCACACAGTGACATCAAAGCCTCACAGTGGCATCACAGTCTCACACTGATATCACAGCCTGCCCACTGGCATCACAGGCTTACCCGTACATCATAGGCTTATGGCGGTATCAGTCTTACCACTGACATCACACATTGACCAGTGACATCACAGCCTCATTGTGACATCAGCTTCACCACTAACATCACAGCATTACTGTGCCATCAAAACCTCCCCAGTGACATCACAACATCACTGTCAACAGAGCCTTACTGTGACATCAGAGCCACACTGTGTCCTCACAGCATCACTGTGACATCAGTCTTGCCACTGACATAATAGCTTCGTTGTGACATCACATGCAAACCTCTGACATAACCTCACTGTGACATCACAGACTCAATGTGACATCACAGACTCAGCACTGACATCATAGCCTCACTGTGACATCAGCCTTTGCCACTGACATCACAGTCTTACTTGGATCTCACAGACTCCACCGTGACATCACCAAATTCATGTGACAAGGGCTCACAGTGACACCACAGCCTCACCAGTGACATGCCAGCTTCACTGTGAAATCACATCCTCATCCCTCACATCAGACTCATTCTGATATCACAGCCTAACCACTGAAATCACATCCTCACTGTGATGTCATAGTCTCACTCCACTGACATCTCAGCCTCACTGTGATATCACGGCATCACTGGTGACTACATGGCCTCACTGTGACATAACAGCCTCACTATGACCTCACAGGCTCACCTATGAAATCGTAGCCTCAATGGGGCATCATACGCTCATCACTGACATCCTACCTAGCCTCACTATGGCACAACAGCCTCATAACTGACTTCACAGGTTCACTGAAGCATGACAACCTTCCTGTGACACCACAGTGTCTCTCTTGACATCACAACCTCACAGTGACATCACAGCTTCATTGTGACATCACAGCAATACTGTGTCATTAAAGCATCACTGTGACATAAAGCTTTATCTCTGAAATCATAGCCTCACCATGACATTACAGCCTCACTAATGAAATAATCTCCCTGTGAAAACACAGTCACTACTGACATAAAAACCTCACTGTGACATCACAACTCCACAGTGACATCATATCCACACTGTGCCAGCACAGCCTCATTTTAACCTCAAAGTCTTACTGTAGGAGGAACGGACCAGGCAGGCCCGTATTGTTTGTGTAGGCTGCATGCGCAAATGCAACTTCCCCAAGCTAGAACCTGCCGCTGTGCCTGGTGCTGATATCAAATCGCCTGGCTGAGAGGACCAACCTGGACAGGACAACACAGCAAAAACCTCACCGTGGGACTTATGGGATGTTGGGTGGGATATATAGGCTGCCCCATACTTATAATAAAGGAGCCAGCCTGCAAGCCTGTGAGCCTACTGTTGCCACTCGCCTGACTCCCGGAGTCTGTGTTGTTGACTTTGCAGCCAGCTTATCCCTGCCCCTAAGGGTCTCTGTGGGACTCTGAGACTGCAACATCTGGCGGCCCAACATGGGGCTTCCACAGCTACCCTTTCCTCCTCATAGCACCAGTGTCGAGTACTGTGCCCCCTTTGGCAGTTTTTCGGTAAGTTGGCCCCTTTGTGTTTAATGTCTTTACCTTCAGGAGAGGTGAGCTTGAAGATCCCTTTCCCTTTCTCTATGTTTGTCTGTCCATGGATAGGGAGGTACACATTTTGGTTCTGATTTGCCTGGTGTCTCCACATAAGGGTTGATCCCCCAGGAGACAGAACCCAGGAGCGGTCTCCCGAACGACCCTCCTGTTCCGGAGACATGGGCAACCTCCCCTCACACTGTAGGGAGCCCCAGATACGTGTCTTAAAATCTCTCCTAGAGACTAGAGGCAGTTAAGGCTGATGGCCAAAAGGAATTCTGGAATGATGCCGCGGTTTTAGCACCTTGGATCCCCGCAGAGAATAGGTGGGAATTGGACTATGGATAAGAGTGTTTTCTTTGCTAGATGTTTTTCATAATTAAGCAAAGCTGCCGGATTTAACTAATGTGAGGTCTTGTTTTAAATAAGGTTTTCCTAAATGTTAATCTTCCTTTGATAAAGCTTTCAAGGGATAATTTTAAGATAGTTGCTGGTAAATTGTACAGTTGCCGGTAAAATGTTGTCCATGTGCTTGTTCATGTTGTATGTTCTGTGTTTACATGTATGTCTGTGTCTGTGGCCACTTCAATTTTTTTTTCATTTCTGTTGCTCGCTGATAGAAAAATTGTGGCATGCCCTTTTTAAATACATGTATGTGTACTTAAAAATAAGAACAAATAATTTTGGTAACATCTAAGGCCTTAACTAGTTATGTTTTATATTGATCACAATTGTTTTTTTGATAAATTTTAAGTTTTTTTCATGAAAAATTTTCTCGCTTGGTTTTGATCTTTAATGGGACTACAAATAAAAATGCCATTGTGTTCTTAAAGGTTTTTCCATGTGTTCTCAAAATAACAAAGCCACTATGATATTGCTTGATTGAACTTGCTCATTCCTCTGACTTCTTTTATAGAATTTTATCCCATCAAATCTAGCAACCAGGAAAATGTAATTATCTTCTAAAAAGTTCATTGGAATTTCTTCCTTCTCCTGGTATGTATGAGCTCCCTTTCTTGGTGACAAACCTGCTTTCTAATTACATGCTCCCATGTATATGCCTGCTAAGATGGAACAGGAATTCAAGCCTGCACTTTAGTCAGACCCCATTCCTTTGAAAAAAAGGATAAATACTGGACCCAGCATAATCTGTTTTCAGGAGATTCTAAGTGCATTTGGGTCAAATCAAGTTTATGTTTACTTTTTCCTTGCAAGATTTTGACCTAAGTTACTTAAGGAGTTTCTCTGAGGATCCATCTGCCTAAGGGAATAGATAAATTACTAGTAGGCACGCCCAAGCTGACAAACCTGAAATTCCCTTCCCAGTAGGGAAAGAAAAAAAAATGTTTTAAATGTGTCTTGAGCTCTGCTCTTCCTGGCCCCCTAAAAAGGAAGTCCAGGATGGCTTATGCCTCCTGCCTGCCAATATTAACAGCACCTGGAATGTTTCAAACTATCCTTTGACGTATCAAATTAACGATACGATACTAAAGTTCAAGTTATTACTGCTGTGTCCTTCGGCAAACAATTATGGGACAGGATACCTGCTTTCTTTTCACCGGTAAATTTGGTAGCTTGGTTAACTTTTGGAGTTGCCCTTTTAATGCTAATTGTCCTGTTTAGATGCAAATGGAAAGCATTTACAACACAAGCAAATCAGTGCTGGCTTTTCATTTAGATCTAAGGAGTGGTCCTACCCTAAAGATAATGCTTAGAAATCTATAGAACTTTCCTTGTGAGGAGATAATGTCCCCCACATGTGTTCAAAACCCAAAAAGGACTAATTCAGATTGTTCTGTTCAGGTAGTTCACATTGTTTTGGACAGGTTTTAGAATGAGATCTTGGAGATTTACAATAGCAGAGGAGAAAGGTCTCCAATATGTAAATTACTTACAGCTTTTGGCTTTTATGCCTTGCAAGCACGTGTTCTTTACTAACTCTTGCTTGTACCCACAGTAAGACTTCTAAGCTTATTTGGTTTATCCCTTATGCCTCCTCAGTTATAATGGTTTAATTCTTCTGTAGATCTTGGAGGCTCAATTTGTCTGTGTTTCATCTCTTTTAAATGGACCTTGAAGTAATAAAGTCATCTATGAAAGACCTCTAGACCATCCCAGCAGTTCATAGATGAGGTCATCAGACTGCTCTCACTTTCATCACCCCAGCTCAGCAGGAAGTAGCCAGAGCAATCTTTGCCCCTCTTCCCTTGAACAGTCTGGGTCCTCAGAAAGTTAAGGGGTACAATAGGCGGGTCTAGAACAGTCCATGCTGGGACAATCTCTAAGGTCTTTGAAGGTCTTTGACATCCTTGAAGATCATCCCCCACTGCTGGAATCACCCTGAGGGAACACTCCTGCTGAGGAATTGACTTGAATCCTCTCAGAGATAAGATAGCCAACTTCCCCATGTAGGGATTATGGAGATGAGCTCTCCAGATCCAACAAACAACTTGATCTCTAGCTGCAGCTGGGCCTAAGGGCAACTGGGTTGGGCCCAATGGGAGTTAACCAAAGAGAAAAAAGCCAGTTTCCCTGGGCTTGCTTAGGTGTACAGATATACCTTGCCCTGGCAGCCATCTTTGGCGCCCTAGCCCCTCATGGCCCTCTAGTGCTATAAGTCCATTTTTAGTTCCATGCCTGCTTCTTATGGATTCCATGAGTTTTTTCTAGCTGCCCGTTTTTCATAAGTTAGTTAATTTTTTGAGGTAGTTCAAAAATTCTGAAAAGACAAATTTTTGAAGATAACCTACAGATATTGGGGACTTGCTTGTGACAGAAGTTAGAAGGTTAAAAACATTAATGGACCAGTAAAGGCTCTACTCAGTATTGGTAACTGCAGAGGTTTTATTTTTTAAAGATTGCTTATCTAAAAGGACATACAGGTATTCTCCTGCGACCATGTACTGCATGCTTATTCCATATTTAATAATGTCCTGTTTTCTACAAAATTTAAAAAGCTTTTATTTACTTGTGTTAAAGATACAAAACTTGTGGTTGCTTAATGCTGAACTAGTTAAGTAAATTGAGAGCCACAATATCTTAGATGAAAAATGAAGAAGCATCAGGTTTTGTGCAAATGTTATTACCAGTGTTTGGAGTGATTTTCCACAGTTTTAGAAAGCATATTTCCCAAGGCAGTGATAATGAATATTGAATATCTTCACTCTCAAAGCTATAGATATGATTTTGTTAGATAATTCAGTTATGTACTAGACAATTTAAGTGGACCATGAAATACATATTAATGTAGACTTGGGTATCAAGCAGTGTCCTGAGGTATTCTATCAAGTTCTTCCATGTAAAGTAATTTTAGTACATTATAAGCTTAAATAAAAGTATGACTTGATTGTTAAAACCTTTTATATTAAGAAAATTGTTTAAAACGTAATGATTGTAGTTAGAGAACTTTTTATGTTTTTTGTAAGCATGACAAATGGAAACAAAGTTCTGTCTTTAGAAACTGGTTCGTAGACATTAAAAAACTAATTTACAAGTGTTATTCTGCATTAGTTTTTATCTTCTTGCATAAAGTATTCTTGTTATACCTTGGTAAAAATCTGATGAATTGGCATCATTTTCATTATTTGTAAGTGTGCCTAGATATCTTTTATGATTTGTAAGTGTACCTGAAGGTAGCAATACATGTGTTTATAAAACTGTCTTGTTTGTATATTTGCACTTTTGGACCACAGTAGCTAATTATTTTCAATCTTAAGATACTTTTAAAAAAAAACAGTTTTAATGTCTGTTATGGAGGAAGAAAACTGCTTTTTAACTGTTTATAGTGAATAAATTTGTGCTTTTAAGAAAAAACAAATGTGATTAACTGTAGGTTGAGCTCTGTTGTGCACTGCTTAATTATATTGGGGGGAAAAATCTGCCATAGATGTTAGTTAATACTGATATAATTTATTTCTTGCAAGTTTGAAATATGTACAATTTTTGTTTTTTGGGCTTATTCTGTAATTTAGTAATTGCTTTTTTATAGAATTGTTATTACCACACATGAAATAGTGTAGTAGAGATTGTGCAGGCCTTAAAAATTAGACTGTTATAACTAGTAGTGTAATTAAAGAATAATTTAAGACACTACAATGAGGACAAATGAAATGGGAAAAGCTTTGAGTGATTTATCATAATTAATGAGTATTTCTAGTTCTTTTCCAAAGAGAAAAAGTGTGGTCTCTGTTATTTTAAACATTTTGATTTACTAGTTTTTGTTCATGTGACTTTAATGTTTTCAAATCATTCTCAGCTTAAATCAACAGTTACAATATTGGTTCACAGAAGTGCCTATGTTTATCCTCCTGGGTGTGATGTACTGAAAAGTTTTTGTCCTTTTTCTTGTCTATCGGGTCTCCCAACATTTCCAAGGCTCATGAACAACTTTCTCAGTACATCAAGGGGCCTTGGTCTCAGGCCTTCCTTAATTACTCATTGACTTTGAGTCAACATATAGAACATATCACCATGATGCATGTGGTTCCCCTGCTTAGATACTGGGTTTGTAACCAGAATCTGGAACAACTTTAAAAGGCTGTTTGATCCCTCTTGGATTGTAATTTATGCTATCATAGGAGGAATTGTTCCTTTATTAATTATATTGCTTAAGTGTTTCCCTCAGCACATCTCTCTTCAGCACTCCATCAAGACCATGCTGCAGGCATTTATGGCCCTTGAACATCCAACCCATGCCCCCCCCCCCGAGACGAGACTTAACTTTGGATTGCAGAGATTCATGAGGCCTTGGTTTAATCTACTACCCACATATCCTGGCATGCCTTCCAGAGGAGAGGTCCTTTGAGGGCTGGCAGCCAATGCGGGTAAGGGTCCACACGAGGATGGTCTCCAACCTAAGACAGGCACCAGTCCATTATGCTGGGCCCCCTCTGAGGCGGGGTCAACAAAGTCAGAGCAAAGAACTCTGGTTCCTGCTGGCTGTCAAAATAAATAAAAAGGATGGATATGTAGGAGGAACGGACCAGGCAGGCCTGTATTGTCTGTGTGGGCTGCATGTGCAAATGCAACTTCCCCAAGCTAGAACCTGCCGCTGTGCCTGGTGCTGACATCAAACCGCCTGGCTGAGAGGACCAACCCGGACGGGACAACACAGCAAAAATCTCACCCTGGGACTTATCGGATGTTGGGTGGAATATATAGGCTACCCCATACTTATAATAAAGGAGCCAGCCTGCAAGCCTGTGAGCCTACTGTTGCCACTCGCCTGACTCCCAGAGTCTGTGTCATTGACTTCACGCCAGCTTATCCCTGCCCCTAAGGGTCTCCGTGGGACCCCGAGACTGCAACATATCACCACTGAAATGATAGGGTCACAGTGACATCACAGCCTCTCCTCTAATAGCACAGCCTCAGTGTGACCGCACAGCCTCACTACAATGTCCTAAACTCACTGTGAAATCCAAGCATCACCCCTGACTTCACAGCCACAATGACATCTCATACAATCAGCCCTGACATGATAGCCTCACTGCACCATCACAGCCTCAGAGTGAATGCGCAGCCTGCCCTCAGACACCACAGGGTCACCTGTTACATCATAGATTCATTGTGTCATCAGTCTGGCCACTGATATCACAGCCTCACTGTGACATCACAGCTTCCAGAATGATGTCACCTAATTGTGACATGACAAACCACAGTGACATACAACCATCACAGTGATATCACAGCCTCACAGTGACATGACAGCTTCCAAAGTGATATCACCTCAGTGTGACATGACAGTCCACAGTGACATATAACTTTCACAGTGACATCACAGCCTCAGTGTGACAACATGGCCTCTCCAGTGACAGCACAGACTCACCTGTGACATCAGTGTCACCACTGACATTAGTCAGAACACTGACATCATTGCCACACCAGTGACAACACAGCCTATAACATCACAGCCTCACCAATGTCCCTGTCATGTAATAGATTCACCACTGACATCCTAGCCTCACCAGTGACATCACAGACACACTATGACATCTTTTTCTCCACTGGCATTCCAGCTTTATTGTGAATTCACACCTTCACAAGTGACATCACAGTCTCATTGTGACATCAACCTCACCAATAACATCACAGCCTCATTGTGCTATCCAAACTCTCCAGTGACATCACAACATCTCTGTGTCCTAACAGCCTCACTGTGACATTACAACCTGTCAGTACACCACAGCTTTAATATAACTTAACAAACTCACTGTGACATCAGCCTTGCCACAGACATAATAGGCTCATGATGACATCACATACACACCTCTGACATAGCCTCACTGTGATATCACAGCGTCAGTGTGACTTCACAGCATCACCTATGACATCATATCCTCATTATGATATCCCCTTGCAACTGATATCACAGTGTCACAACGACTTCACAGCCTCAACTGTGACATCACCAAGTCCCTGTGACATCATAGGCTAACTGTGGCACTACAACCACACAGTGACATCTAAGCCATATGGTGGCATCACAGTCTCACCAGTGACATGCCAGCCTCACTGTGACATCATACCCTCATCACTCACATCAGCTTCATTCTGATATCACAGCCAAACCACTGAAATCACATACTCACTGTGATGTCACAATCTTTCTCCACTGACATCTCAGCCTCACTGTGATATCACGGCAACACTGGTTAAAACACAGCCTCACTGTGACATCACAGCCTCAAATCTGATGTTATAGCCTCACCGTGATATGACAGCCTCACTATGACATCATACCCTCATAATTCACATCAGTCTCATTCTGATATCAAAGCCAAACCACTGAAATTGCTTCCTCTCTGTGATGTCACAGTCTTGTTCCACTGATATAACACCCTCACTGTGATATCACAGCATCCCTAGTGACAACACAGCCTTACTGTGATATTGGAGCCTCACCTCTGAAGGTGTAGCTTCACTGTGACATGACAGCCTCACTATGGCATCACAGGCTCACCTCTGAATCATAGCCTTAATGTGATATCACACCCTCATTACTGACATCCTACCCAGCCTAACTATGACACCACAGCCTCACTACTGACCTCACCAGCTCACTGAAACATGACAGCCTCTTTGTACCACCACAGTGTCGTTATTGACATCACAACCTCACTCTGACATCAAAACTTCCCCAGTGACATCACAACCTCATTGTGACTTCACAGCCTAATTTTGACACAATAAACTCACTGTGTCATTAAAACCTCCCCAATGACAATACAGCCTCACCAATGACATATCCTCCTTGTGAAAGCACAGTCACTACTGGCATCACAACCTCACTGTGACATCACAGCCATGCTGTGCCAGCACAATCTCACTGCTACATCACAGCCTAACCACTGATATGACAGGATCACTGTGATATCACAGCCTCACCAGCGACACCACAGCCTCATGGTGACATCATAACCTCACTGTGGCATCACAGCCTCACCAGTTATATCACATCGTCAATGTGACATCTCTGTCTCATCTCTCACATAAGTCTCACTTGTGAAATTACAGCCTAAACACTGACCTCACAGCTGCACTGTGATATCACAGCCTCACTGTGACATCACAGCCTCACTATGACATCGCAGGCTCATGGTGTCTTCACAGCCTCACTGTGACCTCACAACCTCCACTGTGACATCACCAACTCCCTGTGACATCATAGGCTCACGGTGACACCACAGCCACACAGTGACATCAAAGCCTCACAGTGGCATCACAGTCTCACACGGATATCACAGCCTGCCCACTGGCACCACAGGCTTACCTGTTACATCATAGGCTCATTGTGGCATCAGTCTTACCACTGACATCACACATTGACCAGTGACATCACAGCCTCATTGTGACAGCAGCCTCACCACTGACATCACAGCATTACTGTGCTATCAAAACCTCCCCAGTGACATCACAACATCACTGTGTCAACAGAGCCTCACTGTGATATCAGAGCCACACTGTGTCCTTACAGCCTCACTGTGACATCACAAACTCACTGTGACATTAGCCTTGTCACTGACATAATAGCTTCATTGTGACATTACATGCACACCTCTGACATAGCCTCACTGTGACATCAGCCTTGCCACAGACAACAAACACAGTCTCACTGTGACCTCACAGCCTCCACTGTGACATAACCAACTCCCTGTGACATCATGGGCTCATGGTGACACCACAGCCACATGGTGACATCAAAGTTTCACGGCAGCATCACAGCCTCATCAATGACATACCAGCCTCACTGTGACATCCTACCCTCATCATTAACATCAGCCTCATTCTGATATCACAGCCTAACTACTGAAATCACATCCTCACTGTGATGTCACAGTCTTGCTCCACTGACATCACAGCCTCACTGTGATATCAGGGCATTCTGGTGACAACACAGCCTTACTGTAACATCACAGCCTCACCTGTGTGGTTATAGCCTCACTGTCATATGACGGCTTTGATGTCATTATGACATCACAGGCTTACCTCTGAAATAATTTCCTTACTGTGACATCACAGAATCAGCTCTGATATTATTGCCTCACTGTTTCATCACAGCCTCACTATGACATCACAGGCTCACCTCTGAAATCATAGCCTCATTGAGACATTACATCTTTATCACTGACATCCATCTCACTTCTGACATCACAGCCTAACCACTGAAATTAAGAGCTATATGTATTCCCTAATAAGTGGATCCTAGTACCACACCCACTTAGAGACACACTCAAAGATGGATCTGTAATACCTACAATAATTGCAAAGATTATAAACAAGAGGGAAGGGGAAGGAGGGCCCCTCTAGCAAGGAGAGAGGGGATCATGCTACAGCAGAGAAAATAGGCCACCATCATGGACTGCAAGTAAGTAATGAGACATCTGGCTAAGCTCACAGACTTTCCTTCCTGGTCACTTTCAACTGATTGAGTATGATCTCACCAGAAAGGGAGCACATACAGTCTTGCAGATAGAATGTAACCATCTTTCAAATGGGAGACTGACTCCACTCACCGCAGTCTCCTATTCTTATTCCATCTAACTTTGAATCTACTCTTACAATAAGACTCTATTTTAACAGCCTTTTATCTCTGGCCAGGGGAAGACATCTAATACCCATCAGGATGGAGTTAAGGGCAGTGCAGGAGCAGCAAAACTGAAAAAAAATTAACAAACCATAATTCAGAACATCAGAGATTATACATCAACGACCTGGAACCAGGTCAGCCTAATCTCTCTCCATCCTAAAGCTCAGGGAAATTTGCAGAAGAGGGGACGGTAAGATTGTAAGAGCCTAAAGATGGGGAGGAGAAACGATATGCAAGATACTCCACACAAGTTAGGGCCAAAGTAATCATAATAAGACTTTGCATGACCTGCACAATGATCAACATATCATTGACCCCCTCAAAGTCTAGCATGGATCACAGGCACTAGGATCCTTAGAGGCAAGGGATTAATAGCCACAATAGTGTTCTTATTCTAAAGGGGAACACACAAAAAAGCTCTAGGCAATGCTACTGAGTCCTTACCCTTCATTAGAGAGGAGTACCCAGAGGGAAGTTTGACATGCACACTAAAGGAAGCTCCAGAAATGGCAGGAGGGGAGAGGGAGGCACTGGGAGAAAGGGAGGAGGAGGGAAAGGAAGAGGAAAAGGGGGAAGGAAGGAAGGGGATCGAAGGAGGAGTGGAGGGAGGGAAGGGAATGGAGTACTTAACATTGAATGAGTGGAAGAAATAAAAAAATGAGGGTGATGTGAGTGATGAAGGTAGGATGTCACAGCAAGACTGGCATGCCACTGATTTCAGTGGTTTCACTATGGTGTCAGAAGTGAGGCTGATGTGATTCATGAGTCTGAGATGTAACAGTGAGGCTGGATGTTACTGGTGAGGCTGTAATGCCACCGTGAGGCTTTGAAGTCACTGTGCGGCTGTGATATCACCTTGAACCTGTGATGTCACAAGGAGTTGGTGATATCACAGTGGAGGCTGTGAGGTCACAGTGAGGCTGTGATGTCAGTGGAAAGGCTGATGTCACTGTGAGGCTATGATGTCAGTGGTGTTGCTGTGATGTCACACTGAGGCTGTGATGTCACAGAGAGGCTAAGTCACAAGTGTGTATGTGATGTCACCATGAGGCTATTATGTCAGTGGCAAGGTTGATGTCACAGAGAGTATGTGATGTCGCAGTGAGTCTGTGATGTCACTGTCAGGTTGTAATGTCACAGTGAGGCTGTGAGGACAGTGTGGCAATGATGTCACAGTGAGGATTTAATGACACAGTGATCTGTGATGTTGTTATGTGACTGTAGAGGTTTGGATGGCACAGTGAGGCTGTAATGTTATTGGTGAGGTTGATATCACAATGAGTCTGTGATGTCACCAGTTGTGAGGCTGTGATGTCATAGTGTGTCTGTGATGTCACCATGAGGCTGTGATGTCACAATGGGACTGTGATACCACTTGTGAGGCTGTGATGTCAAAGGCTGTGTTGTCTCTGGTGTGGCAGTAATGTCAGTGTTCTGACTAATGTCAGTGGCGACACTGATGTCAAAGGTGCAGCTGTGCTGACCAGCTGTGCTGTCACTCATGAGTCTATGATGTCACAGTGAGTCTGTGATGTCAGTTGTAAGACTGATGTCTCAATGAGGATATGATGTAACAGTTGAGCCTGTTGTGTCAGTTGCTAGGTAGTGAGGTCAATGTGAGGGTGTGACATTGCAGTGAGGCTCTGATGTCAAGGCTGATTCTATGATTTGTCAGAGAGGCTGTGAAGTCAGGGGTGATGCTTGGATTTCACAGTGAGGTTATGACATCAGTGATGAGGCTGTGCAGTCACACTGAGGTTTTGATGTCACAGTGAGGATATGATGACAGAGTTGAATGTTTATGCCACAGTGATGCTTTGATGGCACAGTTTGGCTGATGTCACAATGGGGCTGTGATATCACTGGGGAAGTTGTGATGTCCCATTGAGGTTGTGATGCCAATGGTGACACTGCGGAGTTATAAAGAAGCTGTCATGTTTCAGTGAGCCTGAGATCACTAGTGAGGCTGTGGAGCCATAGTGAGACTATGTAGGGTGTCAGTGAGGAGTGTGTGATATCGCATTGAAGCTAGGATTTCAGAGGAGAGCCTGTGATATCATAGTGAGGCTGTGATGCAACAGGGAGGCTATAACGTCAGAGTTGGTATTGTGATGTCACAGTTGGGCAATGATTTCATTGGTGAGCCTGTGATGTCACAGTGAGGCTCTGATTCACAGTGAGACTATAACCTCAGATTTGAGGCTGTGATGTCACAGTGAGGCTGTAATGCTACCATGAGGCTTTGATGTCACCCTGTGGCTGTTGTGTGACCATGATCCTGTGATGTCACAGGAAGTTGGTGATGTCACGGTGGAGACTGTGAGGTCACAGTGAGACTGTGGTATCGGTGGCAAGGCTGATGTCACAGTGGGGCTATGATGTCACAGTGTGGCTGTGATGTCACAGTGCAGCTGTGAGGTCAGTAGTTAGGCAGTGATTTCAGAAGTGAGACTGATGTGAGAGATGAGGCTGAGATGTTGCATTGACAATGTGATATAACTGGTGAAGCTGAGATACTAAAGAGAGGGTATGATGTCACCATGAGGCTATATTGTCACTGGTGAGGTTGTAATATCACTATGAGCCTGTCATATCAGGAGTTCGGCTGTGATGTCACAGTGAGGTTGTGCTGTCAGGGGTGATGCTTGGGTTTCACAGTGATGTTAGGATGTCACTGGTGAGGCTGTGCAGTGACACGAGGCTGTCATGTCAGAGGAGAGTCTGTGATGTCACTGTGAGCCTGTCATATCAGTGGTGAGGCTGTGATGTTACAGTGAGGCTGTTCTGGCAGAGTGTGGCTGTGAGGTCACAGTAAGGTTGTTGTATCACAGTGAGGTTGTGATGTCAGCAGTGACTGATTTCACAGGGAGACTCTGTCATTGGTGAGGCTGCATTGTCCCTTGTGAGGCTCTTATGTCGCAGAGACATTATTGTGTCAAACTGAGGCTGTAATGTCACAGTGAGGCTATGATGTCAGAGGTGAAGCTATATATCACAATGATGCTTTATGGCATGATATGACTGTGATGTCACAATGAGGCTGTGAGGTCACTGTGAGGTTGTGATGTCAATAGCAACACTGTGGTGTCACAAGGAGGCTGTCATGTTTCAGTGAGCAGGTGAGGTCAGTGGTGAGGCTGTGGTGCCATAGTGAAGCTAAGATGGGATGTCAGTGATGATGTTGTGATGCCGCATTAAGGCTATGATTTCAGAGATGAGCCTGTGATGTCATAGTGATGCTGTGATAAATCAGTGATTCTTTAACGTCAGAGTTGATGCTATGATGTCACAGTGATGCTGTGTCATAGTTAAGCATAGGTTTCAACTTGACTGTTGAAAGGTTGAGTTTTGGGAACAGTTGTAGAGAGTTGATGATGTCAGAGCTGTGATGTCAGAGGAGAGGCTGTGATGTCCCTCTGAGGCAGTGATGTTACCATGAGGTTGTGATATCAGAGTGAGTCTGTGATATCAATGGTGAAAGACTATGACATTACAGTTTGGCTGAGATTTCAGTGGTTTTGCTATGGTGTCAGAAGTGAGGCTGATGTGATTCATGAGTCTGAGATGTAACAGTGAGGCTGGGATGTTACTGGTGAGGCTGTAATGCCACCGTGAGGCTTTGAAGTCACTGTGCGGCTGTGATATCACCTTGAACCTGTGATGTCACAAGGAGTTGGTGATATCACAGTGGAGGCTGTGAGGTCACAGTGAGGCTGTGATGTCAGTGGCAAGGTTGATGTCACAGTGAGGCTATGATATCAGTGGTGATGCTGTGATATCACATTGAGGCTGCGATGTCACAGTGATGTTATGTTAGAAGTGTGTATGTGATGTCTTATGTCACTGGACAGGTTTAGATGGCACAGCAAGGCTGTGATATTAGTTGTTGTGACACTATCGATTCAGTGAGGCTGTAGCCCGGGTTCCTGAATCCAGCAGGCCTGACTACAGACAAGCATGAACAAGTTCAGATATGCCCCAGACATATTCCAGTAGAGGAACCATGCAGGTGCAAGTATGAACATCCAATGGGAAGGAGGGATGAACAACCAATGGGACAGTGGGATGGACAACCAATGGGAAGTGGGCATCTAACTTGGATACCTAGTAAACAGCTAAATGATTGGTGGCTGCTCTCCCCCTCCCCTGACCGGAAAGGGGGGCCCCACCTTATTGGACCCATGACCCTATATAAGTCCAAAGAATTCCTGAATAAAGCTGAGTCTGCAGCCAACTCGTCCTCTGCCTGCTGCTTTTCGCCTGACTCCTGTCACCGGCTTGCCCATTGACCTTGATCCCACAAGGCCCCTGCCATTTCCCGTCTTCCCCATGCTGGCCCAGTGGGGATTTAGCAAAATCTGGCACCCACCATGAGGTGTTGTTGGAGATGAGACACCCATTCTGGTAAAGTTCAGTGAGCAGCCCTTTGGTTTTGTGTTCCTGTGCTTACAGTGCCTGAAAGTGAGCAGGTGGCCCCCCCTCTTCCCCTTTCCCTGTTTGTCCATCATTGTGCTCTAAGGTTAGGAAAGTAATCACTTGTTTGATTTTCCCACGATCAAAGAGCCCCTCTAAATTGAGGCTTTTCATGGCGAGTTCACATGAGAAATTGGTCCCTTAAGAACTCGGAGCCCAGGTTGGATTATATTGAATTGGCCTGACCAGGGGCATATGGCCCAGGGGAGTAATGAACTCCTGAAGTCCCTGACTAAGCACAGAATGCTTAGATCCAAAACACCTTTGCGTATGTCCTGTACTAGGTCTCTCCTTGGATGTTGGTTACCCTTTTAGGAGTTGTTTTCACTTTGACCTTTGTTCTAGTTGTTGCTTTTTATTTTCTGTGCTTTTTTGCCTTGTCCGCTCACCTCCTAGTCATCTCTGCTCCATTAGGGAACCTTTCCTCTCCATAATGGGTAATTTACCATCCCATCAGAATGCACCCCAGCTGACTTCCCTTAAGGGTCTACTATGTAGGATCAAAGTGAAACCAAAGGACTTAGAAGATTTTTGAGAGCATGCTTTAATCTTAGCTCCTTGGAGTTCCCCAGAAAATGTCTGGGACCCACAAATTTGGATGGGAATGCTTTTCCTGGCCTATAAGAGGGAAGTCCAGGAAGGCCATATGCTTCTGGCCCCCTTTGTTCCCATCCTCCTCGGCATCATAACAGCCTTAAAGGATCTTCCACTGAAGAAGTGGCTAATTCTCCCTTCCCCCACTCTGTCACCCGGGACTGTGTGAGCGGTCCCAGCTGGGCCTCAATGCGCACCTAGATAAGCTCCAGCCCCCCGCGGCCCACCCCCAGAACCCCAGGCAGCCCAAAGGGACCCAGCCCTTCCTGCCATCCATTCAGAGCCGGGCAAGGTGTGGGAGGAGGAACACCTCCTCTGCGCCCTGGGCCCTGCCCCAGCTACCCCCAGGTTAAATAGCGCACCACACCTGCGCCCCATCCTCCCTTCCCCACTCCGCCATCCGGGACTGCGCACGTGGTCCCAGCCGGGCCTCACCGCGACCTAGGTAAGCTCCGTCCCTGACCACCCCCAGAACCCCAGATCAAATAATTCAGTTCAGTGAAAAACACACAGAAATTGAAAGAAGATCTTAAGAGTTAAAACGACAATGCCAAAGTCAAAGTGCAAATATATGAGAAACAACACTCAAGTAAACAAATCTTCCACTGAAGGAATTAATCCCATAATGTTAGACTCCAACCAGAACAAACCCACGGAAAATGGCCATGAAAGCCTGACCCAGGATAGCGACGTTAAAAATATGATCATTACCATGTTCAATACTATGAAAGAGGAAATCCGGGAGGAAATAAATAATCGAATCAATCGCTTTGAAGAGGAACACAACAGACATTTGGAGGAGTTGAGAAAAACAGTGCACGAAACAAAAACTGGCATAGAGCAGTTAAAGCAGACTCAAGCAGAGTTTAAAACTGAGCTAAAAGACAAGTTATCTTCAACCCAGAACTCCACAGAGAGTCTTATCAGCAGAACTAATGAAGCAGAAAAGAGAATTTCAGACCTTGAAGATAAAGTGGGAATATTAACCACCTCAATGGAAGAGGTTGTTAAAGCCAAAAAGATACTTGAGAGAAATATCCAGGAGATATGGGACACCCTGAAGAAGCCTAACATGCGTATTCATGGAATACCAGAGCAAGAATCTCAAAATACCACCCCTGAGGAAATTTTTCAAACGATCATCAAGGAAAACTTTCCTCATCTAAAAAAAGAGAGGCCCATCCATATAAAAGAGGCATTCCGCACCCCAAACAGATACGACCAAAATAGAAGCATGCCACTGCAAATAATAGTTAAAACACTCCACATTCAAGATAAAGAACTGGTGCTGAGAGCTTCAAGGGAGAAAAAACAAGTCACTTTTTTTTTGTTATTATTATTTATTCAACTGTGCACATGTGCGTGTGTATGTGCGCGCGCGTGTGTGTGTGTGTCTGTGTATGTGCAGAACCACGGACGAATTCGCGAACCACCATGGACGCCTCCACCTCCTTCTGCCCCGGGATTCACAGGCTCCACCCTACCAGGACCAGAAGCGCAGGCCGCCCCCGCTTCCGCCTGGCGTCTATACGTGGGATCTGGGATCCGAACTCAGGACCTTCCGCCTGCAAGGTGGAGGCTTAACACCTGAGCCACCTCTCCAGCCCCAACAAGTCACTTTTAAAGGTAAACTTACTAAAATAACAAATGACTTCTCAGTCGAAACAGTAAAAGCAAGAAGAGCTTGGAGAGACATACTTCAAGTATTGAATGAGCAAAAATGTCAACCCAGGCTGATTTACCCTGCAAAACTATCAGTCATCATCGAGGGAGAAAGAAAAATCTTCCAGCACAAAGACAACTTGAAGGGATACATGTCCACCAAACCAGGCCTTCAAAAAATGCTAGAAATGATACTCAAGCATGAAGAAAAAAACAGGCATATCCAGGAGAACAGAAGGCAAATATAACACCATTAAAAGTGAAGCAATATACTTATAAAAACTACTAAACATAATAAATGTCTGGAATTAAAAATAGTTTCTCCATTATAACACTAAATGTTAATGGAATTAATTCACCGATCAAGAGACACAGATAACAAACTTGGATTAAAAATCACAATCCATCAATCTGCTGCCTGCAGGAAACCCATCTCCCCACAAAAGATAGGCACGCTCTAAAAATAAAAGGCTGGTCAACAATTCTACAAGCTAATGGAACCAGAAAACAGGCAGGGGTAGCCATTATGCTATCAGACAAAGTGGACTTCAAACCAAAGAAAATCATAAGAGACACGGATGGATACTACATTTTAGTCACAGGTACAATTCACTAGGAAGACTTCACAATACTGAACATATATGCACCCAATACGGGCCCCTCCACATTCATTAAGAAAACCCTACAGCGTCTAAAGCAAGAAATCAACCCCCAAACGATAATTCTTGGGGACTTCAGCACCGCCCTCTCAACATGGGATAGATCAACAGGTCAAAAGCTTAACAGAGACACTTTGGACCTTAATCAAACCCTGAAAGAAATGGACCTTACAGATCTCTATCGAACTTTTCACCCACGCACCAAAGAATACACATTTTTCTCAGCAGCACACGGAACTTTCTCCAAAATAGATCACATATTGGGCCACAAAATGAATCTACACATATACAAGAAAGTAGAAATTCTAACCTGTGCCCTATCAGACCACCACGGCCTAAAGCTGGACATCCACAACACATCAAACAAGAGAAAATACACTAACTCCTGGAAACTTAACAATATGATGCTGAATGAGAACTGGATTCAGGAAGAAATTAAAAAGGAAATTCAAGATTTCCTGAAAGAGAATGATAATGAAAATACAACTTACCAAAATCTCTGGGACACAATGAAAGCTGTCCTAAGAGGTAAGTTCATAGCTCTTAATGCCTACATCAAAAAAATGGAAACATCAGAAATAAACAACTTAACAATGCAGCTTAAAGCTTTAGAGAAACTAGAGCAATCTGATCCCAAAAGTAGTAGAAGAGAGGAGATTAGCAAAATAAGGGGAGAAATATCTGAAATCGAGATTAATAAAACAATAGAAAAAATCAACCAGGCAAAAAGCTGGTTCTTTGAAAAAATCAATAAGATTGATACACCCCTAGCTAAATTAACCAAAAGCAAGAGAGAGAAAACCCAAATTAACAAAATCAGAAATGAACATGGAGTTATCACTACTGATACCCAAGAAATCCAGAGAATTATAACATCATATTTCAAAAACTTATACTCTGTGAAGTTTGACAACACACAAGAGATGGATGAATTTCTAAGTAAACACAACTTACCTAAATTGAATCAGGAAGTTGTGAATTATTTAAATAGTCCTATAACATATAAGGAAATTGAGGAAGTAATCTCGAATCTTCCCAACAAAAAATGTCCTGGACCAGATGGATTCAGCACAGAATTCTACCAGACATTTAAGGAGTTAATAACACCAATACTCCTTAAACTGTTCCATCAAATAGCAAAGGAAGGAACACTACCAAATTCCTTCTATGAAGCTAATATCGTTTTAATCCCAAAACCTAATAAAGATTCACTTAAAAAAGAAAACTATAGGCCGATCTCTCTGATGAACACAGACGCAAAGATTCTCAACAAAGTCTTAGCAAATCGGACTCAAAAACATATTCAAAAGATCATTCACGGGGACCAAGTAGGCTTCATCCCCTGCACACAAGGCTGGTTCAACATACGCAAATCAATAAATGTAATTCATCATGTAAACCAGTCCAAAGACCAAGACCACATGATACTCTCGATAGATGCAGAAAAAGCTTTTGACAAGATCCAACAGCCTTTTATGATCAAAACGCTAGAGACAGTAGGAATGGAAGGAACCTTTATCAATGTAATAAAAGCTACATAGAACGAGCCCACAGCAAGGATTATGCTCAATGGAGAACAATTGGAAGCATTCCCACTTCGATCAGGAACTAGACAAGGCTGTCCACTCTCACCACTTATATTCAATATTGTACTTGAAGTCTTAGCTAAAGCCATAAGACAAGAAAGGGACATAAGAGGGATTCAAACCGGCAAGGAAGAAGTCAAACTATCCCTATTTGCAGATGACATGATCTTATACCTGAGTGATCCCAAAAACTCCACCAGGAAGCTCCTGGAACTAATTGAGAAGTTCAGCAGGGTGGCAGGATACAAAATAAATGTGCAAAAATCAGAGGCCTTCCTATATGCCCAGAATGAAAGAAGTGAAAAAGCCTTGAGAGAAACAATCCCATGTACTGTAGCCCCTAAAAAAAATGAAATACCTTGGTATAAACCTAACTAAGGAGGTAAAAGACCTTTACAATGAAAACTTTAAAACCCTAAAGAAAGAAATAGCAGAAGACACCAGAAGGTGGAAAGACCTCCCTTGTTCCTGGATTGGCAGAATCAACATCGTAAAAATGACCATCCTACCAAAGGCAATATAGAGATTCAATGCTATACCAATTAAAATCCCAAAGCAATTCTTCAAAGAAGTTGACCAAACAATCTCAAAGTTCATATGGAGGCACAAAAGACCCAGGATAGCAAAGACAATCCTGAGTAACAAAAACACAGCTGGAGGTATTGCCATACCAAACCTTAGTCTATACTACAAATCCATAGTTATAAAGACAGCCTGGTACTGGCTCCAAAATAGACACACAGATCAATGGATAAGGATTGAAGACCCAGATATAAGCCCACAAAGTTACAGCCATTTGGTCTTTGACAAAGGGGCCCAAAGAATCCAATGGAAAAAGAACAGCATCTTCAACAAATGGTGCTGGCAAAACTGGAACTCCACATGCAGAAGATTAAAGTTGGACCCGTACTTGTCACCATGTACAAGACTTAATTCCAAATGGATCAAGGACCTTGATATCAGGCCAGAGACTATAAAAACCATAGTTGAAAGGATAGGGAACTCCCTCGAGCTGATTGGGCTAGGCCAACAGTTCCTAAACAGACATCCAATGGCACAATCACTGCTACCAACTCTCAACAGTTGGGATCTTGTGAAATTAAAGAGCTTCTGTTCAGATGAAGAGATTGTTAACACAAGCTCAAAGGCAACCCACAGAATGGGAGAAAATCTTCACTAACCACATATCTGATAGAGCTCTGCTATCCAGAGTGCACAAAGAACTTAGAAAACTAAACACCAAGGAAACCAATGGCCCAATTAAAAAATGGGCCCTGGAACTTAAAAGAAACTTTACCAGGGATGAAATTAAAATGTCTAACAAATATCTGAAAAAATGCTCCACTTCCTTAGCCATCAGGTAAATGCAAATCAAAACTTCCCTGAGATATCATCTCACCCCAGTCAGGATGGCAAAAATCCACAATACAAACAACAACAAATGTTGGAGAGGATGTGGAGAGAGGGGAACTCTCCTACTTTGCTGGTGGGAATGCAGGCTCACACAGCCACTCTGGCGAGCCTTCTGGAGATTCTTAAAGAAATTAAAGATTGAAATGCCATATGACCCTGCTATTCCACTTTTGTTAATAACCCCCCATACATCAGAGGTTCACCTCGATAGCACAAGCACGACCATGTTCATAGCAGCACTGTTTACAATAGCAAAGTCATGGAATTGGCCCAAATGTCCAACAGTTGACGAGTGGATAAGGAAAAGGTGGTACATCTATACAATGGAGTACTACTCAGCCATCAAAAATGATGAATTACCCGCATTTGCTGGGACATGGATGTCATTAGAAACAATTATATTAAGTGAAGTATCCCAGACCCAGAAAATTAAGCACCATATGTACTCCCTAATAGGTGGCTCCTAGGATCAAACCCACCCAGCCCACCTAGAGACAGTAATTGCAAGGATTATGAACAGGAGGGATGGGGTAGGAGGGCCACACCAGAAACAAGGAGAGAAGGGACCATATTACAGCAGGGAAAATAGGCCTCCATCAAGGACCCAAATAAGTAATGAGACATCTGATTAAGTTCACAGACTTTTGTTCCTGATCATTTACTACTGAGGAGGTATGATCTCACCAGAAGAGGAGGGCATATAGTCTGGCAGATAAAAAGTAACCATTTTGCAAATGGGTTATAGACCCCTCCTTCACTGTGGTTTCCCACTTTTATTACATCTACCTTTGAATGTGCTTTTATCACAAGACTCTAGTTTAACAGCTTTTTGTCTCTGGCCAGGGGTAACATACAATGCCAACCAGGATGGAGTGAGGGGCATTGCAGGAGCAGCAAAACTGGTAAATAAAATCAACAAACCACAATCCAGAACTTCAGAGACTCTATATCAACCACCTAGAACTAGGCCAGCTTAATCTCTCCCCATCTTGAAGCTCAGGGAAATTTGCAGAAGAGGGGGCGGTAAGAGTGTAAGAGCAAAAGGATGGGAGGAGCAATGATATGTAAGATACTCCATACTAGTTAGGGCTGAAGCAATCATAATTGGACTTTGCATGCCCTGCGCATTGTCCAACACACTGTTGACCTCACAAAGTCTAGCATCGGCTAAAGGCACCAAGATCCTTGGAGGCAAAGGATTGGCAGCCACAGCAATGTTCCTATACCTAAGGGGAACACGGGAAAGGGTTCAGGGAAAGGCCACTGGGTCCTTGTACGTCATCGGAGAGGAGGGCCCAGAGGAAAATCAGACATGCACAAGAAAGGACTCTCTGGGAATTGGGGCAGGAGGCAATGGGGGATGGGAAGGAAGGGGGGTGGGGAGGGGGAGGAGGGGGTACGGGGGGAGGAGGAGGGAGGAGGGAACTGATGTACCTAATACGTTTGTATGAGCTGAAATAATAATAAAAATGTATTAATAATAAAAAAAAGAAAAATAAAGACATGATACAATCCAAAAAAAAAAGATTAAAAATTAGAGATGATGTTTAAAGAAAGAATGCCTTTGACACACACCTGTCCTAACCAGACCCAGGGCTCCCTGGAGTTGCAGATGTCTTTGTGAAAACATTTATTCTGCCCAGTGGAAAACTATAGACCATCTCCCTGACAAGATGAGAGCTCTGGACCTATAGGAAAAAAGAAGTTGACATCGATACAGACCAAATCAAAGAGCCAGATCCTAACCTGAAGGAACCAGAAATGTTTCCTTCTAGGATGGATTCCTGAACCCTGTTTGGACTGACTCTGAGAGTCTTTCACAAACTGGATTTTAAAAGTTAATTGCTGCTCACCATATGCTAAAGGACCTTATTTTCAATTTAAAATTCAATATTGTGTACTTGCCACATGTTTTGCCTTTAGTTCCTAAAAATGTACAATTTTCTGTTGACTTTTGCTGACATTTATACCACCAATTGTACCTACTCTTTAATGGCTAATTATGTTTCTCTTAACTTAGACACTAAGATAAAATTTAAATTTGGGACAAAATTCAGACTCATTTAAACTTCAGAATACATCTGGTTGGCTTGACACTAGTGTCTAGATAAGTTATTCCTACCTATCAAAACTAGTCTGTTAGACATATTAAGACTACTCTATATTTAAGTTTATACAAATTGCTGACTGCTACTACAATTGTACTCTTTAAGAGACATTCAAAGCTATTTTACCAACTTAAGGCTCTACACATTTATGTAAATACTCATGTGTATTAGCATGACAATTCTTATCATAGTCATTGCTATAATTCTCTTTCTAGTCATCTTCAGATTAATCTCATCTTTTAAAAAAATAAAAGAGTGGGAAATGCCCCATCCTCATCCAACCATGCTGTTTTGACAAGGTCCAGCATGACAGAATATTATTTCTAGGAAACAGTTTCTGGATAAAGGACATGACATTATTTGATATAAATGAGAGAAATAAGGAAAATAAGGGAGTAGTCAGGCATTAGTGTTGCTGCCTTCCTTAGTGTAAAGGGGCCCACGGAGACCCTTGGGGGTGGGGAGAAGCTGGTGCGGAGTCAATAGCATAGACACCAGGAGTCAGGCGAGTGGCAAAGCAGGCTCTCAGGCTTGTGGCTAATTTATTTTAAGTATCACCCGACATCCCATAAGTCCCAGCATGAGTCTTTGCTGAGTTGTTCTGTCCGGATTAGTCCTCTCAGCCAGGCAGTTTAACTGCACCAACTGTCTTTGCTGTGGAGGAGGCATAGTCTCGCGAGATTTGTAGTCTCAGGAGATTTGTAGTCTCGTGAGATTTGTATGCTTAGCAGGAGGGAGGAGTCCAAGGAGCCTCTCTGTATGGGGGATGGAAGCCTCTGTGGCACAATCATTGCCTGTTCCTCCTACATTGCCATTATTTTCATTTATTTTTGACAGCCAGGGGGTGCCAGAGTTCTTTGCTCTAACCTTGTTGACCCCACCTCAGAGGGCTTCCAGCATTATGGACCATGCCTAGCTTAGGTCATCCTGCCTCACAGGATCTTACCCATCATTGGCTACCAGTCCTCGAAGGACCTCACCTCTGGAAGGCTTGTCAGGATATATAGATAGTAGACTAGACCAAGGCTTCACAAATCTCTGCAATTCAAGCCCGATCAATGTCCCTAGGGGCACTATGGCTCGGATATTCAAGGGCCATAAGAGCCTGTAGCGTGGTCTTATTGATGGAGTGCTGCTGAGAGATGTGCTGAAGGAAATACTTAAACAATATAATTGATAAAAGAACAGTTTACAATCCCTTTAAAATTAAAATCAAGTGAGAAAACAATGAAAGAAAACTTATAATGTAATAGAAAAACAATTGTGATCGATATAGAACATAAGTAGCTAAGGCCTTAGATGTTACCAAAAATAAGTATACATACATGTATCTAAAACTGGCCTGCCGAAAATAAAACAGCGCGCAACAGAAATTAAAAAAAAATACTGGAGTGGCCACAGATTTACTCATTTTATGAATCTGGTTCCCGGGAAGGCTTCACAATCTCTGTTGCCAGTTTTACATCTCGAGCTGGCACCCATATTGGCGAAGTTGAATCCTGAGGGAAGACACAAGCATATCCTCGACCCTAGGTTAATAAGGGAGCAGGTCCCTGCCATAGCAGCATGACAGGGTCCCTCCATTGGACAAGAGGCAAAGGGAGTATTGTAAGGCAGGAAAGCCCAGTGTTTATAAGCAGGGCTTAGTCCTGAATCATCAAAAGTGAGGAAGTTAAGGTGAAACAGGGCCTCTGGCAGAGCCAAGTGTGGGTCATGTTTGGATTCAGGAGATGTGACCTTTGCCAAAAGGCCCTTTAAGGTTCTGTTGGATCTTTCCACAATGGCTTGTCCCTGTGGGTTATAGGAAATGCCAAAGGTGTGATTAATTTTCCATGAGGCTATAAAGGAGCCAAATTGTTGGAAAGCATATGCAGGTCCATTGTCAGTCTTCGGTGTCCAAGGTACACACATAACCAACATAGCAGATTTTAGGGCTTTAATAATGTGAGCTGCCTTTTCTCCTGTAAGGGCTATTGCATACACAAAGGAGGAACAAGTGTCCACTATGACATGAACATATTTTAGGTTTCCAAAGAGGAAGTGGTGGGTAACATCCGTTTGCCAAATTGCATTAGCAAGAGACCTCTGGGATTTACCCCTCCCTTATTTAGAAAACCAAGTGGAGCCAAGGGGGCACAGGTTGCACAGGATCTGACTAAATGTTTACATTGTGATATTGTAAGCTGTGAAAGAAACTTGTGTAAGCTCCGAGGGGTAAGGTGAAATTGTTGGTGTAATGCCCTAGCTTGTTCAAGAAACTCTAAGTCCACAGTCATGATCATAGTATCTGTTAAATCATTTCCCTTAGCTAGGCCTTATATGAGAAATATACCAAGGGTGAGCCCTATGTTCCAATACATCCTGGAGCAACTGCATGGTGACATGTAAGGGGCTCATACGGTCCTTGAGCAAAGAAAATAAAAGCATCCGGACAGCCTGTACCGCATACTATCAGAAAAAATATTAACAGGTTCTAATTGGCATTCAGTAAAAATCTTTAAGAGCTCCAAGAGGTTCACCCAGTTACACCAAACTGGGGTTGGGAAGGACATAAGTAATGTCTTTTCTCCCTGGGCACTGAATAAGGATTCCATATCTTTGTCTATTGGAGTCCGAGAATGCTAGGGTCCCATGTGGGATGGGGGAAGAGCTGGGAGTATTATAAAGGCTTAATTTTAATAGGAAGTTGAGAAAGCGCAGTTAACCTTTTGTCCTGTGTTGGGTGGTTGTCAAGATTTCCAGTGTAGCCGGAGACCATTTCTTGAAAACTAAAAGAATCAGCCCAAAGCAATTGTGAGTGCCGGAGCGAGAAAGGAAGGATGATTTTATCAGGCTCACGGCTATAGGTTTTGCAGGCCAAGTTTCTCACCTTGAGAGTGAGTTGAAAGGTAATCTCAAATTTAGATGTGAGTTAGTGTAGGTCAGAATGAGCCTGGTGTAATCACATAAGGGGGCCTCTTTGCCATAGGACACCTAGAACACCACCAGGGGTCCATGAGATGATTGCAAACAGAGGCCAGTGAGGCTCATGTCTGTCTAAGGATGCTGAGGTGAGTAGAGAGGCAACCTTTTGTAGAAGGGCCATTGCTTTAGGTGTAAGCTTAATTCTTTTAGAGGGGTATGTAGGGCCCATTAGGAGAGAAAATAAAGAGTACATTTCCTGGTCAGGTATTGGTAGAAATGGTTTGAGCCAATTTATTGTTCCACATAGCTATTGAAGTTCAGCTAGGGAATAAGTGTCTTTAGAGGGAAGGGTAAAGGCCAATGAGCATATTTGTTTGGAAATAGAGAACCCCAAAAAGGCATGTGGAGGCAAATTGGATCTTTTCTGGAGCTACTTTTAAATTTATGGCAACCAGGTCTTCTAAGAGGGTCCTGGACACTCCTTGTAAGTAAGGCAAGGTAAAAAGGTGAGCTAAGAGATTATCATTCATGCAGTGAACCATTAAAATATCTTGGGGAATATTACAAAATGCCTCCTTAACATAAAGCTGACAGATGGTAGGACTATTTTTCATGCCTTGCGGGAGGACAGTCCATTGATATCTCTGGGCTGGCCTTTGCATATTAGGTTCCCATATTGTAAACGCAAAGTGATCCCGATCCTGGGGTGCCAAGGGAATTTGAAAGAAGCAATCCTTGATATTTAGAATTACTATATGGTAAGAAGGTGCTATAGCACTGGGATGTGGCAGGACAGCCTGAGTGGTCCCCATCTTTTCCATTTGTTCATTGATTGTTCTCAGGTCCTGTAGAAGCCTATAAGAGCCTGACCTTTTCTTGATAACAAATATGGGAATATTGTGCCTACTAGTTGAGGGTTCTAAATGTCCCAATTTAAGTTGTTCCTCAATTAATTCTTTAAGGGAAGCCAATTTCGTTTCAATTATTGGCCACTGCTCCACACAGACATCTTCATCTGAGAGCCAAGTCAAAGGTATGGGATCAGGTACCCATTTCGATGATGGCTCATGATGGGCAGCGGCCTCTAGAATTGGGGGTGATTATCATCAATGGAGGTTCGGCTGTCTGTGGTAAGGATGATACCCATATCTTCTAGAATATCCCTTCCCCAGAGTGTATGAAGGATATCGGCAACAATTGGGGAAAAGGAACCTTGATTACTGTCTAAGTCCTTCCAGTGAATGGGACAAATTGTAACCCAAGTTGATTGTTGTCCTCCTACCCTCTAATGGAGGGGCCTTGTTTGAATTTCCAATGGGGAAACCTGTGTGCTTCAATCTCAGTAATGATGGTAACATCAGCCCCTGTGTCCACCAACCCCTTAACTGGGATACTATCAAGGTATACAGTTGTCATAGAAGAATGTGGAAAACCAGGCAAAGTCCAGAATACCTTAGGATGACATTTTTCCCCTCTTATTGATGGGGCTGAGGGGTGCCCCGCTGGGGGTTTAAATTAGCCTTAGCATTCTTCTGGATATTGGAAGGCTGTAAGCGGCAGTTGCAAGCCCAGTGGAATCCCTTGTTACATTTTAGGCAACAGGTCTGGGGATGAGCATTGGAGCAGTCCTTCTGAAGGTGACCTGTCCCACCACAGCCCCAGCAAATGCGGTCTGACAGGCTAATCTGTGATGGGCAGTCAGGAGGTCATTGTCTGTTCAACAAGAAGGCACCAATGGAGGCCATTGTGGGCCATTATGGGGCCAGCCCCCAGATCCAGATCTCTAGTTGCTATCACCCACTTGTGGATATCATCATTTCAGACAGCAGCCACTGCATTATGGATAGGGGCATTGAGGCCCTCCCAAGCTAATTGATTAACATATCTCTAATGGGGCCTGGATCTACCCTACACTCTACAGCTTTTGTTACTCTAGTAAGGAAGTCCGTAAAAGATTTCCTCGATTGCTGGATGAGGTTATGAAAGTAAACAGAAGGGTCTCTTGGGGTGCAAGCCTTTAGGGCCTTAAAGGTCAGATCAGACACCTGCTGAAAATATGCAGTCAAACCTATGGTGGACTGGGATACAGGATCAATATATTGCCCTCAACCCATGAGCATATCCAATGTGATGTTAAGACCATACTGAAGGTTGACGTGAGCTTGTGCTTCTGCCTGATCATCATATGCAGAGCGCCAATTCAGGAAAATGGCAGGCTCTAAGATTGCCTTAAGGAGATGATACAAATCATAATGAATATGGAGTTGCATGGCCCATTGGCGCAGAACCTGTTCAAAATAAGGGGAGTCAGGGCCTGATTCATTGGCCACCTTATGAATCAGGGAAAGATCAGTAAGTGGGGTAGGCACTCAAGGCTGGTTGACTGCATTGGGTCCTACATTAACAGGGAAAGCTTCTCTCTGCCAAAAGTTAGAAAACTGTGCGCACATCTGGAGCATAGGAGCTTGAGGCACCAGAAGTGGAGATGGTGCCATCGGGGCTGAAGGGCCGGACCCAGTTGTAGTAACAGCAGGTTCTTAGCAAGGGTATAGCAGGGGGGAACTGCTCACAGGGATTGGGGGTTTCTCTGCCTGATCTAAACGTGTAGGTTTATGAGGTACTGCCATAGATTCATCATCCTCTCCTTCTTCTGAAGAAGAAGTGAGGGGTGTCGGCCCTAATGCCCATAGCAAGCAGTGGAACAGGGAGAGATGAAACATGTATTTGGGTCTCCTTACAGTGTGAGGAGAAGTTGTCCATTTTTTTTATAGAACAAAGACAAGACTAAAGAGGAACAAATGAGACAAGGAACATGTAGTAGGGAACTTCCGTGGTTCCTAGGTCATGGCTGTATGCTCCCTATCGGTGGACAGACAAACACAGAGAAAGGAAAAGGGACCTTCACGCTCACCTCTCATGAAGACAAAAATACAAAGGGGCCAGCTTACCAAACAACTGCCGAAGGGGGCACAGTGCTCCACACTGATGCCGAGACAAGGAAAGGGCCACTGTGGAAGTCCCACATTGGGCGCCAGATGTAACAATGTAACAGTGTAACAGGGGCCCACGGAGACCCTTGGGAGTGGGGATAAGATGGCATGGAGTCAATAGCACAGACTCTGGGAGTTAGGCAAGTGGCAAAGCAGGCTCTCAGGCTTGCAGGCACTCAGGCTTGTAGCTCATTTATTTTAAGTATCAGGCTGCTTATATACCCCACCCGATATCCCATAAGTCCCAGCATGAGTCTTTGCTGAGTTGTCCTGTCCGGATTGGTCCTCTCAGCCAGGCGGTTTAACAACACCAACTGTCTTTGCTCTGGAGAAGGTGTAGTCTCGCGAGATTTGTAGTCTGGCAAGATTTGTATGCTTAGCAGGAAGAGTCCAAGAAGTCTCTCTCTATGGGGGATGGAAGCCTCTGTGGCACAATCATTGTCCATTCCTCCTACAAGTGTTACTGTCTAGTTCTGGCCTAAAGGCTGCTGGCTGGGGAGTGACACATTAACATCTAAATGGGAAATTGCTAGGTGCTAGGGGCTCTCCCTATGTAAATTAAGTTTTGCCTCTGGAAGGAGGATTCCTCCTTCTGGAATTTCATTCTATCTTTTGTAGGTTCTTAGATCTTTTTTGTTGTTGTTGTTGTTTTTCTCAAGACTAGCTAGTTTATAGCCCCTCCCCCACACATTTGATGTTTATACATGTCATGGTTTGAAATGTGTCCTCCACAGTCTCATGTGTTTGGCAAGATCATGTCACCTTAAGTGGTAGAGCCTTGCTGGAGGAAGGCAGTCACAAGGGGTGGGCCTTTAGATGGATTAGTCCCACCCTACCTCCAGAAGTCAACCTTTGCTGCAAGCAGTCTATAGCTCTCAGTCTCCAAGATGTCTGCAGTGACAGCTTCCTCCAGCTTTGGCCAGCCAGCCATGCCACCTCTGCTTTAAGAGACTGTACTTTTCCTCTGGAACCATAAGCTGATAAACCTCCCTTTCTCCCTTAAGTTGATTGACTTTGGGTGCTTTCTCACAGCAATAGTTAAGAGTAACTGTTGCAGAATTGGTAACAGGAGTTGGGTATTGCTGTGAGATTAAGAACAGCTGGTACCACAACGTGAAGTTGTTTGTGAAGCTGAGAGAAGTTGGTATGGCCAATGCTGTGATGTAGCTAGTGTGCCTTTGGAATTGTTTGTTGGGGGAAATATGGAGAACTTTGGGACTTTGTGCTGGGAAAGTCTTTGCCTTTTGGTGAGGGGGTCAAATGGGCCTTTCTTGTGAGAACTCAGAGAGCAAAGCTGTGAGAGATGCAGGCAGTGGAAGCCCAGCTTGTGATCATCCAGAGGGGAACAGAGACCGTGTTTGCAACTGGACGAGTGACACATGAAGCCATGTGTTGGCCGAGAGTTTAGTAACATTTTGCCCTTATCCTGAAAGCTTGCCTGAAGTTAAACTTGAGTGCTTGGTGGAGGAAATTTCAAAGCAGTGTAGTCTTGACAATGTGATATGGCTACTTTTTAGTTGTCTTCAAAATTATGAAAAAGAGCAAAGAATCATGCTGGAAGAAGCAGAGAACAAAATGGCTATTAAAGAGATAAGCTCCATTTGTAAATCAAAGCCTGCTCTCGATTTGAATAATAGGAGAGGCTCTAGCTTGAGGGCAAGATCCTCAGGGAAGGCTCCCACTCATAAGAATGCAAGTCCTTTCAGAAGACTGAAGCTAAAGGTTGGAGTTTCAAAGCAAAAGTTGGTTTCTCTTACCAAGCAACTGCCCAGGAGTGAAAGAGATGGTCAACATAGAGAAGCAGAATCAGCTGTGATTCAAAGGGGCCAGTCTTGACAAAGTCATCCACGTGGTTCTGGTTTTAGAGGCATCAGTGATGCAAGAGGGAGGAGATCATGGAGTCCTCCTCCAAGATTTCAAAAATTGACAGAATCTAGGCATCATGAGGCAAGAAGCCTGCAGTGTAGAGGCACAAGAAGGGCAGTTTGTGCTGTGGAGTTAAAGTCTGGTTTGCCATTGAGAAATAAAGATGTTAGAGATTCCAGACACAACGTGGGACACCTGCCAAGGAGAGCTGTATACCCTGGGAGGTGTCAGCTCAAGAGACCAACGTATTCTATGGGCAGCTGCATTGAAGGGGTGGAACCAAAGCCCTTTGGAACTGAGATGATTTCAAGGAGAGGCTCACCTGTTGGACTTGGAGCTACAAGATTTGAAATTTGTCCTGCTGGTTTTTGGTCTTGTTATGGACCGATCTTTCCTGGATATGACCCCATTCCTTCCTTTTGTAATGGGAATGTTTATTCTGTGCCATTGTATGTTAGAAGTATGTAACTTGTATTTTGATTTTACAGGAGGCTCTGGACTTTGGACTTTTGGACTGTAGGACTACCATTGTATTCTATGAAGACTTTTAAAGTTGGACTGAGTATGGTTTGCATAATGAGATGCAAATGAGCCTGTGGGGGCCAGGGGTGGAATGTCATGGTTTGAAATGTGTCCCCCACAGTCTCATGTGTTTGGCAAGGTCATGGTACCTTGAGAGGTGGAGCCTTGCTAGAGGAAGGCAGTCACAAGTGGTGGGCCTTGAGGTGGATTAGTCCTACCGTACCTCCAGGAGAAGTCAGCCTTTGCTGCAAGCAGTCTACAGCTCTCAGCATCCAAGATGTCTGCAGTGACTTAGCCTCCTCCAGCTTTGGCCAGCCAGCCATGCCGCCTCTGCTTTGAGAGACTGTACTTTCCCTCTGGAACCATAAGCTGAATAAACCTCCCTTTCTCCCTTAAGTTGATTGACTTTGGGTGCTCTCTCACAGCAATAGTTAAGAGTAACTGTTACAATACATAAACCAGGGAAAATCTACTCTGAAACATTTATTGTCCCTTTGCTTTTAGCAACTGAGTGTCATGCCTGCTTTAACTCTAATGTCTGTTCCAACACAGAAAATTTATGTCACCTCTGCTCTTCCTTTGTTACCCAGAATGAATACATTTTACATACTCCTGTAAAGAATTTGATCCTGGTTTTCTTTGATGTTTTCCCTGTGGGCATGGTGACACATCCCCTGGCCTTTACTCTGGATTTTCTGAAGTATATAAACTCTGCTAAAACTTCAATAAAGAGTTTATATTCATGCAGCCCAGAGAGCTCTCTGTCTGTCCTCCATTTGCTGAAGCCTTGCCCACCTTGTCGAGGGCAACCATGGATTCCAGGTTGCAGCTTGCACTGTAACATTTTATCCTGTTATGTCACAGTGAGGCTATGACATCAGGGGTCTGTCACACTGAAGCTGTGATGTCAGAGGAGAGATTGTGATGTCACTGTGAGGCTGTGATGTTAATGTGAGGTTTGTCATATCACAGTGAGGCTGTGATATCAGTTATGATTGTCTATGACATCACAGTTTGGCTCTGATATCAGGCTGTGATTTCAGAAGTGAGGCTGATGTCAGTGATGAGGATGAGGTGTCACAGTGAGCCTGGTATGTTACTGGTGAGGCTGTGATGCTACAGTGAGGCTGTGGTGTCTCTGTTGAGGCTGTCATGTGACTGTGAGCCTGAGATGTCAGTGATGAGGCTGTGGTGTCATAGCAAGGATAGGCAGGATATCCGTAGTGTCACTGATGCTATGATTTCAGAGGTTAGGCTGTTATGTCACAGTGAGGCTGTGTTATAAGAAATGAGTTTATAATGCCACAGTGAGGCTGTGATATCACTGTGAAGTTGTGATGTCACGGTGAAGGTGTGACATCATAGAGAGGTTGTGAGGTCACTATGGAAGATGTTTTGTCAGTGGCAAGGATGATTTCATCACGAGGCTATGATTTAACAGGTTAGACTGTGAGGTCATAATGATGCTGTGAGGTCACTGTGAGGCTACGATAGCTGTGGGAAGATTGATATCACAGTGAGTGATATAACATGTGAGGCTATGGCATCACTGTTTATGATATCAAAAGCTATGATGTCACCGCTGAGGCTGTCACATCACTGTTAGCCTCTGTTATCTGTGGTGAGGCTGTGTTGTCCTAGTAAGGCTAGTTATGATTCCAGTGGTGAGGCTGTGATATCACTGTGTTGCTGTGATATCACCATGAGGTTGTGATGTCACAGCGAGGCTTTGATGTCACAGTGAGGCTGTGATGTCACAGTGCAGCTGTGAGGTCATCAGTTAGGAAACTGATGTAAGTGATGAGATACAACTGGTGAGGCTGAGATGCCACAGTGAGTTTATGATGTCACAAAGAGGCTGTGGTGTCACTGGAGAGGCTGTAATATCACAGTGAGCCTATCCAATCAGTAGTGAGTCTGTAATGTCAGAGTGAGGTTCTGTTAGTACATTGTGGCTGTGATGTCATGGTGAGGCTCTGAGGCCAGGGCTGATTCTATGAAATGTCAGCGTAGCTGTGAGGTCAGGAATGATGCTTGGATTTCACAGTGATGTCAGTGGTGAGGCTGTGCAGTCACACTGAGGCTGTGATGTCAGAGGAGAGGTTGTGAAGTCTCTGTGAGGCACTGATGTTACTGTGAGGTTGTGATGTCAGTAGAAACTGTGCTTTCACAGGGAGACTAAGTCATTGATGAGGCTCTAATGTCACAGTGAGTTTGTGTCAAACTGAGCCTGTGATTTCACAGTGAGGCTATGATGTCAGAGGTGAAGCTTTATGTCACAGTGATGCTTTGATGGCATGGTATGGCTGTGATGTCACAATGAGGCTGTGATGTCACAGTGAGTTGGTGATGTCAATAGTGACACTAGGGTGTCACAGGGAGGCTGTCATGTTTCAGTGAGCCTGTGAGGTCAGTGGTGATGTTGTGATGCAATAGTGAGGCTAGATAGGATATCAGTGATAAGGATGTTATGTCGCATTAAGGCTATGATTTCAGAGGTGAGACTGTGATGTCACCATGAGGCTGTGATGTCACAGTGAAACTGTGATGTCACAGTGAGTTTGTGATGTCAGTAGTGACTGTGCTTTCACAGGAGACTATGTCATTGATGAGGCTATATTGTCACTTGTGAGGCTCTAATGTCACAGTAAGTTTATTGTGTCAAACTGAAGCTGTCATGTTATTCTGAGACTTTGATATCAGAGGTGAAGCTTTATGTCACAGTGATACTTTGGTGACACAGTATGGCTGTGATGTCACAATGAGGCTGTGATGTTACAGAGGAGAGGCTGTGATGTCTCTGTTAGGCTATGATGTTACTGTGAGGTTGTGATATCACAGTGGAGCGAGACTATAACATCATAGTGAAGATGTGATTTCAGTGGTTTGGCTGTGATACCAGAATGAGGCTGATGCTTATGATGGAAGTATGATGTCATAGTGAGACTGGCATGTCACTGTTAGGGCTGTGATGCCATCATGAGGATTTGATGTCACTGTGTGCCTGTGGTGTCACTGTGAGCCCATGATGTCAAAGGTAGTTGGTGATGTCACAGTGAAGCCTGTGAGGTCACTGTGAGACTGTGATGTTGGTGGCAAGGCTGATGTCACAGTGAGGCTATGATGTTAGTGGTGATTCTTTCATATCACATTGAGGCTGTTATGTCACAGTAAGGTTATGTCAGTGGTGTGTATGTGAAATGGTCATGACTCAGTGGCAAGGCTGATGTCAGAGTGAGTTTGTGATGTTACAGTGAGGCTGTGAAGTCACTGTCAGTTTGCAATGTCACAGTGAGGCTGTGAGGACACAGTGTGGCTATGATGTCACAGTTAGGCTCTGATAACACAGTAATGTTGAAATATCACTGGAGAGGTTTTGATGGCACAGTGAGGCTGTGATGTCACAGTGAGTTTGTGAAGTCAATAGTGACACTGTGGTGTCACAGGAAGGCTGTCAAGTATCAGTGAGACTGTGAGATCAGTGGTGAAACTGTGGTGTCATAGTGAGGCTAGGTAGGATGTCAGTGATGAGGGTATGATGTCGCATTGAGTCTATAATTTCAGAGGTGAGCTTGTGATATCATAGTGAGGTTGTGATGAAGCAATGAGGCTATAAAGTCAGAGTCATGTTTCAGCTGTCATGTTTCTGTGAGCCTGTGAGGTCAGTGGTAAGGCTGTCATGTCGTTGTGATGTGATATATGTAATGATGTATGTGATGAGGCTGTGCAGTCACACTGAAGCTGTGATGTCAGAGGAGAGGCTTTGATTTCACGGTGAGCCTGTCATATCAGTGGTGAGGCTGGGATGTTACAGTGAGGCTGTGCTGGCATAGTGTGTGTGAGATCACAGTGAGGTTGTGATGTCACAGTGCGTTGTAATTTCAGTAGTGACTGTGCTTTCACTAGGAGACCATGTCATTGGTGAGACTGTATTATAACTGGTGAGGCTCTAATGTCACAGTGAGTTTATTGGATCAAACTGAGGCTGTGATGTCACAGAGATGCTATGATGTGAGAGGTGAAGTATTATGTCACAGTGATGCTTTGATGGCAAGATATGGCTGTGATGTCACAATGAGGGTGTGATGTCATTGGGAAGTTGTGTTGTCACAGTGAGTTTGTAATGTCAATAGCGACACTGTCCCCTCCCTCACTGTGGTTTCCTACTTTTATTACATCTACCTTTGAATGGGCTCTTATAACAAGACTCTAGTTTAACAGCTTTTTGTCTCTGGCCAGGGGGTGACATCCAATACCCATTAGGATGGAGTGAAGGGCATTGCAGGAGCAGCAAAACTGCAAGAGAAAATCAACAAACCATAATCCAGAACTTCAGAGATTCTATATCAACCACCTAGAACTAGGCCAGACTAATCTCTCCCCATCCTGAAGCTCAGGGACATTTGCGGAAGAGGGGGCGGTAAGATTGTAAGAGCACAAGGATGGGAGGAGCAATGATATGCAAGAGGCTCCACACAAGTTAGGGCCGAAGCAATCATAATTGGACTTTGCATGCCCTGCGCAATGTCCCACACACTATTGACCCCACAAAGTCTAGCATTTGCTAAAGGCACCAAGATCCTTGGAGGCAAGGGATTGACAGCCACAGTAGTGTTCCTATGCTTAAGGGGAACACAGGAAAGGGTTCAGGGAAAGGCCACTGGGTCCTTGTATGTCATCAGAGAGGAGATCCCAGAGGAGAGACTGGCAGGCACATCAAAGGATTCTCCGGGGATTGGGGGGAAGCACTGGGGGATGAGGAGGGTGAGCAGAGGGGTCAGGAGGAGGAGGAAGGAGGGAGGGAACTGGTGTACCTACTAAGTTTGTATGAGCAGAAATAATAATAAAAAATGTTTAAAAAAATAGCGACATTGTGGTGTCACAGGGAGGCTGTCATATTTCAGTGAGATGTTGAGGTCAGTGGTGAGGCTGTGGATCCATAGTGAGGCTAGATAGGATGTCAGTGATGAGGGTGTGATGTCACATTGAGGCTATAATTTCAGAGGTGAGCTTGTGATGTCATAGTGAGGATGTGATGAAATAGTGAGGCTCTAACGACAGAGTCAATGCTATGATATCACAGTTGGGCAATGATTCAGAGGTGGGCCTGTGAAGTCATAGCAAGGCTGTGATGTCACAGTGAGGTTGTGATGTCACAGTGAGGTGGTAATGTCAATAATGACATTGTGGTGTCACAAGGAGGCTGTTATGTTTCAGTGAGCCTGTAACGTCAGTGGTGAGGCTGTGATATAAACATGAGGCTAAGTAGGATATTTGTGATGAGGGTGTGATTTCTCATTGAGGCTATAATGTCAGAGGTGTGGCTGTGATGAAACAGTGAGGCTATAACATTGAAGTCGATGTTGTGATGTCACAGTTGGGCAATGATTTCAGAGGTGAGGCTATGATGTCATGGTGAGCCTGTGATGTCATGATGAGGCTGAGATGTCACAGTGAGGCTGTGGTGTCAGTGTTGATGCTGTCTTGTGACCATGAGCCTGAAGTGTCATTGATGAGGCTGTGATTACATAGCAAGTCTAGGCAGTATATCCGTGTTGTCAATGATACTATGATTTCAGAGGTTAGCCTGTTATGTCACAGTGAGGCTGTGATGTCAGAGGTGAGGCTATGATGTCAGAAATGAGGGTATAATGCCACAGTGAGTTTAGGACATCAGTGGTAAGGCTGTGAAGATTTAGGGTGGCTATGATGTCCCAGTAAGGCTATGATTACACAGTGATGTTGCAATGGTATTGGAGAGGTTTTGATGGCAAAGTGAGGCTGTGATGTCAGTGGTGAGTCTGATGTCACAATGAGGCTGTGATGTCATTGTTAAGGCTATGATATCAGTGGTGAACCTATTGTGACAGTAGCACTCGTGAGGCTGTGATGTCAAACGCTGTGTTGTCACTGGTGTGGCAGTGATATCAGTGTTCTGACTAATGTCAGTGGCAATGCTGATGTCACAAGTGAGGCTATGCTGGCATTGATGAGGCAGTGATGTCACACTGAGACTATGATGTCACTGTAAAGGTTGGATGTCACTATGGGCTGTCATGTCACCATGAGGCGATATCACTCTGGAAGCTGCGATGTCACAGCGAGGCTGTGATGTCATTGGCAAGAATGATGCCACAATGAGACTATGATGTAATAGGTGAGTCTCTGGTGTGAGGGGGCAGAATGTAGGTCACTGTGAGGCTGTGATGTCAGAGGAGAGGCTGTGATGTCACTGTGTGTTGGTGAGTTACAGTAATGTTGTGATATCACAGTGAGGCTGTGATATGAGTGGTGGTAGACTGACTTCACAGTTTGGCTGAGATTTCAGTGTTTAGACTGTGATATCAGAAGTGAGGCTGATGTCAGTGATGAGGATGAGCTGTCACAGTGAGGCTGGCATGTTACTGATGAGGCTGTGATACCACAGAGAGGCTGTGGTGTCACTGTTGAGATTGTCACATGACTGTGAGCCTGAGATGTCAGTGATGAGGCTGTTGTGTCATAGCAAAGCTAGACAGGATATCCGTGGTGTCACTGATGCTATGGTTTCAGAGGTTAGCCTGTTATGTCACAATGAGGCTGTGATGTCAGGAGTGACAGTAACACATAATAGGTTCACCAGTGTTCTGACTGATGTCAGTGGCTATGCTGATATCACAGGTGATACTGTGCTGTCACTGTACATCACAGAGAGGTTGTGATGTACAGTGAGGCTGTGAGGTCACTGTGGAAGATGTGATGTCAATGACAAGGCTGATGTCACCATGAGGCTATGATGTAACATGTAAATCTATGATGTAGCATGTTATACTGTGAGGTCATAGTGATTCTGTGAGGTCACTGTGAGGCTGTGATGTCTGTGGGAAGATTGATGGCACAGTGAGACAGTGATGTAACATGTGAGGCTGTGGTGTCATTGTTTATGATGTCAAAGCTATGATGCCACTGCTGAGGCTTTGCTATCTGTGGTGAGGCTATGATGTCATAGTAAGGCTAGGTAGAATACCAGGAGTGAGACTGTGATGTGACAGCGTGCCTGTGATATCACAGTGCAGATGTGAGGTCAGTGGTCAGGCTGTGATTTCAATGGGAGACTGATGTGAGAGATGAGGCTGAGAAGTCACATTGATGAAGTGATATAACTGGTGAGGCTGTGATGCCACAGTGAGGCTGTGGTGTCACTGTTGAGGCTGTCCTGTGACTGTGAACCTGAGATGCTAGTAATGAGGATATGGGGTCATAGTGAGGCTAGGAAGGATATCCGTGGTGTCACTCATGCTATGATTTCAGAGGTTAGCCTGTTGCATCACAGTGATTCTTTGATGTCAGAGGTGAGGCTGTGATGTCACAATGAGGCTATGATATCAGAAACGAGGATATAATGCCACAGTAATGTTATGACGTCAGTGGGGAGGCTGTGCAGTCACACTGAGTTTGTGATGTCTGAGAAAAGGCTGTGATGTCACAGTGAGGCTATGGCAGAGGTGTGTATGTGATGTCACCATGAGGCTATTATGCCAGTGGCAAGGCTGATGTCACAGTGAGTTTGTGATGTCATAGTGAGGCTTTGATATCACTCTCATGTTGTAATATCTATCACACTGAGTCTTGAGGACACAGTTTTGGCTATGATTTCACAGTAAGACTCTGATGACACAGTAAAGTTGTGATGTCACTGGAAAGGTTTTAATGGCACAGTGAGGCCATGATATTAGTGGTGAGCCTGATGTCACAATGAGTCTGTGATGTCACTGTTGAAGCTGTGAGGTCACAATAAGGCTGGAATGTCAGCAGTGAGAAAGATGGCATAGTGGGTCTATTATGTCACTGGTGAGGCTATGATGTCAGTGGTGAACCTATTACGTGACAGTGACACTGGTGAGGCTGTGATATAAAACATTGTGTTGTCACTGGTGTGGCAGTGATATCAGTGTTCTGACTAATGTCAGTGGCTATGCTGATATCACAGGTGATACTGTGCTGGCACTGATGAGTCGGTAATGTCACACTGAGGCTTTGATGTCACTGTGAAGTTTGTATGTGATGTCACCATGAGGCTGTGAGGTCAGTGGCAAGACTAATGTCACAATGAGGCTATGATATAACAGGTGAGCCTGTGGTGTCACTGGGCAGGCTATGTGCTCACTGCAAGGCTGTGATGTTGCAGTGTAGCTCTGATGTCAGGGCTGATTCTATGAGATGTTATTGAGGCTGTGACATCAGTGGTGATGCTTGGATTTCACAGTGAGTTTAAGATTTCAGTACTTTTATACTGAGGTTGTGCATTTACACTGAGGCTGTGATGTCAAAGGAGAGGCAGTGATGTCACTTTGAACCTGTTGTATCACTGGTGAGGCTGTGATGTCACTGTGAGCCTGTGCTGGCACAGATCGATCCATAAGAAGACTGAAAACCAGAAGGACAAACCCCAAATCTTGTAGATCCAAGTCCAAAAGGTGAGCCTCTTGTTGAAATCATCTCAGTTCCAAAGCATTTTGGTTCCACCCCTAAACTGTAGCTGCCCATAGAATACGTTGCTCTCTTGAGCTAACTCCTCCCAGAGTATATGGCTCTCCTTGGTGGGTGCCCCATGTTGTCTCTGGGATCTCTAACATCTTTACTTCTCAATGGCAAACCAGGCTTTAACTCCACAGCACAAACTGCCTTTCTTGGGCCTCTAAACTGTAGACTGTCTGCCACATGCTGCCTGGCTTCCATCATTTTTCAAAATCTTGGAGGAGGACTCCACCATCTCTCCTCCCTTTTGCATCCTTGATGCCTCTAAAACCAGAACCACGTAGACAACTTTGCCAAGACTGGCCTCTTTGAATCACAGCTGATTCCACTTCTCTATGCTGACCACGGGAAAAAGTTCTTTCTCACCTGGACAGTTGTTTTATAGAAGTGTATACTTGCTTTGGAACTCCACCAGTTAGCTCATTTCTTCTAAAAGGATTTACATTCTTATGGGTGGGAGCCTTTTCTGAGGATCTTGCCCTCAAGCTAGGGCCTCTCTTATTGTCCAAATTGAGAGCAGGCTTTGATTTACAAATGGAGCTAATTTCTTTAACAGCCATTTTTTTCTCTGCTTCTTCCTGGTTCAACTCTTTAAGCTTGGCTTTGTATTTTTCTTCATTAGATCTTACAGTTTTTGCTTCTTTGAGCCTGACTCTTTACTCTTTTTCATAATTTTGAAGACAACTAAAAAGTAGCCATATCCCATTGTCAAGACTACACTGCTTTGCAATTTCCTCCACCAAGCACTCCAGTTTATCTTCAGCAAGCTTTCAGAATGAAGGCAAAACTTCACTAAACTCTCGGCCAACACATGGCTCCATGTGTCATTCGTCCAGTTGCAAACACAATCTCTGTTCCCCTCTGGACCATCACAAGCTGGGCTTCTAATGCATGTGTCTCTCACAGGCTCTCCTCTGAGCTCTCACGAGAAGGGCCCATTTGGCCCCCTCGCCAATATGCAAAGACTTTCTTATTACAAAGTCCCAAAGTTCTCCCTATTTCTCACAACAAACAGTTCCAAAGGCACACTAGCCACATCACAACGTTGGTCATACTGCTGGGTACCAAATTCTCAGTTTCACAAAAAACTTCATGTGGTGGTACCAGCTGTTCTTAATCTCACTGCAATACCCAACTCCTGGTACCAATTTATGTAACAGTTACTCATAACTATTGCTGTGAGAGAACACCAAAGTCAAGAAACTTAAGGGAGAAAGGGAGATTTATTCAGCTTATGGTTCCAGAGGGAAGGTACAGTCTCTCAAAGCAGAGGTGGTATGGCTGGCTGGCCAAAGCTGGAGGAGGCTAAGTCCTCACAGACATCTTGGAAGCTGAGAGCTGCAGACTGCTTGCTACAAAAGCAGAATTCTCCTAGAGGTAGGGTGGGACTAATCCACTTCAAGACCTACCCCTTGTGACTGACTTCCTCCAGAAAGGCTCCCCTCTTAAGGTGCCATGACCTTGCTAAACACATGAGATTGTGTGGGACACATTTCAAACCATGGCAGTGAGTTTGTGATGAGAATAGTGACACTGTGGTGTCACAGGGAGGCCGTCATGTTTCATTGAGCCTGTGAGGTCAGTGGTGAGGCTGTGGTGTCATAGAGAGGCTATGGAGGATGTCGGAGATTAGGGTGTGAGGTCACATTGAGGCTATGATTTCAGAGGTGAGACTGTGATGTCATGGTGAGGCTCTGATGTCACAGTGAGGCTATAACCTCAAAGTTGAAGCTATGATGTCACAGTGAGGCTGGGATGCCACCGTGAGCCTTTAATATCACCCTGTGGCTGTGGTGTCACCATGAGCCTGTAATGTCACAGGGAGTTGGTGATATCACAGTGAAGGCTGTGAGATCACAGTGAGACTGTGATGTCGGTGGCAAGACTGATGCACAGTGAGGCTATGATGTCAGAGGTGAGGCTGTGATGTCACAGCAAGGCTGTGATGTTAGAAAGGAGGCTATAATGCCACAGTGAGGCCATGATATCACTGTGAATTTGTGATGTCACTGTGAGGCTGTGACATCACAGAGAAGTTTTGATGACACATTGAGGCTGTGAGGTCACTGTGAAAGATGTGATGTCAGTGGCAAGGCTGATATCACCATGAGGCTATGATGTAACTTGTGAGTCTATGATATAACAGGTTAGACTCTGAGGTCACAGTAGTCTGTGAGGTCACTCTGAGGCTGTGATATCTGTGGAAAGATTGATGTCAAAATGAGGCAGTGATGTAACATGTGAGACTGTGGTGTCACTGTTTATGATGTCAAAGGCTATGATGTCACGGCTGAAGTTGTTACCTCACTGTGAGCTTATGCTATCTGTGGTGAGGCTGTGGTGTCATAGTAAGGATATGTAGGATACCAGTGGTGAGGTTGTGATGTCACAGTGTGGTTGTGATGTCACCATGAGGCTGTGATGTCAATATGAGGCTGTGATATTACAGTGCAGCTGTGAGGTCAGTGGTTAGGCTGTGGTTTCAGATGTGAGACGGATGTGAGAGATAAGGCTGTGAAGACACAGTGAGGTTGTGATGTCAGTAGAGACTGTGCTTTCAAAGGGAGACTATGTCATTGGTGAGGCTGTATTTGTCACTGGTGAGGCTCTAATATCACAGTGAGTTGTTTGTGTCAAACTGAGGCTGTGATGTCACAGTGAGGGTATGATGTCAGAGGTGAAGCTTTATGTGACAGTGATGGTTTGATGGCATGGTATGGCTGTGATGTCACAATAAGGTGATGATTCATTGTGAGGCTGTGATGTCACTGGGCAAGTTCTGATGACACAGTGACATTGTGATGTCAATAGTTTCACTGTGGTGTCACAGGCAGTCTGTCATGTTTCAGTGAGCCCGTGAGGTCAGTGGTGATGCTGTGGTGCAATAGTGAGGCTGGGTAGGATGTCAGTGATGAGGGTGTGATGCCACATTGAGGCTATAATTTCAGAGGTGAGCCTGTGATGTCATAGTGAAGCTGTGATGAAACAGTGAGGCTATAATGTCAGAGTCGATGCTGTGATATCACAGTTTGGCAATGATTTCAGAGGTGAACCTGTGATGTCATAGTGAAGCTGTCATGTCATAGTGAGGCTATAACCTCAGAGGTAAGGCTGTGATGTCACTGTGAGGCTGCGTTGTCTCCAGTGGTGCCATTATATCAATAGTTTCACAGTGGTGTCACAGGGAGTCTGTCATGTTTCAGTGAGCCTATGATGTCAGTGGATAGAAACTATGACATCACAGTGAGGGTGTGATTTCGGTGGTTAGGCTGTGATATCAGAATGAGTCTGATGTGAGTGATGAAGGTATGATGTCACAGTGAGGCTGGCATGTCACTGGTGAGGTTGTGATGCCACCATGAGATTTTGATGTCACCGTGTGTCTGTGGTGACACCATGAGCCCGTTATGTCACAGGGAGCTGGTGATGTCGCGGTGGAGGTTGTGAGGTCACAGTGAGGTTGTGATGTCAGTGGCAAGGCTGATGTCACAGTGAGGCTATGATGTCAGTGGTGATGCTGTGATGTCACATTGAGGTTGTAACATCACAGTGAGGCTATGTCAGAGGTATGTATGTGATGTCACCAGATGCCTATAATGTCAGTGGCAAGGCTGATGTCACAGAGAGTTTCTGATGTCACAGTGAGGCTGTGCAGTTACTGTCAGTTTGCAATGTCACAGTGAAGCTGTGAGGACACAGTGTGGCTATGATGTGAGAGTGATGCTCTGATGACAGAGTGATATAGTGATGTCACTAGAGAAGTTGTCATGGCACAGTGTGGGTGTGATATTAGTAGTGAGGATGATGTCACAATGGGCTGTGATGTCACTGTTGAAGCTGTGAGGTCACAATGAAGCTGGAATGTCAGTGGTGAGAAAGCTGTCATAATGAGTCTATGATGTCACTGGTGAGGCTATGATGTCAGTGGTGAACCTATTATGTGACAGTGATACTGGTGAGGCTTTGATGTCAAAGGCTGTGATGTCAGTGGTGTGGCAGTGATGTCAGTGCTTTGACTAATGTCAGTGGCAATGGTGATGGTGAAGGTGAGGCTGTGCTCTCACTGGTGAACCTGTGATGTCTCAGTAATTCTGTGTTGTCAGTGGTAAGACTGATGCCACAATGAGGCTATGATGGAACATGTGACCTGTGGTGTCAGTGGGCAGGCTGTGAGGTCACTGTGAGGCTGTGATGCCACCAGAAGGCTTTGATATCTCCATGTGGCTGTGGTTCCACCATGAGCCCATAATGTCACAGGAAGTTCAAGATGTCACAGTGGATGCTGTGAGGTCACAGTGAGACTCTGATGTCAGTGGCAAGCCTGATGTCACAGTGAGGCTGTGATGTCACAGTGACCTATGTCAGAGGTGTGTATGTTATGTCACCAAGAGGCTATAATGTCACTGGCAAGGCTAATGTCACAGAGAGTTTCTGATGCCACAGAGAGGCTGTGATGTCACTATCAGGTTGTAATGTCACAGTGAGGCTGTGAGAACACAGTGTGGCTATGATGTCTGAGTGAGCCTCTGATGACACAGTGATGTTATGATGTCACTGGAGAAGTCTTCATGGCATAGTGAGGGTGTGATATTAGTAGTGAGGATGATGTCACAAAGAGGCTGTCATGTCACTGTTGAAGGTGTGATGTCACAATGAGGCTGGAATGTCAGTGGTGAGAAAGCTGTCATAGTGAGTCTATGATGTCACTGGTGAGGCTATGATGTCAGTGGTGAACCTATTATGTGACAGTGATACTGGTGTGGCTTTGATGTCACAGGCTGAGATGTCAGTGGTGTGGCAGTGATGTCAGTGTTCTGACTAATGTCAGTGGTGACACAGATGTCACAGGTGAAGCTGAGCTCTCACTGGAGAGGCTATGATCTCACAGTGAGGCTGTAATATCACTGTGATGTTGGATGTCACTGTTGGCTGTCATGTCTCGGTGAGATGATATCACTCTGGAAGCTGTGATGTCACAGTGTGGCTGTAATATCAGTGGTAAGACTGATGTCACAATGATGCTATATGTCACAGATGAGTCTGTAGTGTCAATGGGCAGGTTGTGAGGTCACTGGTAGGCTGTGATGTAGCAATGATGCTCTGAAGTGAGGGCTGATTCTGTGAGATGACAGTGAGGCTGTGATGTCAGAGTTGATTCTTGGATTTCACAGTGAGGTTAGGATGTCGGTGAGGAGGCTCTGCAATCACCCTGAGACTGTGATGTCAGAAGAGAGGCTATGATGTCAAGGTAAGGCTGTGATGTTACCGTGAGGTTGTGACATCACAGTTTGGCTGTGATTTCATGGTTAGACTGTGATGTAAGAAATGAGGCTGATGGCAGTGATGAGGCTGAGATGTCACAGTGAGACTGGCATGTTACTGGTGTTGACGTGATTCCACAGTAAGGCTGTGGTGTCTCTGTTGAGGCTGTCATGTGACCGTGAGCCTGAGATGTCAGTGATGAGGCTGTGGTGGCATAGTGTAGTTAGGCACAATTTTCGTGCTGTCACTGATGGTGTCATTTCAGATGTTAGCCTGTTATTTCAGAGTCAGGCCATGATGTCAGAGTTGAGTCTGTGATGTCACAGTGAGGCTATGATGTCAGAAATGAGGCAATAATGCCACAGTGAAGCTGCAATATCACTGTGAAACTGTGATATTACTATGAGGCTGTGACTGCACAGAGAAATTGCGATGTCACAGTGAGGCTGTGAGGTCACTGTGGAAGATGTGATGTCTGTGGCAAGGCTGATTTCACTATGAGACTATGATGTATCATGCGAGTCTATGATGTAACAAGTTAGGCTGTGAGGTCACAATGAGACTGTGTTGTCACTGTGAGGCAGTGCCATCTATTGGAAGATTGATGTCACAATGAGCCAGTGATGTAACATGTGAGGCTGTGGGGTCACTGTTTATGATGTCAAAAGCTATGATGTCACTGCTGAGACCGTCACATCACTGTGAGCCTGTGCTATCTGTGGTGAGGCTGAGGTGTTATAGTAAGGTTAGGTAGGATACCAGTGGTGAGGCTGTGATGTCTCAATGAGACTTTGCTGGCACAGTGGGGCTTTTATATCACAGTGAGGTTGTGATGTCACAGTGAGGGTGTGATGGCAGTAGTGACTGTGCTTTCACATGGAGACTGTGTCATTGGTGTGTTTGTATTGTCACTGGTGAGGCTTTAATGTCACAGTGAGTTTATTGTGTCAAACTGAGGCTGTGATGTCACAGTGAGGCTATGATAAGATAGGTGAAGCTTTATGTGATAATGATGCTTTGATGGCATGGTATGGCTGTGATGTCACAGTGAGGCTGTGATGTCACCATGAGGTCGTGATGTCAATAGTGACACTGTGGTGTCAAAGGGAGGCTGTCATATTTCAGTGAGCCAGTGAGATCAGTGGTCAGACCATGTTGTCACTTGTGTAGCAATGATATCAGTGGTGAACCTATTACATGACAATGACACTGGTAAGGCTATCATGTCAAAGACTGTATCGTCACTGGTGTGGCAGTAATGTAAGTGTTCTGACTAATATCAGTTGTGACTCTGATGTCATAGGTTAAAGCTTGCTGTCTCTGGTGAGGCTGTGATGTCACAGTGAGGCTGTGATGTCAGTGATAAGACTGATTCTACAAAGAGTCTATGATGTAACAGATGAGTCTGGGGTGTCAGTGGGAAGGCCGTGAGGTCATAGTTAGGCTTTGATGCTCCGTTGAGGCTTTGATATCACCGTGTGGCTGTGTTTTCACCATAAGCCCATGATGTCAGAGGGAGTTGGTGATGTCACGGTAGAGGCTATGAGGTCAAAGTGGGACTGTGTTGTCAGTCGCAAGGTTATGATATCAGTGGCAATGCTGTGATTTCACAGTGAGGCTGTGATTTCACTGTCAGGTTGTAACATCACAGTGGGTCTGTGAGGACACAGTGTGGCTATGATGTGAGAGTGAGGCTCTGATGACACAGTGATGTTTTGATGTCACTGGAGAGGTTTTGATGGCACATTGAGGTTGTGATGTCACTGGTGAAAGTGTGATGTCACAATAAGGCTGGAATGTCAGTGGTGAGAAAGATGTCATAGTGAGTCTATGATGTCACTGCTGAGGGTTTGATGTCAGTGGTGAACCTATTACGTGACAGTGAAACTGGTGAAGGCTGTGTTATCACAGGTGTGGCAAAGATGTCAGTGCTCTGACTAATGTCAGTGGTGATGCTGATGTCACAGGTGAGGCTGTGCTGACACTGGTAAGGACTTGATGTCACACTGAGGCTGTGGTGTCAATGTGAGGGTTGTATGTCACTGTGGGCTGTCATGTCATTATGAGGTGATTTTACTCTGGAAGCTGTGATGTTACAGTGAGACTGTGATGTCACTAGCAAGACTGATGACACAATGAATCCAAGAAGTAACAAGAGAGTCTGTAGTGTCAGTGGGAAGGCTGTGTGGTCACTGTGAGGCTGTAATGTCACAGTGAGGCTCTGTTGTCAGGGCTGATCCTTCAAGATGTCGGTGAGGCTGTGATGTCAGGGGTGATGCTTGGATTTCACAGTGAGGATAAGATGTCAGTGGTGAGGCTGTACAGTCACATTGAGGCTGTGATGTCAGAGGAGAGGCCATGATGTCACTGTTTGGCTGTGATGTTACCGTCATGTTGTGACATCACAGTTCAGCTGTGATTTCACTAGTTAGGCTATGATCTCAGAAGTGAGACTGATGTCAATGATGAGGCTGAGATGTCTCAGTGAGGCTGGGAAATTCCTGGTGAGGCTGTGATGCCACAGAGAAGTTATGGTGTCACTCTTGAGGCTGTCATTGACAATGAGTGTGAGATGTCAGTGATGAGGCTGTGGTGTCATACAGAGTCTAGGTAGGATGTCTGTAGTGTCATTGATGGTATGATTTCAGAGGTTAGCCTGTTATTTCACAGTGATATCAGAGATGATGCTGTGATGTCAGAAATGAGGCTATAATGCCACAGTGAGGTTGTGATATCAAAACAGTGAGGTCGTGATGTCAGTAGGGACTGTGCTTTCACAGGGAGAATATGTCGTCAGTGAGGCTTTAATGTCACAGTAAGTTTATTATGTCAAACTGAGGCTGTGATGACATAGTGAGGCTGTCATGTCAGAAGTGAAGCTTTACTTGACAGTGATGCTTTGATGGCATGGTATGGCTGTGATGTCACAATAAGCCTCTGATATCACAATGAGGTTGTGTTGCCAATAGCTTCCCTGTGGTGTTACAGGGAGCCTTTCATGTTTCAGTGAGCCTTTGAGGTCAGTGGTGATGCCGTGTTGTCACTTGTGTGGCAATGATGTCAGTGTTCTAAATAATATCATTGGGGAAGCTGATGTCACAGGTAAGGCTGTGCTGTCACTGGTGAGGCTGTGATATTAGTTGTAAGACTGAGGCCACAATGAGGCTAGATGTAATAGGTGAGCCTGTAGTGTCAGTGGCAGGCTGTGAGGTCACTGTGAGGCTGTGATGTTACAGTGAGACTATTATGTCAGAGGTGAAGATTTAGGTCACAGTGATTCTTTGATGGCATGGTATGGCTGTGATGTCACAATGAGGCTGTGATGCCACAGTGAGGCTGTGCTGGCACAGTGTGGCTATGATATCACAGTGAGGCTCTGATGACACAGTGATGTGATGCAACTAGAGAGGTTTAGATGGCACAGTGAGGCTGTGATGTAACTGGTGAATGTGTGATGTCAGTGGTAAGACTGATGTCACAATGAGGCTATGATATAACAGGTGAGCCTGTGGTGTCAGTAGGCAGGCTGTGAGGTCATTGTGAGGCTGTGATGTTGCAGTGAGACTCTGATGTCAAGGCTGATTCTATGTGATGTCAGCGAGGCACTGACGACTGGGGTGTTGCTCATATTTCACAGTGAGTTTAGGACATCAGTGGTAAGGCTGTGCAGACACATGAGGCTGGGATCAGAAGAGAGGCTGAGATGTCACTGTGAACCAGTCATATCAACGGTGAGGATGTGGTGTCACCATGAGGCTTTGGTGGCACAGTGTGGCTGTGATGTCACAGTGAGATTGTGATGTTACCGTGACTGTGCTATCATAGTGAGGCTGTGATATCAGTGGTGATAGACTATGATATCACAATTTAGCTATGATTTAGTGATTAGGCTGTGATGTCAGAAGTGAGGCTGATGTCAGTGATGAGACTGAGATGGCACAGTGAGGCTGGGGTGTTACTGGAGAGGCTGTGATGCCACAGAGAAGCTGTGGTGTCACTGTTGAGGCTCTCATGTGACTGTAATTCTGAGATGTGATTTCAGAAGTTAGCCTGTTATATCACAGTGAGACTATGATGTAACAGTGAGGTTGTGATGTCAGAAATGAGGCAGTGATATCACTTTGATGCTGTGATGTCACTATGAGGCTGTGACATCACACAGAGATTGTGATGTCACAGTGAAGCTTTGAGTTCACTGAGGAAGATGTGATGTCACTGGTAAGGCTGATTTCATCATGAGACTATGATGTAACAGGTGAGTCTATCATGTTAACAAGTTAGACTGTGTCACAGTGAGGCAATGACATAACATGTGAGGCTGTGGTGCCACTGTTTATGATGTCAAAGGCTATGATGTCATTGCTGAGGCTGTCCTATCACTGTGAGGCTGTGATATCTGTGGTGAGGCTGTAGTGTCATAGTAAGGCTAGGTAGGATAATAGTGGTGAGTCTGTGATGCCACAGTGAAATTATGATGTCACGATGAGACTGTGGTGATTCTGGTGAGGCCGTAATATCACAGTCAGCCTGTCCTATCATTGATGAGGCTGTGATGTCACAGTGAGGCTGTGCTGGCACAATATGGCTGTGATATCACAGTGAGGTTATGATGACAGTAGTTACTGTGCATTCAGAGGGAGACTATGTCATTTATGAGGCTCTATTTTCACTGGTGAGGCTCTAATATCACAATGAGTTTATTGTGTCAAACTGAAGCTGTGATGTCATATTGAGGCTATGATGTCAGAGGTGAAGCTTAATGTCACAATGATGCTTTGATGGCACGGTATGGCTGTGATGTTGCAATGAGGCTGTGATATCATTGTGAGGATGTCATGTCAGTGAGAAGTTGTGATGTCACAGTGAGGTTGTCATGTCATTAGTGACACTGTGGTGTCACATGGAGGCTGTCAAGTTTCAGTGAGCCTGTAAGGTCAGTGGTGAAGCTGTGGTGCCATAGTGAATCTAGGAAGGATGTCAGTGATGAGGGAGTGATGTCACATTGAAGCTATGATTTCAGTGGTCAGCCTATGATGTCCTAGTGAGGCTGTGATGAAACAGTGTGGCTATAAGTTCAGAGTCGATGCTGTGATTTCACAGTTGGGCAATGATTTGAGAGGTGAGCCTGTGATGTAATGGTGAGGCTGTGATGAAACAGTGAGGTTATAACATCAGAGTCGATGCTGTGAAGTCTCAGTTGGGAAATGATTTCAGAGGTGTGCCAGTGATGTCATAGTGAGGACGTCATGTCATGGTGAGGTTATAACATCAGAGGTGAGGTTGTGATGTCACAGTGAGGCTTTGTCACCAGTGATGCCATGATATCACAGTGAGGCTGAGATTTTGGTGGAGAGAAACTGTGATATTACAGTGAGGCTGTGATTTTACTTGTTAGGCACTGATGTCAGAATGAGGCTGATGTGAATGATGAAGGTATGATGTCACAGCAGGTCTGACATGTCCCAGGTGAGGCTGAGAGGCCACTGTGAGGCTTTGATGTCACTGTGTGTCTGTGGTGTCACTCTGGGCCTGTGATGTCACAGGGAGTTGGTAATGTCACTGTGGAGGCTGTGAGTTCACAGTGAGAATGTGATGTCAGTAGAAAGGCTGATGTCACAGTGAAGCTATGATGTCAGTGGGATGCTGTGATGTCACAGTGAGTCTGTGATGTCACTGTTAGGTTGTAATGTCACATTGAGGCTGTGAGGACACAGTGAGGCTCTGACGACACAGTGATATTGTGATGTCACTAGAAAGGTTTTGATGGCACAGTAATGTGGCACTACCAACTCAAGGTGGCCCTAGCCCAGCTCCCAAATTCAGAACAACCCTGGACATACAGACATGCCCCAGACATGTCCCAATAGAGGATCATGCGGGCAGAGGGTTCCAATAGAGGACCATGCAGGCAGAGGGATGAACAACCAATGGAAAGTGGCCATCTAACCTGCCCCTGCAAGGGACACCTAGTAAATAGTTAAATGACTGGTGGCTGTCCCCCAGAGGAGGGATAGCAACACCTGTTTGAACCCCAACCCTATATAAGCGCAAATCCCCTTAATAAATGCGAATCTGTTGCAGATCGTCTCTGCCTGCTTCTCGCCTGATTCCTGCGATCTGGTTAGTGATCCCATCCTCTGGTTCGAGCTCTTGCCTCTAGCCCTGAGGCCCTGCTGTTTCCCCCTCCTCCCCCAGCTGGTCCGGCGGGGGATACAGCAACATCTGGCACGCCAACATCTGGATTCAGTAGGGCCACCTTCAGTGTAGATGAGACACCCACTCCAGTAAAGTTAGGTGAGTTTGGCCCCTTTGGCTTTGTGTTCCATGTGCTTACAGCACCTGAAGATGAGCAAGTGGCCCACTCCTCTTCCCCTTTCCCTGTTTGTCCTTAGGAACACAGTCGCTTGCTTGATTTGTTGATGATCAAGGAGCCAAAAATCATTCGTTTGATTTGCTGACAATCAAAGAGCCCCACTTTATGTTAGGAAGAAAATTAAATTAAACAATGGATTACATCAAAAAAAAAGGAATGCAATCACTCATTCAACAAGCCCCATTTAAGATTAGGAACGTGTTTAAACCGAGGCTTGTCTGGGGGAGTTCACATGAGAGATTGATGCCCTCAGAACTCGGAGCCCAGGCTGGATTACATTGAATCCGCCTGACCCAGAGGCACCATATGTGCATAAGGCCAAGGGGTTAGCAAACCCCTGGAAGCCCAGAACACTCAGTTCCAAAGCACCTCTGTGTAGCTGCAGTGCTAGGTCTCCCCTTTAACATTGTTTACCCTTTTAGAAATTGTTTTCAAGTTCACCTTGATTCTAGTTGTTGATTTTAATTTCCTGTGCTATTTCACCTTGTCCACTCACCTCATAGTCATCTCTGCTCCATTAAGGAACCTTTCCTCTCCACAATGGGTAATTTACTGTCCCATCAGAAGACATCCCAGCTGATTGCCCTTAAGGCTCTGCTAGACTTACATATGATCAAAGTGACACTGAAGGACTTAGAAGATTTTTGGGAGGAAACCTTAATCATAGCTCCTTGGATTTTCCCAGAAAATGTCTGGGACCCACAGACTTGGATGGAAGTACTCTTCCTAGCCCATAATAGGGAAGTCTAGGAAGGCCATATGCTTTCTGTTCCATTTGCTCCCATCCTCCTCAGCATCATCACAAGCCTTAAAGGATCCTCTGTTGAGGAAGTGATTAATTGCCACAATGAAACTTGTGGGGAAAACCCCAAATAACCCTTAGTTCTTCCTCCAGATATCTCCCCTCCTTGATCAAAGAGTCTACAGAAGGCTCACAGGTTCATGCCGGGGGTAACTCCACGACTCCACTCCCCCTGTCAGAATGAACCCCTGTCGACCTCCCTCTCATACATACCCGTGGCAGGACCTTAGCATCCTTTCCCAGACACACCCTATGGAAGATCCTCCACTTGGACTGAGATCTCCTTCACCAATAATCATATTGTGCCAGGGGGACCTGGGGACACTCTAGAGCAACCCACTTACAGGCATTCTCCTAACCCTGTGACTGCCTTCCCTGTAAATGTGGAACCTAATGTTCAAATAGGTCATGGGTTTCTACCTCCTTAGGAGACCTGGCACTAATTAGAAAAGCTGTAAAGGAAGGCGGGGTCGACTCCCCTTATTTTGAACAGATCCTTTTACAAGGGACTCTCCAGTTACAAACCCATTACAATTGGTATTCTCTCCTCAAGGCCGTTTTCTCTCCCTCAGACTTTCTACAATGGAGAGTAGCCTATGATGATATGGCTGAGAGCCAAGCCCGTACTAATCTACAATATGATATACAAATTACAATAGACATGCTTACAGGTAGAGGTCAATATAGTGATCCTGTTTCACAATCTATTATTACAATTCCCATGTACTTTGACCAGGTTAGACAAATGGTCTTAAAAAGCCTAAAGGTTTGCCAGCCTCAAAAACCAGAGTTCTTCTTTTGCAACCTTATCCAATGACCTGATGAAAATTTGCTGACTTTTTAACACGTGTAATTGAAGTGAAGGAGAGACTCACCCCTGATGGACCAACAAGAGATACATTAAATAAAGATCTGATCTGGGAAGTAGCAAATACACCTACCTGTAATGTGGTCACTCCTTTCCATAATGAACATATTCATGAATGGATAGTAGCTGCCAAAGACATCAATCTTTCCATCAGCCTAGTCGTGGCTTTGGCTATTTCTGTTAATGCTCTGGCCATTCAGAGACAGACAAAGAACACCTCCCCCCCTTATGTTTGGGCTGTGGAGAGCCAGGACACTTTAAAAATTCATGCCCTAAGTTCATGACTAAGTCAAGAACACCCTGTCCCAGACATGGAAAAAGTTTACAATGGGCTGAAGACTGTAGGTCCAGCTATAAAAAGGCTCCTTTAAACTCAAGGAGGGGCAACCCTCAGCCCCGCTAAAAAGGGGGTCACCTAGCATCCAATGGACGCTCCTTGTGTATGATCATGTACCTCAAATGACAGTCTTCCTGGATGGAACACCAATCAAAGGCATATTAGATATGGGAGCTGATGTCACCATAATCACAGAAAATGATGTTAGATAAATGTCACATTGGGAATGCAAGCAAGGGCCCCCCCATAAAAGGGGTAGGAGGAAACCAACCGACAAAAAAGTTACCAACAATGTAACCTGGAAAGACCATGATAGCAATAGAGGCCTAATTAAACCACTAGTAGCAGACATCACTACCACTCTCTGGGGCAGAGATTTGATGACTGCCATGGGTGTCATCTTGATAACAGATGACCAAGCCTTTTATGACGACAATCTTAGTAAAGGATGTCACCGATTTATCTGGCAGATTGAATGACATTTCCCTGTCACAGGATACACAGCACCCCCAATTCTAAGGGTCACTGATCCTGCACTAAATAAACCAGAGTCCATTAAGCTGAAGTGGACTCACATGGGACCCATATGGGTGGAGCAGTGGACAATATTAGAACCAAAACTTTCTGCTCTTAAATAACAGAACAATTAAGACTGGGTCATATTGAACCCTACTTAACCCCTCATAACACCCCTATCTTTGTTATTAGAAAAAATCAGGAACATATTTCCTATTACAAAATCTATGCTAGGTTAATAAGCACATGATAAAAATGGGACCACTTCAGTCTGGCCTCCCACATCTCAGCTCCATTCCCTTGAATTACTATCTAGCTATCATAGATATCAAGGGCTGTCTTTTCTCAATTCCCTTACATGAGGATGACAGACAGTTTTTTGCCTTCACCATTTGGGAACCCAATTATCAAACCCCCGCAAAGAGATTTCATTGAAAAGTTCTACCCCAGGGAATGAAAAACAGCCAAACAATATGCAACGTTACATTGCTACAGCGACACAATATATTAAGACTCAATGCTTGCTTGTCCATTATATGGATGATTTACTCTTGGCCCACAAATCACAAGAAACATTAAAATCTCTCCTTTCAGAACTCCTTCAGAATCTTAACAGCATTGACCTTTACATTGCTAATGATAAAGTACAGCTGATCCCTCCCTATGGATTTCTAGGTTATAAAATTAACTCAAACATTAGGCCCTTGTCCCCACAGTTACTAATAAAGAAGGAATACTCATTAAATGAGCTACAAAAGCTATGTGGTCAGATCAATTGGCTTAAACCCTTCTTGTCTCTTTCCTCCAGGGATCTACTACCACTCTTTAATCTATTAAGACTTTCAAATCACCCCCACAAAAACATTACTTTGCCCCCTGATGCTACAAAGGCCCTTCATTCTGTATCGGCTTTGTTAGACACTCTAAACATCCATAGGATAAACACCCAGGAACTTTTATGGGGAATCATCCTCTCCATGAGGGAGGCCCCGTTAGGCCTCATCTGGCAAAAACAAGGACTCCTTTTTTGGGTCCATCCCTCTTGGTCCACATTTCATAAAATAACTCCCAGACTTGAAGCTGTCCTTCTGGCACATAAGATGAGCACATATTGTAACAGAATTTTCAACAGAGAACTTGATAAAATGATCTTGCCTATTTCCCTGACAGAAATTCAATTTTTAATGAGAGATAACTTCTTTTTTCAAGCTATACTTGCAGGCTTTACAAGTGACTTAGATAATCGCCTTCCTCCTGATAAGCTCCTTCAGACCTTACAATACCTCATGATACAGTTCCATTTTCATGCCTTTCCCTCTTCCTCACCCATCCCCAACGCTCTATGTGCCTTTACCGATGCCAATACCCATTAAATAGGAGTGATAATCAAAACCCCTCATAAGCCTGACAAAATTTTTGTATGGCCCAAAGAAGGATCTGTCCAAATTGGTGGACTATATGCCATTATCAAAGCCTTGGAGGAAACCCAAAATGGGCCCATTAACATTTTTTTCTGACAGTCACTATGCTGTACAGTCTACTAAGGTTACTTCCTTCTCCAGCTTTAGGGAATCATCATCCTCTGTTGATATTGCCTTATAGATGCTTAAAACGCTCCTAGAGAATAAACAACATCCCTTTATTATTGATCACATAAGATCTCATTCAAGGTTACCAGGGTTCATAGCACAAGGCAATGATGAGGTAGACAAACTTATCATGACAACCTCTGTTCCATTGTTGGAACAAGCTAGGCTTCTCCACCAAAAATTTCACATGTCCCCTTCCAACCTCCACAAACTATATCCTGAATTAACTCTTACTCAGTGCAAACAGTTGTGCATTACCTGTACTGCTTGTTCCCCTTTTGCACCTTTGGGTCCCTTACGATCTCAGGGAGTTAACCCTAGGGAACTTTCACCTAATTCTTTATTGCAGATGTATGTGATCCACTTTCCTTCATTTGGAACATTCAAGTATATACATGTCTTCACAGATACGTATTCCAAATTTATTTATGCCACCACTTCAACACGAGAAACAGCTAGTCATGCCATAAAGGCTTTAAAAATGGCTATGTAGGTTATGGGAGTGCTTGGGCTGTAAAAACAGACAAGAGCCCTGCTTACACACCTGCTCAATTTTGCTCCTTTCTCTTGCCTTGGATTATAAAGTATGTTACTGGCATCCCTTATAACCCTCAGGGACAAGACATAATTGAACGTACAAACAGGACCTTAAAGGACAGTTTACAAAGGACCAATACCCCCTCCCCAGACCCTCACCTGTGGCTCACTGAGGCCCTCTTCACCCTTAATTTCCTTAATTTTGATAACCATGGTTTATCTCCCTCTTACAAACATTGGAAATCTCAATCCATTATGACACCCTTGCCTCTTGTCCATTGGAAGGATCCCTGACAGGTACGTGGAAGGGACCCCACCCTCTATTAACACAGGGTCGAGGATATGCTTGTGTTCCTCCAGATCCCACATCGGACCCTATTTGGGTACCCTCTCGTGTTGTTCTCCCTGGAACTGACACAACTGTCATCAGGAGGGACTCAGAACAGATGAATGAGCCTGGATGAGAGCGGTTTTCGTGTTTCCCATGGCAGCTCTAATCATCATTGATGATCTTTGGGCCCTAGCCCCTTTTCCTCCTCTTCTTCTTCCTGTAGTTCTTGACTCCCCCCCCCCTTTTTCCAGCTAAATTTTCTGCTTCAGACTATACTGGTCTCCCTCTTATAAAACAATTACTGCACAGGATATCTGCCTTTTTATACTTCATGTCCTTGTATGATTATTTTTATTTTTTTAAAGTAAATCCATTTATTCATGGGTACACATTAATGCAAGAAATTTGTCTTGAAGATATTAACTTCCTTACTCTAATATTTCACATAAACATGGGAGACATACCATCTGTATTAGTTAGGGTTCTCTAGAGTCACTGAATTCACAGAATGAATATATATATATATAGGAAATTTATTGGGTTGGCTTACAGAAATGGCCGAGGTAGTCCAGCGAAGGCTGTCAGCAGCTGAGGTAGTCCAACGATGGCTTCCAGTAGCCGAGGTAGTTCCAACAATGGCTGCCAATAGCTAGCTGCTCAGTTCAGTAGTCAAGTAGGTGATGGCTGAAGGCTGGAGAACTCCTAGGGTCTTGGAAGGTCGAAGAATCCGGGTGGCCGGAAGGAAGAACGATTCCTAGCACAGCTGCAAGAAGGCATCTGTTCTCCTTGGTGGCTCCTTTTTATATGATGCAGTACTGGGAGGATCCTTTGAGAGCTTTGGAGGTCCTGATAGGATCTAGGGTGGGTATCCTTCAAGTAGTCTCAGTTGATCCTTTCCAGACTTGGTCTCAGCCCAGCTTAGTTAATACCGGGTGTGTCAAGTTGACTTCCAGGCTTAACTATCACACCATCGATATCAATATCTCTATACTGTAACTTTTTTAACATTTTTTATTATTATTTCTGCTCATAAAAAATTAATAGGTACACCACTTCCCTCCCTCCCTTCTCCTCCCACCAACCCCCCAGCTCCCCCTCCCCTCACTTCTCCCTCCCCATCCTCCAATGCTTACCCCCCCAATCCCCAGAGAGTCCTTTAAGGTGCATCCCTGACTCTCCTCTGGGCCCTCCTCTCCGATGATATACAAGGACCCAGTGGCATTTCCCTGAACCCTTTCCTGTGTTCCCTTTAAGCATAGGAACACTACTGTGGCTGTCAATCCCTTGCCTCTAAGGATCTTGGTGTCTTTAGCAGAACTAGACTTTGTGAGGTCAATAGTGTGTTGGACATTGCACAGGGCATGCACAGGCAAAGTCCAATTATGATTGCTTTGGCCCTAACTTGTGTGGAGTATCTTGCAAATCATTACTCCTCCCATCCTTTTGCTCTTACAATCTTACGGCCGCCTCTTCCACAAAATTCCCTGAGCTTCAGGATGGGGAGAGATCAGTCTGGCCTAGTTCTGAGTGGTTGATATAGAGTCTGAAATTCTGGATTGTGGTTTATTGATTTTCTTTTGCAGTTTTGCTGCTCCTGCAATGCCCTTCACTCCATCCTGATGGGCATTGTATGTCACCCCCTGGCCAGAGACAAAAAGCTGTTAAACTAGAGTCTTGTTATAAGAGCACATTCAAGGGTAGATGTAATAAAAGTAGGAAACCACAGTGAGGGAGGGATCAATCACCCATTTGCAAAATGGTTACTTTTTATCTGCCAGACTATATGCCTTCACCTTCTGGTGAGATCATACTCCCTCAGTTGTAAATGATAAGGAAGGAAAGTCTGTGAACTTAACCAGGTGTCTCATTGCTCACTTGCAGTACTTGATGGAAGCCTGTTTTCTCTGCTGTAACATGATCCCCTCTCTCCTTTTTTCTGGTGTGGCCCTCCAACCCCACCCCTCCTGTTCATAATCCTTGGAATTACTGTAGGTATTACATAGATTTATCTTTGAGTGTCTCAAGGTGAGCCGGGTGGGTTTGGTACTAGGAGCCACCTATTAGGGAGTACATATGGCACTTAATTTTCTGGGTTTGGGATACTTCACTTAATATAATTGTTTCTAATGACATCCATTTCCCGGAAAATTCCAGTAATTCATCATTTCTGCTGAGTATAGATGTACCACAGTTTCTTTATCCACTTGTCAACTGTTGGACATTTGGGTTGATTCCATGAGTTTGCTATTGTAAACAGTGCTGCTATGAACATGGTCGTGCTTGTGCTATCTGCTGCATGGGGGGTTATTCCCAAAAGTGGAATCAAAGGGTCATATGGCATTTCAATCTTTAGTTTCTTTAAGAATCTCCAGAAGGCTCGCCAGAGTGGCTGTATGAGCCTGCATTCCCACCAGCAATGTAGGAGAGTTCCCCTCTCTCCACATCCTCTCCAGCATTTGTTGTTGTTTGTATTGTGGATTTTTGCCATCCTGACCAGGGTAAGATGATATCTCAGGGAAGTTTTGATTTGCATTTCCCTGATGGCTAAGGAAGTTGAGCATTTTTTAAGGTATTTGTTAGACATTTTAATTTCATCCCTGGTAAAGTTTCTTTGAAGTTCCAGGGCCCATTTTTTAATTGGGCCATTAATTTTCTTGGTGTTTAGTTTTCTAAGTTCCTTGTGCACTCTGGATAGCAGAGCTCTATCAGATATGTGGTTCGTGAAGATTTTCTCCCATTCTGTGGGTTGCCTTTGAGCTCGTGTTACAATCTCTTTATCTGAACAGAAGCTCTTTAATTTCACAAGATCCCAACTGTTGAGAGTTGGTAGCAGTGACTGTGCCATTGGATGTCTGTTTAGGAACTGTTGGCCTAGCCCAATCAGCTCGAGGGAGTTCCCTATCCTCTCAACTATGGTTTTTATAGTCTCTGGCCTGATATCAAGGTCCTTGATCCATTTGGAATTAAGTCTTGTACATGGTGACAAGTATGGGTCCAGTTTTAATCTTCTGAATGTGGAGATCCAGTTTTGCCGAACCATTTGTTGAAGATACTGTTCTTTTTCCATTGGATTTTTTGGGCCTCTTTGTCAAAGATCAAATGGCTATAATTTTGTGGGCTTATATCTGGGTCTTCAACCCTTATTTATTGATCTGTGTGTCTATTTTGGAGCCAGTACCAGGCTGTTTTTATAACTATGGATTTGTAGTATAGACTAAGATTCAGTATGGTAATACCTCCAGCAGTGTTTTTGTTACTCAGGATTGTCTTTGCTATCCTGGGTCTTTTGTGCCTCCATATGAATTTTTTTTTCTCCATATGAATTTTGAGATTGTTTGGTCAACTTCTTTGAAGAATTGCTTTGGGATTTTAATTGGTATAGCATTGAATTTGTATACTGCCTTTGGTAGGATGGTCATTTTTACGATGTTGATTCTGCCAATCCAGGAACATGGGAGGTCTTTCCACTTTCTGGTGTCTTCTGCTATTTCTTTCTTTAGGGTTTTAAAGTTTTCATTGTAAAGGTCTTTTACCTCCCTGGTTAGGTTTATACCAAGGTATTTGATTTTTTTAGGGGCTATTGTAAATGGGATTGAGTCTCTCAGGACTTTTTCACTTCTTTCATTCTGGGCATAAGGAAGGCCACTGATTTTTGTACATTTATTTTGTATCCTGCCACCCTGCTGAACTTCTCAATTAGTTCCAGGAGCTTCCTGGTGTAGTTTTTGGGATCACTCAGGTATAGGATCACATCATCTGCAAATAGAGATAACTTGACTTCTTCCTTGCCGATTCGAATCCCTTTTATGTCCCTTTCTTGTCTTATGGCTTCAGCTAAGACTTCAAGTACAATATTGAAAATAAGTGGTGAGAGAGGACAGCCTTGTCTAGTTTCTGATCGAAGTGGGAATGCTTCAAGTTTTTCCCCATTGAGTATAATCCTTGCTGTGGGCTTGTTGTATACAGCTTTTGTTATATTGATAAAGGTTCCTTCCATTCCAACCTTCTCTAGGGTTTTGATCATAAAAGGCTGTTGGATCTTGTCAAAAGCTTTTTCTGCATCTATTGAGAGTATCATGTCGTCTTGAACATTGGACTAGTTTATATGGTGAATTACATCTATTGATTTGCGTATGTTGAACCAAACTTGTATGCCTGGGATAAAGCCTACTTGATCCCCGCGAATGACCTTTTTGATATGTTTTTGAATCTGATTTGCTAAGACTTTGTTGAGAATCTTTGCATCTGTGTTAATCAGAGAGATCGGCCTATAGTTTTCTTTTTTAAGTGAATCTTTATTAGGTTTTGGGATTAAAACGATATTAGCTTCATAGAAGGAATTTGGTAGTGTTCCTTCCTTTGCTCTTTGGTGGAACAGTTTAAGGAATATTGATGTTATTAGCTCCTTAAATGTCTGGTAGAACTCTGTGCTGAATCCATCTGGTCCAGAACATTTTTTGGTGGGAAAATTCGAGATTACTTCCTCAATTTCCTCATATGTTATAGGACTATTTAAATAATTCACAACTTCCTGATTCAAGTTAGGTAAGTTGTGTTTACCTAGAAATTCATCCATCTCTTTTGTGTTGTCAAACTTCACAGAGTATAAGTTTCTGAAATATGATGTTATAATTCTCTGTATTTCTTCGGTATCAGTAGTGATTACTCCATGTTCATTTCTAATTTTGTTAATTTGTGCTTTCTCTCTCTTGCTTTTAGTTAATTTAGCTAGGGGTATATCAATCTTATTGATGTTTTCAAAGAACCAGCTTTTTGCCTGGTTGATTTTCTCTATCGTTTTCCTAATCTCGATTTCAGATATTTCTTACCTTATTTTGCTAATCTCCTCCCTTCTACTGCTTTTGGGATCAGATTGCTCTAGTGTCTCTAAAGCTTTTAGCTGTATTGTTAATTTATTAATTTCTGATGTTTCCATTTTTTTGATGTAGGCATTAAGCGCTATGAACTTACCTCTTAGGACAGCTTTCATTGTGTCCCAGAGATTTTGGTAAGTTGTATTTTCATTATCATTCACTTTCAGGAAATCTTGAATTTCCTTTTTAATTTCTTCCTGAATCCAATTCTCATTCAGCATCATAGTGTTAAGTTTCCAGAAGTTAGTGTATTTTCTGTTGCTTGTTGTGTTGTGGATGTCAAGCTTTAAGCCGTGGTGGTCTGATAAAGTGCAGGCTAGAATTTCAACATTCCTGTATATGTGGAGATTCATTTTGTGGCCCAATATGTAATCTATTTTGTAGAAAGTTCCGTGTGCGGCTGAAAAAAATGTGTATTCTTTGGTGCGTGGATGAAAAGTACGATAGAGATCTGTAAGGTCCATTTCAGCAAGGGTTTGGTTAAGCTCCAAAGTGTCTCTGTTAAGTTTTTTACCTGCAGATCTATCCCATGTTGAGAGGGCAGTATTGAAATCCCCAAGAATTATCGTTTTGGGATTGATTTCTCGCTTTAGACGTTGTAGGGTTTGCTTAAAGAATGTGGGAGGGGCCGTGTTGGGTGCATATATGTTCAGTATTGTGAAGTCTTCCTGGTGAATTGTACCTGTGACTAAAATGTAGTAACCATCCGTGTCTCTTATGATTTTCTTTGGTTTGAAGTCCACTTTGTCTGATAGCAAAATGGTTACCCCTGCCTGTTTTCTGCTTCCATTAGCTTGTAGAATTGTTGACCAGCCTTTTATTTTTAAGGCGTGCCTATCTTTTGTGGTGAGATGGGTTTCCTGCAGGCAGCAGATTGATGGATTGTGACTTTTAATCCATGTTTGTAATCTGTGTCGCTTGATCAGTGAGTTAATTCCATTAACAGTTAGTGTTATAATGGAGAAACTATTTTTACTTCCAAACATTTATTATGTTTAGTAGTTTTTTAAGTATATTGCTTCACTTTCAATGGTGTTATACTTCCCTTCTGTTCTCCCGGATATGCCTGTTTTTTTCCTCAAGCTTGAGTATCATTTCTAGCATTTTTTGAAGGCCTGGTTTGGTGAACATGTATCCCTTCAAGTTGTGTTTGTGGTGGAAGATTTTTCTTTCTCCCTCGATCATGACGGATAGTTTTGCAGGGTAAATCAGCCTGGGTTGACATTTTTGCTCATTCAATACTTGAAGTATGTCTCTCCAAGCTCTTCTTGCTTTTACTGTTTCGACTGAGAAGTCGTTTGTTATTTTAATAGGTTTACCTTTAAAAGTGACTTGTTTTTTCTCCCTTGAAGCTCTCAGCACCAGTTCTTTATCTTGAATGTGGAGTGTTTTAACTATTATTTGCCATGGCGAGCTTCTGTTTTGGTCCTATCTGTTTGGGGTGCGGAATGCCTCTTGTATATGGATGGGCCTCTCTTTTTTTAGATGAGGAAAGTTTTCCTTGATGATCGTTTGAAAAATTTCCTCAGGGGTGGTATTTTGAGATTCTTGCTCTGGTATTCCATGAATATGCATGTTAGGCTTCTTCAGGGTGTCCCATATCTCTTGGATATTTCTCTCAAGTATCTTTTTGGCTTTAACAACCTCTTCCATTGAGCTGGTTAGTATTCCCACTTTATCTTCAAGGTCTGAAATTCTATTTTCTGCTTCATTAGTTCTATTAATAAGACTCTCTGTGGCATTCTGGGTTGAAGATAACTTGTCTTGTAGCTCAGTTTTAAACTCTGCTTGAGTCTGTTTTAACTGCTCTATGCCTGTTTTTGTTTCTTGCATTGTTTTTCTCACCTCCTCCAATTGTCTGTTGTGTTCCTCTTCGAAGCAATTGATTCGATTATTTAATTCCTCCTGGATTTCCTCTTTCATAGTATTGAACATGGTAATGATCATATTTTGAAAGTCATTATCCTGGGTCAGGCTTTCTTGGCTATTTTCCATGGGTTTGTTCTGGTTGGAGTCTAACATTATGGGATTAATTCCTTCAGTGGGAGATTTGTTTACTTGAGTGTTGCTTCTCATGGATTTGCACTTTGACTTGGGCATTGTCATTTTAAGTCTTAAGATCTTTCAATTTCTGTGCATTTTTCACTGAACTGAATTATTTGGCCTGGGGTTCTGGGGGTGGGCGGGGGCAGAGCTTACCTAGGTCGCAGTGCATCCCAGCTGGACCGTGGGTGCCTCCCGGGTGGTGGAGATGGGGAAAGGGGTCCTTGTATGGTTATATGTACTGCGTTTACATGTTGTGTATTACCACTTCAATTTTTTTTTAATTTCTGTTGAGCACTAATAAATATTTTTGGCATGCCATTTTTAAATACATGTATGCATATTAATTTTTTTCATTATTTATTCAATTGTGCATGTATATATGTGTGGGTATGTATGTGTATGCATGTGTAGAACCACAGGTGAATTTGGGATCTCCTATGGACCGCTTCCACCTCCTCCTTGTTTACTGTGCTCCAGGATTCACGGGCTCCACCCTACCAGGACCAGAAATGCAGGCCGCCCCCACTTCCACCCGATGTCTATACATGAGGTCTAGGATCCAAACTCAGGACCTTCCACCTGCAAGGCAGAGGCTTAACCGCTGAGCCACCTCTCCAGCCCCACGTATACATATTAAATGAGAACAAACAATTTTAATAACATCTAAGGCCTTATTTATTTAGTTTTATATCAATCACAACTGTTTTTCTAATAGATTGGAAGTTTTCTTTCATTTTTTTCTCACTTGATTTTAATTTTAATGACTACAAATTAAAATGCCATTATGTTCTTAAAGGTTTTTCCATGTGTTCCCAAAATAACAAAGCAACTATGATATTGCTTAATCAAACTTGCTCATTCCTCTGACTTCTTTTATAGAATTTTATCCCATCAAATCTAATGACCAGTAAAATATAATTGTCTCCTAAACAGTTCATTGGAATTTTTTCCTTCTTATGGTAAGTATGAGCTCTCTTTCTTGGGGACAAATGTACTTTCTAATTCCATGCTCCCATGTGTACTCCTGCTTGCTTTCCAGGTCCTCAGGGCATCGATTCAGGCCTCAGGCATTCCTCAGCATTTACAACAAAAGCTGGCTTTGCAGATTCTCTGAGCATCCATTCAGGCTCAAGACATTCCTAAGGCCACCAAAGGCCCCTTAGAAGCCTGGATATCCTCCATTGAAGCTATGCCTTGCTAACTTACAATTGTTAGGTTTTGATTGTGTCTCACCAGCTCTTCTGGATCATTTCTTCACCTGCCCCACCCACAGCTTCTCCACCTGTACCACCTACAGCCTCTCCACATGCCCCTACAATGATTAAAAACCTGCTTTTTTCTGCCATCTTGAGTTCCCCTTTGGGACCATGATCCCTTCATTGCGGTGGTCTCATGAACAGTAGTCAATGATGGGTAAGGCTACACAAGAGGGTGGTAACCAACCTAAGCCAAGTACAGTCACCTATATTGCATGCAGCTGAAGAGGCTCGGCATCACTCAGCTATCATGATCCCCACTGAAAAAATTATAAATAAACAAAAGGGTGAAACGTGGCACTACCTACTCAAGGAGGCCCTAGCCCAGCTCCCGAATTCAGAACAAGCCTGGACATACAGACATGCCCGGACATGTCTCAATAGAGGACCATGCAGGCAGAGGGATGAACAACCAATGGGAAGTGGCCATATAACCTTCCCCTGCAAGGTACACCTAGTAGATCGTTAAATGATAGGTGGCTGTCCCCTGGAGGAGGGATGGCAACACCTGTTTAAACCCCAACCCTATATAAGCCCAAACCCCCTTAAAAAATGTGAATCTGCTGCAGCTCATCTCGGCCTGCTTGTCACCTGATTCTTGGGGTCTGGTTAGTGATCCCGTCCACCAGCTCACCCCCTCACCTTTAACCCTGAGGCCCCGCTGTTTCCCCCTCCTCCTCTGCTGGCCCGGCAGGGATACAGCAACACAGTAAGGCTGTGATGTCAGTGGTGAGGTTGATGCCACAATGAGGCTGTGATGTCACTGGTGAATGTGTGATGTCAGTGGTAAGACTGATGCCACAATGAGGCTACGTTGTAACAGGTGAGCCTGTGTTGTCATTGGTCAGGTTGTGAGGTCACTTGAGGCTCTGATGTCACAGTGAGACTCTGATGTTAGGGCAGATTCTATGAGATGTCAACGAGGCTGTGATATCAGACGTGATGGTTTGATTTCACAGTGAGTTTAGGACTTTATTAGTGAGGCTGGGAAGTGACACTGAGTCTCTGATATCAGAATAGAGGCTGTGACATCACTGTGAGGCAGTGATGTTACTGTGAGGTCATGATATCACAGTGAGGCTGCGAAATCAGTGGAGATAGACTATGACACCACAGTTCAGCTGAGATTTCAGAGGTTAGGCTGTGATGTCAGAAGTGAGGCTGATGTCAGTGATGAGGCTGAGATGTCAGAGTGAGGCTGGGATGTTACTGGTGAGGCTGTGATGCCACAGTGAGGCTGTGGTGTCAGTTTTGAGGCTGTCATGTGACCTTGAGCCTAAGATGTCAGTGATGAGGATGTGGTGTCATAGCAAGAATAGGCAGAATTTCCATGGTGTCACTCATACTATGATTTCAGAGGTTAGCCTGATGTATCACAGTGAGTCTGTGATGTTAGAGGAGGTGAGGCTGTGATGTCACAGTGAGGCTGTGATGTCAGAAATGAGGTTATAATGCCACAGTCAGTCTGTGATATCTTTGTGAAAGTGGGATGTCAGTGGCAAGGCTGATTTCACCATGAGGCTATGATGCAACAGGGGAGTCTATGATGTAACAGGTTAGATTGTGAGGTTACAGTGATGGAGAGAGGTCTCTGTGAGGCTGTGATGACTACGGGAAGATTGATGTCACAGTGAGGCTGTGATGTAACATGTGAGGCTGTGGTGTCACTGTTTATGATGTCAAAGGCTATGATGTCACTGCTGAGGCTGTCAAATCACTGTGAACCTTTGCTATCTATGGTGAGGCTGTGGTGTCAATGTAAGGCTACATATGATACCAGCAGTGAGGCTGTGATGTCACAGTGAGGCTGATTTCACAATGAGGCTGTGATGTCACAGTGAAGCTGTGATGTCAGAGTGAGGCTGTGATGTCACAGTGTAGCTGTGAGGTTAGTGGTTAGGCTGTGATTTCAGAAGTGACACTGCTGTGAGAGATGAGGCTGAGATGTCTCATTGAGGATATGATATAACTAGTGATGCTGTGATGCCACAGTGAGGTTATAATGTCACCATGAGGCTGTGGTGTCACTGGTGAGGCTGTGATATCACTGTGAGCATGTCCTATCAATGGTGTGGCTGATATGTCACAGTGAGGCTGTGTTGGCACAGTGTGGCCGTGATGTCACAGTGCGGTTGTGATGTCACAGTGGGGTCATGATATCAGTAGTGACTGTTCTTTCACAGGGAGTCTATGTCATGGTGAGGCTGTATTGTCACAGGTGATGCTCTAATATCGAGTGAGTTTATTGTGTCAAACTGAGGCTCTGAGATCACAGTGAGGTTATGATGTCAGAGGTAAACCTTTATGTCACAGTGATGTTTTGATGGCGTGGTATGACTGTGATGTCACTGTGAGGCTGTGATGTCACTGTGAGGCTGTGATGTCAATAGCGACACTGTTGTGTGATAGAAAGGCTGTCAGGTTTCAACGAGCCCGTGAGGTCAGTGATTAGGTTGTAGTGTCGCAATTAGGCTATGTAGGATATCATTGATGATGGTGTGATGTCGCATTGAGGCTATGATGAAACAATCTATAATATCAGAGAGGATGCTGTGATGTCACAGTGAGGCTGTGATGCCACCAGGGAGGACTTGATGTCACCATGTGTCTATATTGTCATCATGAGCCTGTGTTGTCATAGAGAGTTGATGATGTCACAGTGGAGGCTGTGAGGTCACAGTGAGACTGTGATGTCAGTGTCAAGGCTGATGTCAAAGTGAGGCTATGATGTCACTGTGAGTAGGTGATGTTGTCATGAGGTTGTGATATCATAGTGAGGCTGAGATATCAGTAGTGATAGACTATAACATCACAGTTTGGCTGAAATTTCAGTATTAGGCTGTGATGTTAGAATTGAAGCTGATGTCAGTGATGAGGCTGAGATGTCACAATAAGCCTGGGAAGTTTCTGGTGACTTTGTAATACCACAGCGAGGATGTGATGTCATTGTGAGGTTGTGATACCTCTTGGGAAGTTGTGATGTCACAGTGAGGTTGGATGTCAATATCAACACTGTGGTTTCACAGGGAAGCTTTTCATGCTTCAGTGAGCCTCTGAGGTTAGTGGTGAGGCTGTGGTGCCATAATGAGGCTAGGTAGGATGTCAGTGATGAGGGTGTGATGTTGCATTGAAGCTATGATTTCAGAGGTGAGACTGTGATGTCATAGTGAGGCTCTGATGTCACAGTGACACTACAAACTCAGAGTTGAGTCTGTGATGTCATAGTGATGCTGTGATGCCACCAGGGAGGACTTGATGTCACCGTGTGTCTGTGGTGTCATCGTGAGCCTGTGATGTCACAGAAAGTTGGTGATGTCATGGTGAAGACTGTGCAGTCACAGGGACACTGTGATGTTGGTGGCAAGACTGATGTCACAGTGAGGCTATGATGTCACAGTGAGGAGGCACTGTTACCATGAGTTTGTGATATCGTAGTGAGGCTGAGATATCAGTGGTGATAGACTATGACATCACAGTTCAGCTGAAATTTCAATGGTTAAGCTGTGACGTCAGAATTGAGGCTGATGTCAGTGATGAGGCTGAGAGGTCACAGTTAGTTGGTGATGTCACGGTGGAAGCTGTGGATTCACAGTGAGAATGTGATGTCAGTGGCAAGGCTGTCACAGTGAAACTATGATGTCAGTGGTGATGCTGTGATGTCACATTGAGGCTGTGATGTCATAGTGAGACTATGTCAGTGTTGTATATGTGCTGTCACAGTGAGTCTATTATGTCAGTGGCAAGGCTGATGACACAGTGAGTTTGTGATGTCACAGTGAGGCTGTGATGTCACTGTCAGGTTGTAATGTCACAGTGAGGCTGTGAGGACACAGTGTGGCTATATCACAGTGAGGCTCTGACGACACAGTGATGTTGTGATGTCACTGGAGTGGTTTTGATGGCACAGTGAGACATATATTAGTGGTGAGGCTGATATCACAATGAGGCTGTGATTTCACTGGTGAAGTTGTGTTGTCACAATACGGCTGGAATGTCAGTAGTGAGAAAGCTGTCATAGTGAGTCTATGATGTCACTGGTGAGACTATGATCTCAGTGTGGCTCTGATGTAAAAGGCTGTGTTGTCATTAGTGTGGCAATGAAGCCAGTGTTCTGATTAATGTCAGTGGCAATGCTGATGTCATAGGTGAGAGTGCTGTCACTGGTGAGGCTGTGATGTCATGGTGAGTATGTGATGTTAGTGGTAAATCTGATGCCACAATGAGGCTATGATGTAACAGGTGAGCCTGTGGTGTCATTGGACAGGTTGTGAGGTCACTGTGAGGCTGTGATGCCACCATGAGGCTTTAATGTCACTGTGTGGCAGTGCTGTCACCGTGAGCCCATCATGTCACAGGGAGTTGGTGATGTCACAGTGGAGGCTGTGAGGTCACAGTGAGACTGCGATGTCAAAGAAGAGGCTGTAATGTCACTGTAAGGCCGTTATGTTACCGTGAGTTTTTAAAATTTTTTAACATTTTTATTATTATTTCCACTCATACAAACTTAATAGGTAGACCAGTTCCCTCCCCCTTCCTCCTCCCCCTGAACCCCCTGCTCCCCTTCCCTCCTTCCCCGTCTCCCAGTGCCTCCCTCCCAATTCCCAGAGAGTCCTTCATTGTGTATGCCTAACTCTCCTCTTGGTCCTCCTCTCCGATGACGTAAAAGGACCCAGTGGCATTTCCCTGAACCCTTTCCCGTGTTCCCTTAAGCATAGGAACACTACTGTGGCTGTCAATCCTTTGCCTACAAGGATTTTGGTGCCTTTAGCCGATGCTAGACTTTGTGAGGGCAATAGTGTGTTTGACATTGCGCAGAGCATGCAAAGTCCTATTATGATTGCTTCAGCCCTAACTAGTGTGGAGAATCTTCAGATCATTGCTCCTCCCATCCTTTTGCTCTTACAATCTTACTGCCCCCTCTTCCGCAGATGTCCCTGAGTTTCAGGATGGGGGGAGATTAGGCTGGCTTAGTCCTATGTGGATGATATAGACTCTCTGAATTTCTGGATTGTGGTTTGTTGATTTTCTTTTGCAGTTTTGCTGCTCCTGCAATGCCCTTCACTCCATCCTGATGGGCACTGTATGTCACCCCCTGGTCAGAGACAAAAAACTGTTAAACTGGAGTCTTGTTATAATAGCACATTCAAGGGTAGATGTAAGAAAAGCAGGAAACCTCAGTGAGGGAGGGATCAGTCACCCATTTGCAAAATGATCACTTTTCATCTGCCAGACTATATGCCCTCCCCTTCTGGTGAGATCATACCCCCTCAGTTGTACATGATCAGGCACGAACGTCTGTGAACTTAACCAGGTGTCACATTGCTTACTTGCATTCCTTGGAGGCCGATTTTCTCTGCTGTAACATGGTCCCCTCTCTCCTTGTGTCTGCTGTGGCCCTCCAACCCCATCCCTCCTGTTCACAATCCTTGCAATTACCATATTACATAGGTTTACCCTTGAGTGTCTCAATGTGGGCTGGGTGAGTTTGGTACTAGGAGCCACCTATTAGGGAGTACATACATTGCTTAATTTTCTGGGTTTGGGATACTTCACTTAATATAATTGTTTCTAATGACATCCATTTCCCAGCAAATTTCAGTACTTCATCATTTTTGATGGCTGAGTAGTACTCCATTGTATAGATGTACCACAGTTTCCTTATCCACTCGTCAACTGTTGGACATTTAGGTTGATTCCATGACTTCCTATTGTAAACAGTGCTGCTATGAACATGGTCGTGCTTGTGCTATCCAGGCGAACCTCTGCTGCATGGGGGGTTATTCCCAAAAGTGGAATCAGAGGGTCATATGGCATTTCAATCTTTAATTTCTTTAAGAATCTCCAGACAGCTCGCCAGAATGGCTGTATGAGTCTGCATTCCCACCAGCAATGTAGCAGAGTTCCCCTCTCTCCACATCCTCTCCAGCACTTGTTGTTGTTTGTATTGTGGATTTTTGACATCCTGACCGGGGTGAGATGATATCTAAGGGAGGTTTTGATTTGCATTTCCCTGATGGCTAAAGAAGTGGAGCATTTTTTTAAGATATTTGTTAGACATTTTAATTTCATCTCTGGTAAAATTTCTTTTAAGTTCCAGGGCCCATTTTTTAATTGGGCCATTGTTTTCCTTGGTGTTTAATTTTCTAAGTTCTTTGTGCACTCTGGACAGTAGAGCTCTATCAGATATGTGGTTAGTGAAGATTTTCTCCCATTCTGTGGGTTGCGTTGAGCTCGTGTTACAATCTCTTTATCTGAACAGAAGCTCTTTAATTTCACAAGATCCCAACTGTTGAGAGTTGGTAGCAGTGACTGTGCCATTGGATGTCTGTTTAGGAACTGTTGGCCTAGCCCAATCAGCTCAAGGGAGTTCCCTATCCTCTCAACTATGGTTTTTATAGTCTCTGGCCTGATATCAAGGTCCTTGATCCATTTGGAATGAAGTCTTGTACATGGTGACAAGTACGGGTCCAGCTTTAATCTTCTGCATGTGGAGATCCAGTTTTGCCAGCACCATTTGTTGAATATGCTGTTCTTTTTCCATTGGATTCTTTGGGCCCCTTTGTCAAAGACCAAATGGCTGTAATTTTGTGGGCTTATATCTGGGTCCTCAACCCTTATCCATTGATTTGTGTGTCTATTTTGGAGCCAGTACCAGGCTGTTTTTATAACTATGGATTTGTAGTATAGACTAAGATTCAGTATGGTAATACCTCCAGCAGTGTTTTTGTTACTCAGGATTGTCTTTGCTATCCTGGGTCTTTTGTGCCTCCATATGAATTTTGAGATTGTTTGGTCAACTTCTTTGAAGAATTGCTTTGGGATTTTAATTGGTATAGCATTGAATTTGTATATTGCCTTTGGTAGGATGGTCATTTTTACGATGTTGATTCTACCAATCCAGAAGCATGGGAGGTCTTTCCACCTTCTGATGTCTTCTGCTATTTCTTTCTTTAGAGTTTTAAAGTTTTCATTGTAAAGGTCTTTTACCTCCTTGGTTAGGTTTATACCAAGGTATTTCATTTTTTTAGGGGCTACAGTAAATGGGATTGAGTCTCTCAGGGCTTTTTCACTTCTTTCATTCTGGGCATATAGGAAGGCCTCTGATTTTTGCACATTTATTTTGTATCCTGCCACCCTGCTGAACTTCTCAATTAGTTCCAGGAGCTTCCTGGTGGAGTTTTTGGGATCCCTCAGGTATAAGATCATGTCATCTGCAAATAGGGATAGCTTGACTTCTTCCTTGCCGATTTGAATCCCTCTTATGTCCCTTTCTTGTCTGATGGCTTGAAGCTAAGACTTCAAGTACAATATTGAATAGAAGTGGTGAGAGTGAACAGCCTTGTCTAGTTCCTGATCGAAGTGGGAATGCTTCCAATTGTTCCCCATTGAGCATAATCCTTCCTGTGGGCTTGTTGTATACAGCTTTTTTTATATTGATAAAGGTTCCTTCCATTCCTACTGTCTCTAGCGTTTTGATCATAAAAGGCTGTTGGATCTTGTCAAAGGCTTTTTATGCATCTATCGAGAGTATCATGTGGTCTTGGACTTTGGACTGGTTTACATGATGAATTACATTTATTGATTTGCATATGTTGAACCAACCTTGCGTGCTGGGGATGAAGCCTACTTGGTCCCTGTGAATGATCTTTTTGATATGTTTTTGAATCCGATTTGCTAAGACATTGTTGAGAATCTTTGTGTCTGTGTTCATCAGGGAGATCGGCCTATAATTTTCTTTTTTAAGTGAATCTTTATTAGGTTTGGGGATTAAGACAATATTAGCTTCATAGAAGGAATTTGGTAGTGTTCCTTCCTTTGGTATTTGATGGAACATGTTTAAGGAGTATTGGTGTTATTAACTCCTTAAATGTCTGGTAGAATTCTGTGCTGAATCCATCTGGTCCAGGACATTTTTTGGTGGGAAGATTTGAGATTACTTCTTCAATTTCCTTATATATTATAGGGCCATTTAAGTAATTCACAACTTCCTGATCCAATTTAGGTAAGATGTGTTTACTTAGAAATTCATCCATCTCTTTTGTGTTGTCAAACTTCACTGAGTATAAGTTTTTGAAATATGATGTTATAATTCTCTGGATTTCTTGGTTATCAGTAGTGATTACTCCATGTTCATTTCTAATTTTGTTAATTTGGGTTTTCTCTCTCTTGCTTTTGGTTAATTTAGCTAGGGGTGTATCAATCTTATTGATTTTTTCAAAGAACCAGCTTTTGACTGGTTGATTTTTTCGATCGTTTTCTTAGTCTCGATTCAGATATTTCTCCCCTTATTTTGCTAATCTCTTCTCTTCTACTACTTTTGGGATCAGATTGCTCAAGTTTCTCTAAAGCCTTAAGCTGCATCAGTGAAGTTACTTATTTCTGATGTTTCCATTTTTTTGATGTAGGCATTAAGAGCTATGAACTTACCTCTTAGAACAGCTTTCATTGTGTCCCAGAGATTTTGGTAAGTTGTATTTTTGTTATCGTTCACTTTCAGGAAATCTTGAATTTCCTTTTTAATTTCTTCCTGAATCCAGTTCTCATTCAGCATCATATTGTTAAGTTTCCAGGAGTTAGTGTATTTTCTCTTGTTTGTTGTGTTGTGGATGTCCAGCTTTATGCCGTGGTGGTCTGATAGGGCACAGGTTAGAATTTCAACTTTTTTGTATATGTGTAGATTCGTTTTGTGGCCCAATATGTGATCTACTTTTGGAGAAAGTTCCATGTGCTGCTGAGAAAAATGTGTATTCTTTGGTGCGTGGGTGAAAAGTTCGATAGAGATCTGTGAGGTCCATTTCTTTCAGGGTTTGATTAAGTTCCAAAGTGTCTCTGTTAAGCTTTTGACCTGTTGATCTATCCCATGTTGAGAGGGTGGTGTTGAAGTCCCCAGGAATTATCGTTTGGGGGTTGATTTCTTGCTTTAGGCGCTGTATGGTTTTCTTAATGAATGTGGTGGAGCCCGTATTGGGAGCATAGATGTTCAGTATTGTGAAGTCTTCCTGGTGAATTGTACCTGTGACTAAAATGTAGTATCCACCTATGTCTCTTAAATTTTCTTTGATTTGAAGTCCACTTTGTCTGAAAGCATAATTGCTACCCCTGCCTGTTTCCTGGTTCCATTAGCGTGCAAGATTTTGGACCAGCCTTTCATTCTTAGGATGTGCCTATCTTTTGTGGTGAGATGAGTTTCCTGAAGGCAGCAGATTGTTGGATTGTGGTTTTTAATCCAAGTTTGTAATCTGTGTCTCTTAATCGGTGAGTTAATACCATTGACATTTAATGTTATAATGGAGAAATTATTTTTAATTCTGGACAGTTTTTTTGTTTAGTAGATTTTTTAAGCATGGTGTTTGATATTTATGTTTTGGTGGTATTATACTTCCCTTCTGTCCTCCTGGATATGCTTGTTCTTTTCTTCAAGCTTGAGTATCCATTCTAGGATTTTTTGAAGGCCTGGTTTGGTAGACATGTATCCCTTCAAGTTGTCTTTGTGCTGGAAAACTTTTCTTTCTCCCTCAATCATGACAGATAGTTTTGCCGGGTATATCAGTCTGGGTTGGCATTTTTGCTCATTTAATACTTGAAGTTGTCTCTCCAAGTTCTTCTTGCTTTTACTGTTTCCATTGAGTAGTCATTTGTTATTCTAATAGGTTTACCTTTAAAAGTGAGTTGCTTTTTTTCTCTTGAAGCTCTCAGCACCTTTTCTTTGTCTTGAATGTGGAGTGTTTTGACTATTATTTGCCGTGGAGATTTTCTATTTTGGTTGTATCTGTTTGGAGTGCGAAATGCCTCTTGTATTTGGATAGGCCTCTCATTCTTTAGTTGTGGGAAGTCTTCATTTATGATGAATTGAAATATTTCCTCAGGGGTGGTATTTTGGGATTCTTGTTCTGGTATTCCATGAATGCACATGTTAGGCTTCTTCAGGGTATCCCATATCTCTTGAATGTTCCTCTCCAGTATCTTTTTGGCTTTAACAATCTCTTCCATTGAGCTGGTTAATTCTCCCACTTTGTCTTCAAGATCTGAAATTCTATTTTCTGCCTCATCTGTTCTGCTGATAAGACTCTCTGTTGAGTTTTGGGTTGAAGATAACTTGTCTTTTAGTTCAATTTTAAACTCTGCCTGAAACTGTTTTAATTGCTCCATACCTATTTTTGTTTCTTGAACTGTTTTTCTCAACTCCTCCAAGTGCCTGTTGTGTTCCTGTTCAAAGTGGTTGATACGGTTGTTTAACTCTTCTCGGATTTCCTCTTTCATAGTATTAATCATGGTAAGGATCATACTCTGAAAGTCGTTATGTTGGGTCTGGCTTTCATGGCTATTTTCTGTGGATTTGTTCTGGTCGGAATCCCTCATTATGGGATTGATTCTTTCGGCAGGAGATTGGTCTTCTTGGGTTTTGTTTCTCGTGGATCTGCACTTTGACTTGTACATTGTTGTTTTGTTTTTTAGGACCTTTCAGTTTCTGTGTGTTTTTCACTGAATCGACATAGTTGGTATTGTTACGCTTGCCAGTTATTACTAGTGCTTGCCTTGGATTGGGTATGTTTGTGTATTGTTATTGTTATATCCTAGATGAGGCTACTAGGCTGTTAGTGTGTCAGTTAAGTCAGGTTATGTTACCAGGGGGTGACTATTAGTTTGGTAGTGCACTTTTACGATTTAGTATCTTGGTGAGATGTGGGGGTGAGTGGTGTACTCCCTGGAGTTGTATGTTGTGGGGTGGCTGTATGAGAAAGTTGATCTACAGCATTGATACTTTAAAGGATCAGTAAGGTGAAAATAAAAAGTATACTTATCTTTGGGCTGGATGAGAAGAAACTCGCCCACGTGATATACTGATTATAGTGGAGTCCAGATGTATGGCCTGTGCTCCCTTTGTTTTTTAGAATTTTGCTTGAGTTTCCTTTGGGCTCTATTGAATTCTGAGTAGCAGTGTGTAGGTCCCCGGTGGGCCAGAGAGGCAGAGGGTCTGAAGTTGATGGCAACCTGGGAAGGTCGGCCCGGAGGGGGGCGGGGCCCTGGGGGCAAAGACAGGGGCCACGGGGTGCAGTGCTGCTGGCCGGGCTGCTCCCGGGTGGGGGTGGGGCTGGGCTGGGCTCTCTCACTTACTTTGGGCAGCTGGCGGGGTGGGGCGGCGCGGAGGGGGCTGGGGTTGTCCGGGCCAGGGTGCAGGCCACGCCGCAGTCGGCCTGGGTGCTCATCGCCGGGACGTGTGGGGCTCCAGGGTGGTCGGGCAGGGCTGGGCTCTCTCTCTCACTCACCTTGGGCAGCTGGCTGGGGGCGGGGCGGGGCGGGGCGGGGCGGGGCGGGGGGGCAGCGGGGCACGGAGGGGGGCTGGACTCGTCCGGGGCTCGGTGCAGGCCAAGCCAGAGTGGCCTGAGTGCTCGCCGCCGGGACGCGTGGGGCCCCCGGGGTGGTAGGGCAGGGCTGGGCTTACCATGCGTTTTTGACATCACCGTTTGGCTGTGATTTCAATGGTTAGGCTGTGACGTCAGAAGTGAGGCTGATGTCAGAGTGAGGCTGTGAGGTCACAGTGTGGCTTTGATGTCACAGTGAGACTCTGATGACACAATGATGTGGTGATGTCACTGGAAAGGTTTGGATGACACAGTGAGCCTGTGATGTAGGTGGTAATGCTGATGTCACAATGAGGCTTAATGACACTGGTGAGACTATGATGTCAGCGGTGAACCTATTACGTGACAGTGACATTGGTGAGGCTGTGATATCAAAGCCTGTGTTGTCACTGATGTGGCAGTGATGTCAGTACTCTTACTAATATCAATGGTGTCGCTGACATCATAAGTGAGGCTGTACTGTCATTGGTGAGGCTGTGCTGGCACAGTGTGACTGTATTGTCAAAAATGAGGTTGTGATGTCACAGTGAGGTTGTGATATCAGTAGTGACTGTGCTTTCACAGGGAGACTATGTCATTTGTTAGGCTGTATTGTCATTGGAGATGCTCTAATGTCACAGTGAGTTTATTGTGTCAAACGAAGGCTGTAACATCATAGTGAGGCTATGAGGTCAGAGGTGAATATTTACATAGCAGTGATGTTTTGATTTCAGGGTGGCTGTGATGTCATTGTGAGGTTGTGATGTCAGTGCAGAAGTTGTGATGTCACAGTGAGGTTGTGATGTCAATGGCAACACTGTGGTGTCACAGGGAGGCTGTCATTTTTCAGTGAGCCTGTGAGGTCAGTGGTGAGGCTGTGGTGTCATAGTGAGGGTAGGTAAGTTATCAGTGATGAGAGTGTGATGTTGCATTGAGGCTATGATTTCAGAGGTGAGCCTGTGATATCATAGTGAGGCTGTGATGAAACAGTGAGGCTATCACGTCAGAGTTGATGTTGTGATGTCACAGTTGGGCAATGATTTCAGAGGTGAGTCTGTGATGCCATAGTGAGGCTGTCATGTCACAGTGAAACTACACCCTCAGAGGTGAGGCTGCAGTATCATAGTGAGGCTGTGTTGTCACCAGGGATGCCGTGATATCACAGTGAGATATGTGAGTGGAATAAGACTGTGTCATCACAGTGAGGAACTAATTTCAGTGGTTTGGCTTCGGTATCAAATGAGGCTGGTGTTTGTGATGAGGGTATGATATCCTAGTGAGGCTGGCATATGTCAGAGCTGTGTATGTGATGTCACCATGAGGCTATTATGTCAGTGGCAAGGCTGATGTCTTAGAGAGCTTGTGATGTCACAGTGAGGCCATGATGGCACTATCAGGTTGTAATGTTACAGTGAGGCTGTGAGCACACAGTTTGGCCATGATGTCACAGTGAGTTTCTGATGACACAGTGATGTTGTGATGTCACTTAAGAGGTTTTGATGGCACAGTGAGGCTGTGATGTTAGTGGTGGGGCTGATGTCACAATGACACTGTGTTGTCACGGGTGAAGGTGTGATGTCACATTAAGGCTGGAATATCAATGGTGAGAAAGATATCATAGTGAGTCTATGATGTCACAGGTGAGACTTTGATGTCAGTGGTGAACCTATTACATGAAAATGACACTGGTGAGGCTGTGATGTAAAAGACTGCTTTGTCACTGGTTTGGCAGTGATGTCAGTGTTCTGATTAATGTTGGAGGTGATGCTAATGTCACAGGTGAAGCTGTGCTGTCACTGGTGAGGCCATAATGTCATACTGAGTCTGTAATGTCACTCTGAGGGTTGTATGTCACTGTGGGCTGCCATGTCACTATGAAGTGATATCACTCTAGAAGCTGTGATGTCACAGTGAGGCTGTGATGTCACACTGAGGCTATGGTCAGAGGTGAATATTTAATGACAGTGATGCTTTGATGTCACAGTATGACTATGATGTGACAATGAGGCTGTGATGTCACTGGGGATGTTGTGATGTAACAGTGAGTTTGTGATGTCAATAGCAATACTGTGGTGTCACAGGGGAGTTGTTATGCTTCAGTGATCCTGTGAGGTCAGTGATGAGGCTGTGGTGTCATAGTGAGGATAGGTAGGATGTCGGTGATAAGGGTGTGATGTTTCATTGAGGCTTTGATTTCAGCACTGAACCTGTGATGTCATAGTGAGGTTGTGATGAAACAGTGAGGCTCTAACGCCAGAGTTGATGTTTTTTTTTTATTAAAAATTTAATTATACATTTTAAAATTTTTTACCAGTTCCCTCCCTCCCCCCTCCGCCCCCTCCCCTTCCCCCAGTGCCTCCCCCCCCCAATTCCCAGAGAGTCCTTTATTGTGTACGCCTAACTCTCCACTGGGTCCTCCTCTCCCATGACATATAAGGACCCAGTGGCATTTCCATAAGCCCTTTCTCTTGTTCCCCTTAAGCATAAGATCACTACTATGGCTGTCAATCCCTTGCCTCCAGGGGTCTCGGTGCCCTTAACAGATGCTAGACTTTATGAGGGCAACAGTGCGCTGGACATTGCGCAGGGCATGCAAAGTCCCATTATGATTGCTTTGGCCCCAACTATTGTTGAGAATCTTGCAAATCGTTGCTCCTCCCATCCTTTTGCTCTTATAATCTTACCGCCCCCTCTTCCGCAAATGTCCCTGAGCTCCAGGATGGGGAGAGATTAGGCTGGCCTAGTTCTATGTGATTGATATAGAGTCTCTGAAGTTCTGGATTGTGGTTTGTTGATTTTCTTTTGCAGTTTTGCTGCTCCTGCAATTCCCTTCACTCCATTCTGCTGGGCACTGTATGTCACCCCCTGGCCAGAGACAAAAAGCTGTTAAACTGGAGTCTTGTTGTAATAGCACATTCAAGGGTAGATGTAATAAGAGTAGGAAACCTCAGTGAGGGAGGGGTCCATCACCCATTTGCAAAATGATTACTTTTTATCTGCTAGACTATATGCCCTCCCCTTCTGGTGAGATCAGGAAAGAACGTCTGTGAACTTAACCAGGTTTCTCATTACTTACTTGCAGACCTTGATGGAGGCCTATTTTCTCTGCTGTAACATGGTCTCCTCTCTCCTTGTTTCTGGTGTGGCCCTCCTAACCCATCTCTCTTGTTCATAATCCTTGCAATTACTGTGTTACATAGGTTTACTTTTGAGTGTCTCAATGTGGGCTGGGTGAGTTTGGTACTAGGAGCCACCTATTAGGGAGTACATACGGCGCTTAATTTTCTGGGTTTGGGATACTTCACTTAATATAATTCTTTCTAATGACATCCATTTCCCAGCAAATTCCAGTAATTCATCATTTTTGATGGCTGAGTAGTACTCCATTGTATAGATGTACCACAGTTTCCTTATCCACTCATAAACTGTTGGACATTTAGGTTGATTCCATGACTTTGCTATTGTAAACAGTGCTGCTATGAACATGGTCGAGCTTGTGCTATCGAGGTGAACTTCTGCTGCATGGGGGGTTATTCCCAAAAGTGGGATAGCAGGGTCATACTGCATTTCAATCTTTAATTTCTTTAAGAATCTCCAGACGGCTCGCCAGAGTGGCTCTATGAGCCTGCATTCCCACCAACAATGTAGGAGAGTTCCCCTCTCTCCACATCCTCTCCAGCATTTGTCGTTGTTTGTATTGTGGATTTTTGCCATCCTGACCGGGGTGAGATGATATCTCAGGGAAGTTTTGATTTGCATTTCCCTGATGGCGAAGGAAGTGGAGCATTTTTTCAGATAATTGTTAGACATTTTAATTTCATCCCTGGTAAAGTTTCTTTGAAGTTCCAGGGCCCATTTTTTAATTGGGCCAATGTTTTCCTTGGAGTTTAATTTTCTAAGTTCTTTGTGCACTCTGGACAGTAGAGCTCTGTCGGATATGTGGTTAGTGAAGATTTTCTCCCATTCTGTGGGTTGCCTTTGAGCTCGTGTTACAATCTCTTTATCTGAACAGAAGCTCTTTAATTTCACAAGATCCCAACTGTTGAGAGTTGGTAGCAGTGACTGTGCCATTGGATGTCTGTTTAGGAACTGTTGGCCTAGCCCAATCAGCTCGAGGGAGTTCCCTATCCTTTCAACTATGGTTTTTAAAGTCTCTGGCCTGATATCAAGGTCCTTGATCCATTTGGAATTAAGTCTTGTACATGGTGACAAGTACGGGTCCAGCTTTAATCTTCTGCATGTGGAGATCCAGTTTTGCCAGCACCATTTGTTGAAGATGCTGTTCTTTTTCCATTGGATTCTTTGGGCCCCTTTGACAAAGACCAAATGGCTGTAACTTTGTGGGCTTATATCTGCGTCTTCAATCCTTATCCATTGATCTGTGTGTCTATTTTGGAGCCAGTACCAGGCTGTCTTTATAACTATGGATTTGTAGTATAGACTTAGGTTTGGTATGGTAATACCTCCAGCTGTGTTTTTGTTACTCAGGATTGTTTTTGCTATCCTGGGTCTTTTGTGCCTCCATATGAACTTTGAGATTGTTTGGTCAACTTCTTTGAAGAATTGCTTTGGGATTTTGATTGGTATAGCATTGAATCTGTATATTGCCTTTGGTAGGATGGTCATTTTTACAATGTTGATTCTGCCAATCCAGGAACAAGGGAGGTCTTTCCACCTTCTGGTGTCTTCTGCAATTTCTTTCTTTAGGGTTTTAAAGTTTTCATTGTAAAGGTCTTTTACCTCCTTAGTTAGGTTTATACCAAGGTATTTCATTTTTTTAGGGGTTATAGTAAATGGCATGGTTTCTCTCAAGGCTTTTTCACTTCTTTCATTCTGGGCATATAGGAAGGCCTCTGATTTTTGCACATTTATTTTGTATCCTGCCACCCTGCTGAACTTCTCAATTAGTTCCAGGAGCTTCCTGGTGGAGTTTTTGGGATCCCTCAGGTATAAGATCATGTCATCTGCAAATAGTGATAGCTTGATTTCTTCCTTGCCGATTTGAATCCCTCTTATGTCCCTTTCTTATCTTATGGCTTCAGCTAAGACTTCAAGTACAATATTGAATAGAAGTGGTGAGAGTGGACAGCCTTGTCTAGTTCCTGATCGAAGTGGGAATGCTTCCAATTGTTCCCCATTGAGCATAATCCTTGCTGTGGGCTTGTTGTATACAGCTTTTATTATATTGATAAAGGTTCCTTTCATTCCTACTGTCTCTAGCGTTTTGATCATAAAAGGCTGTTGGATCTTGTCAAAAGCTTTTTCTGCATCTATCGAGAGTATCATGTGGTCTTGGACTTTGGACTGGTTTACATGATGAATTACATTTATTGATTTGCGTATGTTGAACCAACCTTGTGTGCCGGGGATGAAGCCTACTTGGTCCCCATGAATGATCTTTTTAATATGTTTTTGAATCCGATTTGCTAAGATTTTGTTGAGAATCTTCGTGTCTGTGTTCATCAGGGAGATCGGCCTATAGTTTTCTTTTTTAAGTGAATCTTTATTAGGTTTTGGGATTAAAACGATATTAGCTTCATAGAAGGAATTTGGTAGTGTTCCTTCCTTTGCTATTTGATGGAACAGTTTAAGGAGTATTGGTGTTATTAACTCCTTAAATGTCTGGTAGAACTCTGTGCTGAATCCATCTGGTCCAGGACATTTTTTGGTGGGAAGATTCGAGATTACTTCCTCAATTTCCTTATATGTTATAGGACTATTTAAATAATTCACAACTTCCTGATTCAATTTAGGTAAGTTGTGTTTACTTAGAAATTCATCCATCTCTTTTGTGTTGTCAAACTTCACAGAGTATAAGTTTTTGAAATATGATGTTATAATTCTCTGGATTTCTTGGGTATCAGTAGTGATAACTCCATGTTCATTTTTAATTTTGTTAATTTGGGTTTTCTCTCTCTTGCTTTTGGTTAGTTTAGCTAGGGGTGTATCAATCTTGTTGATTTTTTCAAAGAACCAGCTTTTTGATTGGTTGATTTTTTTCTATCGTTTTCTTAGTCTCGATTTCAGATATTTCTCCCCTTATTTTGCTAATCTCTTCTCTTCTACTGCTTTTGGGATCAGATTGCTCTAGTTTCTCTAAAGCTTTAAGCTGCATTGTTAAGTTGTTTATTTCTGATGTTTCCAGTTTTTTTGACGTGGGCATTAAGAGCTATGAACTTACCTCTTAGAACAGCTTTCATTGTGTCCCAGAGATTTTGGTAAGTTGTATTTTCGTTATCATTCACTTTCAGGAAATCTTGAATTTCCTTTTTAATTTCTTCCTGAATCCAGTTCTCATTCAGCATCATAGTGTTAAGTTTCCAGGAGTTAGTGTATTTTCTCTTGTTTGATGTGTTGTGGATGTCCAGCTTTAGGCCGTGGTGGTCTGATAGGGCACAGGTTAGAATTTCAGAAAACTTTCCTCATCTAAAAAAAGAGAGGCCCATTCATTACAAGAGGCATTCCGCACCCCAAATAGATACGACCAAAATAGAAGCACACCGCGGCAAATAATAGTTAAAACACTCCACATTCAAGATAAAGAACTGGTGCTGAGAGCTTCAAGGGAGAAAAAACAAGTCACTTTTAAAGGCAAACCTATTAAAATAACAAATGACTTCTCAGTCGAAACAGTAAAAGCAAGAAGAGCTTGGAGAGACATACTTCAAGTATTGAATGAGCAAAAATGTCAACCCAGGCTGATATACCCTGCAAAACTATCAGTCATGATCGAGGGAGAAAGAAAAATTTTCCAGCACAAAGACAACTTTAAGGGATACATGGCCACCAAACCAGGCCTTCAAAAACTGCTAGAAATGATACTCAAGCGTGAAGAAAAAAACAGGCATATCCAGGAGAACAGAAGGCAAATATAACACCATTAAAAGCGAAGCAATATACTTATAAAAGCTACTAAACATAATAAATGTCTGGAATTAACAATAGTTTCTCCATTATAACACTAAATGTTAATGGACTTAATTCACCAATCAAGAGACACAGATTACAAACTTGGATTAAAAATCACAATCCATCAATCTGATGCCTGCAGGAAACCCACCTCACCACAAAAGATAGGCACGCTCTAAAAATAAAAGGCTGGTCAACAATTCTACAAGCAAATGGAAGCAGAAAACAGGCAGGGGTAGCCATTATGCTATCAGACAAAGTGGATTTCAAACCAAAACAATTATAAGAGACACGGATGGATACTACATTTTAGTCACAGGTACAATTCACCAGGAAGATTTCACAATACTGAACATATATGCACCCAATACAGGCCCCTCCACATTCATTAAGAAAACCCTACAGCGTCTAAAGCAAGAAATCAACCCCCAAACGATAATTCTTGGGGACTTCAACACTGCCCTCTCTACATGGGATAGATCAACAGGTCAAAAGCTTAATAGAGACACTTTGGAACTTAATCAAACCCTGAAAGAAATGGACCTCACAGATCTCTATCGAACTTTTCACCCACGCACCAAAGAATACACATTTTTCTCAGCAGCACACGGAACTTTCTCCAAAATAGATCACATATTGGGCCACAAAATGAATCTACACATATACAACAGAGTTGATGTTGTAATGCTACAGTTGGGCAATAATTTCAAAGCTAAACCTATGATGTCACAGTGAGGCTGTCATGTCACCATGAGGGTATAACCTCAGAGGTGATCCTGTGATGTCACAAAGAGGCTGTGTTGTCACCAGTGATGCCATGATATCACAGTGAGGCTGAGATATCAGGGGAGTGAGACTATAACATCAGAGTGAGGATGTCATTTCAGTATGATATCAGAATGAGGACTGATATGAGTGATGATGGTATGATTTCACAGTGAGGCTGCCATGGCACTGGTGAGGCTGTGATGCCATTGTGATGCCTTGATGTCACTGTGTGGCTGTGGTGACATCATGATCCCGTGATGTCACAGGGAGTTGGTGATGTTACAGTGGAGTCTGTGAGGTCACAGTGAGACTGTAATGTCAGTGTCAAGGCTGATGTCACAGTGAGGCTGTGATTTCTGTGGTAAGACTGATGCCATAATGAGGCTATGATGTAGTAGGTGAGTCGGTGGTGTCAGTGGGCATATTCTTAGGTCTCTGTGAGGCTGTGATGTTGCAGTGAGGCTGTGATGTCAAGGCTGCTCCCATGAGGTTTTGATGTCATGGTGAGTCCGTGATGTCACAGGGAGTTGGTGAAGTTATGGTGGAGACGGTGAGGACACAGTGAAACTGTGATGTTAGTGGCAAAGCAGATGTCACAGGGAGGCTATTATGTCAGTGGTGATGCTGTGAGGTCACATTAAGGATGTTATTTCACAGTGACACTATGTCAGATGTGTGTGTATGTTATGTCACCATGAGGCTATTATGTCAGGGGCAAGGCTGATGTCATAGCGTGTCTGTGATGTCACAGTGAGGCTGTGATGTCACTGTCAACTTGTAATATCACAGCGAGGCCGTGAAGGCACAGTTTTGCTATGATGTCCCAGAGATGCTCTGATGAGAAAGTGATGTTGTGATGTCACTGGAGAGGTTTGGATGGCACAGTGAAGCTGTGATTGTGGTGGTGAGACTGATGTCACAATAAGGCTGTGATGTCACTGGTGAAGCTGTGATGTCACAATAAGGCTGGAATGTCAGCGTTGAGAAAAATGTCATAGTGAGTCTATGATGTCACTGGTGAGGCTATGACTGTCAGTGGTGAACCTATTACCTGGCAGTGACACTGGTGAGGCTGTGATGTGAAAGGTTATGCTGTCATTAGAGTGGTCATGATGTCACAATTGGACTGTGTCGTGTCACTGTGAGGTGATATAACTCTGAAACTGTGATGTCACAGTGAGGCTGTGTTGTCAGTGGCAAGGATGATGTCACAATGAGGCTATAATGTAACAGGTGAGCCAGTGGTGTCAGTGGGTGGGCTGTGAGTCATTGTGAGGCTGTGATATCGCAGTGAGAATGTTATGTCAGGGCTAATTCTGTGATATATCAGTGAGTCTGTGATGTCAGGGGTGATGCTTGTATTTCATAGTGAGGTTAGGATGTCAGTGGTGAGGTTGCACAGTCACACTGAGGCTGTGATGTCAAAGGAGAGGCTATGATGCCACTATGAGACTCTGTAGTTATCATGAAATTGTGACATCACAGTTCGGCTGTAATTTCATTGGTGTCAAAGGTGTGGCTGATGTCAATGATGAGGCTGAGATTTCACAGTGAGGCTGGAAAGTTACTTGTGAGGCTGTGATGCAACAGTGAGGTTATGGTGTCACTGTTGAAGCTGTCATGTCACCGTGAGACTGAGATGTCAGTGATGAGGCTATGGTGTCATAGTAAGGCTAGGCAGCATGCCCACAATGTCACTGATGCTATGATTTCAGAGGTTAGCCTGTTATTTCATGGTGAGGCTGTGATGTCAGAGGTGAGGCTATGATGTCAGAAATGAGGCTATTATGCCACTGTGAGACTCTGATATCACTGTGAAACTGTGATATCACTATGAGGCTCTGACCTCATATTGAGATTGTGATGTCAGAGTGAGGGTGTGAGGTTACTGTGCAAGATGTGATTCTAGTGCCAATGCTGATTTCACCTTGAGGCTCTGATGTAACAGGTGAGTCTATGAGGTAACAGTTTGGACTGTGAGCTCACAGTGAGGGTGTGAGGTCACAATGAGGTTGTGATATCTGTGGGAAGATTGATGTCACAGTGAGGCAGTGATGTAACATATGAGGCTGTGGTGTCACTGTTTATGATGTCAAAGGCTGTCACTGCTGAGGTTGCCACATCACTGTTAGCCTCTGCTATCTGTAATGAGGCTGTGGTGTAATAGTAAGGCTAGGTAGATAACAGTGGTGAGGCTGTGTTGTTACAGTGTGGCTGTTATGTCACAGTAAGACTGTGATGTCACAGTGAGGCTCTGATGTCATAGAACAGTTGTGAAGTCAGTGGTTAGGCTGTGATTTCAGAAGTGAGAATGATGTGAGAGATGAGGCTGAGATGTCGTATTGATGATGTGATATAACTGGTAGACTATGATGACATAGTGAGGTTATGATGTCACCATGAGGCTGTGGTGTCCCTGGTTAGATATCACGATGAGCATATCCTATCAGTGGTGTGGCTGTGATGTCACAATGAGGCTGTGTTGGAATAGTGTGGCTGTGATGTCACAGTGAGTGGTGATTTCACAGTGAGATTGTGATGTCAGCAGTGACTGACTGCTTTCACAGGGAGATTATGTCCTTGGTGAGGCTGTATTGTCACTTGTGAGGCTTTAATGTCAGAATGAGTTTATTATGTCAAACTGAGGCTGTTATGTCACAGTGAGGCTATGATGTCAGAGGTGAAGCTTTATGTTACAGTGATATTTGATGGCATGGTATGGCTGTGATGAAACTGTGAGTTTGTAATGTCACTGGGGAAGTTGTTATGTCACAGTGAGTTTGCGATGTCAATATTGACACTGTTGTGTCACAGGGAGGCTGTCTTATTTCAGTGAGCCTGTGAAGTCAGTGGTGAGATTGTGATGTCATAGTGAGGCCAGGTAGGATGTCAGTGATAAGTGTCATGTTGCATTGAATGTATGATTTCAGAGGTGAACCTGTGATATTATAGTGAGGCTGTGATGAAATAGTGATGCTCTAACATTAGACGCGATGCTGTGATTTCACAGTTTGGCAATGATTTCAGAGGTGAGCCTGTGATCTCACTGCTGAGGCTGTCAAGTCACCGTGAGCCTGTGCTCTCTGTGATGAGGCTATGGTAAGTGTAGGTAAGATACCAGTGGTGATGTTTTGATACCATCATGAAGCTTTGATGTCACCGTGTGTCTGTGGTGTCATCATGAACTTATGTTACAGGGTTTTGGTGATGTCACAGTAGAGTCTGTGAGGTCACAGGTAGACTGTGATATCAGTGGCAAGGCTGATGTCGCAGTGAGGCTGTGATGTTAGGGTTGAATCTGTGACATGTCAGTGAGGCTGTGACATCAGGGGAGATACTTGGATTTCTCAGTGAGATTAGGACAGTCAGTGGTGAAGTTGTGCAGTCACACTGAGCCTGTGATGTCAGAGGAAAGGCTGTGATGTCACTGTGAGCCTGTCATATCAGTGGTGATGCTGTTATGTTATAATGAGTTTGTCCTGACACATTGTGGTTGTAATGTCACAGTGAGGTTGTGATGTCAGTAGTGACAGTGCTTTCACAGAGAGACAGCATGGCTGTGGTGTCACTGTTGAGGCTGTCACGTGACCATGAGCCTGAGATTTCAGTGGTGAGGCTGTGGTGTCCTAGTGAGACTAGGAAGGATGTCCGTGGTGTAACTGAGGCTATGATTTCAGAGGTTAGCCTGTTATGTCACAGTGAGGCTACGATGTCAGAGGTGAGACTGTGATGTCACAGTGAGGCTGTGACGTCATTGTGAAGTTGTAATGTCACTGGGGAAGTGTGCTGTCACCGGATGTTATGTCAATAGCAACACTGTGGTGTCACAATGAGGCTGTCATGTTTCCACGAGCCTGTGAGGTCAGTGGTGAGATTGTGATGTCATAGTGAGGCTAGGTAGGATGTCAGTGATGAGGGTGTGATGCCGCATTGAGGTTATGATTTCAGATGTGAGCCTGTGATGTCATAGTGAGGCTGTGATTATGTGATAGTTAAGCCTGGATGTCAACTTGACACACCCGGTATTAACTAAGCTGGGCTGAGACCACGTCTGGAGAGGATCAACTGAGACTACTTGAAGGATACCCACCCTAGATCCTATCAGGACCTCCAAAGCTCTCAAAGGATCCTCCCAGTACTGCATCATATAAAAAGGAGCCACCAAGGAGAACAGAGGCCTTCTTGCAGCTGTGCTAGGAATCGTTCTTCCTTCTGGCCGCCCGGATTCTTCAACCTTCCAAGACCCTAGGAGTTCTCCAGCCTTCAGCCATCACCTGCTTGACTACTGAACTGAGCAGCTAGCTATTGGCAGCCATTGTTGGAACTACCTCGGCTACTGGAAGCCATCGTTGGACTACCTCAGCTGCTGACAGCCTTCGCTGGACTACCTCGGCCATTTCTGTAAGCCAACCCAATAAATTTCCTATATATATATATTCATTCTGTGAATTCAGTGACTCTAGAGAACCCTAACTAATACAGATGAACAGTGAGGTTATAATGTCAGAGTCAATGCTGCGATGTTACAGTTGGGCAATGATTTCAGAAGTGAGCCTGTGATATCATAGTGTGGCTCTGAAGTCACAGTGAGGCTATAATCTCAGAATTGATGCTTTGATGTGACATTGAGGCTGAGATTTCATTCTGAAGCTATGTCAAAGATGTGAATCTGATGCCACCATGAGGCAATTATGTCAGTGATGTCACAGTGAGGCTCTGATGACACAGTGATGATGTGATATCACTGGAGAGGTTTTGATTGCACAGTGAGGCTGTGATGACACTGAAGAGGTTTTGATTGCACAGTGAGGCTGTGATGACACTGAAGTGGATTTGATGGCATAGTGAGGCTGTGATGTCATGGGTGAAGGTGTGATGTCACAATAAGGTTGTGATGTCAGTGGCAAGAAAGATGCCATAGTGAGTCTATGATGTCACTGGTGATGCTCTGATGTCAAAAGCTGTGCTGTCACTGATGAGGTGGTGATGTCACCCTGAGGCTCTGATGTCACTTGAAAGTTGTATGTCACTGTAGGCTGTCATGTCACCATGAGGTGATATCATTCTGGAAGCTGTGATGTCAGAGTGAGACTGTAATGTCAGTGGTAGGACTGATGTCAACATGAGGCTATGATGTAACAGGTGAACCTGAGGTCGTGGGAAGGCTGTGAGGTCACTGTGAGGCTGTGATGTCTCAGTGAGGCTCTGATGTCAGGGCTGATTCTGTGAGACATCAGTGAGGTGGTGACTTCAGGGGTGATGCTTGGACTTCTCAGTGAGTTTAGGACATCAGTGGTATGGCTGTGCAATCATATTGAGAGTGATGCCAGAGGAGAGGCTGTGATGTTACCCTGAGGATGTGATACCACAGTGAGGCTGTGATATCAGTGGTGATAGACTATGACATCACATTTTGGCTGAGATATCAGTGGTTAGGCTGTGATGTGAGCAACGATTTTCCTTATCCACTCGTCAACTGTTGGACATTTGGGCTGATTCCATGACTTTGTTATTGTAAACAGTGCTGCTATGAACATGTTCATGCTTGTGCTATCGAGGTGAATTTTTGCTGTATGGAGATTATTCCCAAAAGTGGAATAGCAGGGTCATATGGCATTTCAATTTTTAATTTCTTTAAGAATCTTCAGATGCATAGCCACAATTTGATTGCACAGCCTCATAATTGACATCCTAAACCCACTTTGAAATTCAAGCCTCACCCCTGACGTCACAGCCTCACTGACATCTCATACAATGAGCCCTGACATCACATTCTCACAGTGAACTCAGAACCTCCCCACTGACACCACAGGCTCACCTGTTACATCCCAGACTAATTGTGAATTCAGTCTTGCCTGAATTCACAGTTAGTTTCCTGAGTGATATTACCTCATTGTGACATGGTAACATGACAGCCCACAGTGACATATAACCTTCAAAGTGACATCACAGCCGCAGTTTTACATTACAGCCTCACAGTGGCAACACAGCCTCACAGTGTGATATCAGCGTCACCACTGACATTAGTCAGAACACTGACATCACTGACACACCAGTGACAACACAGCCTTTGACATCATTACCTCACCAGTGTCACTGTCACATAATAGATTCACCACTGACATCAATGCCTCATCACTGACATCATACACTCACTATGACATCTTTCTCACCACTGACATTCCACCTATTATGATATCACACCTTCACCAGTGACAACACAGTGTCTTTTTGATATCAGCTTGACCATTAACATCACAGCCTCACTGTGCCATCAAAACTTCTCCAGTGACATCACATCACTGTGTTGTGAGAGACTCACTGTGACATTACACCCTGACAATGGCATCATAGCCTCACTGTAACATCACAAACTCACTGTGTCATCACAGTGTTACTTTGGTGTTACTTTTGAGACTGTGATGGCACAGTGAGGCCGTGATTTCAGAGGTCTGGCTGTGATATCACAGTAAAGCTGTGATGTTACAGTGAGGCTGTGATGACACTGTGAGCCTGTGCTGTCACAGTGAGATTGTGATTTGATATCAGAGGTGAGGCCGTGATTTCACAGTGAGACTGTGATGTCACTAGTGTTGCCTTGATGTCACAGTGAGACTCCGATGCCACTGTGGAGGATATAATGTCACAGTATACCTGTGATGTTACAGTGAGGCTGTGCCCTCACAGTAACACCGTGATGTCAGAGTGTGGCTATAATGTCACAGTGTGGCTGTGATGTCACATTAAGGCTGTACTGACACAGTGAGGCAATGAGATGATAGTAAGGCTGTGAAGTCATTGGTGGTGCTGTGATTTCATGCTGTGTTTAGGTTGTCAGTGATGATGCTGTGCTGACACAGTGAGGCTGTGATGTGATGTCAGAGGTGAGGCTGCGACATGACAATGAAGTTGTGATGTCACAGTGAGGTTGTTGTGACAATTGAGGTTCTGATGACAGTGAGGCTGTGATGTCAGAGGTGAGGCTGTGATGTCACCATGAGGCTGTGATGTCAGTGGTGAAGGTATGAAGTCACAATGAATCTGATATGTCTGTGGTGAAGGTTTGCTGTCACAATGAGGCCAAAATGTCAGTTGGGAGGATGAAGTCATAGTGAATTTATGATCTCATTGTTGAGGCTATGTTGTCAGTGGTGAGCTTATTATGTGATAGTGATGCTGGGATGTCTGTGGTGAAGCTTTGATGTCACAGTGAGGCTGCGATGTCACTATGAAGCTGTTGTGTCACATTGAGTCTGTGATGTCACAATGAGACTATGATGTGAGATGAGAATCTGTGATGTCAACATGAGACTGTGATAGTCACGATGGGGCTGTGATTTCAGAGGTGAAGCTATGATGTCACCAGTGAGGCTGTTGTGTCAGTGACAAGGCTGAAGTCACAGTCAGTTTGATGTCACAGTGAGGCTAGGATGACAGTAGTAAGGCTGTGAAGTGACAGTGAGGTTGTAATGTCACAGTGTGTCTATGATATTATTGTGGAAGCTGTGAGTTCACAGTGAGGCTGTAATATCAGTGGCAAGGCTGAAGTCACAGGGAGTTTGTGATATCTGAGCATCTGTGATGTCACAATGATAGTGTTATGTCATGGTTAAGGTGTGACCTCAGAAGTGATGCTGAAACATAATACTGAGCCTGTGATATCAGTGGGGAGGCTGTGGCAACACAGTGAGGATATGATGTCAATGTGGAGACTGTGATGTCACAGTGTGGCTGTGATGTCACAGTGATGCTGTGATGAAATAATGAGGCTGTGATTACACTGTGAGGCTGTGAGGTCAGAGGTGAAGTTGTGATGTCACCATGAGGCTGTGATATTAGTGGTGAAGGCATAAAGTCACAATAAGGCTGAGTTGTCAGTGGAGCGAATGATGTCTTAGTGAAATTATGATCTCACTGGTCAGGCTATGATGTCAGTGGTGAGCTTGTTGTGTGAGAGTGAGGCTGTGATGTCTGTGGTGAAGCTTTGATGTCGCAGTGAGGCTAGAATGTCAGTGGTGATGCAGTGAAGTCACAGCGAGGCTGTGATGTCACTGTGGAAGCTGTGAGGTCACAGTGAGGTGTAATATCAGTTGTAAGGCTAATGTCACCTGTGAGGCATTGTTTCAATGGTGAAGTTCTGATGTCAGTGAGGCTGTTGTGTCACACTGAGGCTGTGATGTCACAGTGAAGCTATGGTATCAGAGGTAAGCCTATACTGTCACCATGAGACTGTTGTCACAGTGAGTCTGTGATGTGAGTGGAAAGGCTGAAGTCACAGTGAGTTTTTGATGTCCCAGAGAGGTTGTGATTTCACAGTGATTCTGTAATGTCACAGTGTGGGTGTGACATCACATGTAAAGCTGAAACATAACAGTGATCATGTGAGGTCAGTGATGAGTCTGTGATGTCACAGCCTCTGCAGTGATGTCAGAGTTGTGGTGATGCTGAGATGTCACTGCAGAGGCTGTGAAGTCACAGTGAGGCTGTGACGACATCATGAGGCTCTGATATCCATGGTGATTCTACCAGATGACAGTGAGGTTGTGACATTAGTGTTGATACTGTGATTTCACAGTGATGTTAGGATGTGATTGGATAGGCTGTGCCATCAAAATGAGGCTGTCATGTGATATCAGAGATGATGCTGCAATGAAGCAGTGAGTTATATTGTCACTGATGATGCTGTGACGTAACAGTGAAATCACAGCATCATCACTGATGTCACAGCCTCACTGTCATCGCATTTAATCACCGCTGACATTAGAGCTTCACTATGTCATCACTACTTCACCTCTGACATGACAGCCTCACTGTGACTTCACAGCCTCACCACTGACATCCTAGCCTCCCTGTGACATCAAAGCTTCAACACAAACATCACAGCATCACTGTCACATGAGATTCACCATTGACATCATAATCTCACCAACGAGATCATAAGTTCACTATGACATCATTCTCTCCACTGACAACTTATTCTCATTGTGACATCGTAATTTTACCACTGACATCACAGCCTCATGATGACATCACAGACTCACCTATGTCATCATACTCTCACTGTGTCATCTCAGCCTCACTGTGTCATCACAGCCTCACTGTGACATCACAGCCACACCTTTGACTCATAGCCTCAATGTGAGGGCACAGCCTCAGAGTGACATCACAGCCACACTGTGTCATCAAAGCCTCACATTGACAGCATAGCATCACTGTGATGGCACACTGTCAATGTGACATCAAAGCCACATTGTGCCATCATAGCCTTCACAGTGACATCATTGACTCACTGTGATGTCATGGCATCACCAGTGACAACACAGCCTCACTACCACATCTCAGCCTCACTTCTGACAAAACATCACAACCTCACTGTAAGGGTACAGCCTCACCAGACATCACAGCTTCACCACTGACATCTTAACCTCACTGTGACATCAAATCCTCCCCACTGACATCACAGTGTCACTGTCACATAATAGGTGCACCACTGATATCATAGCCTCACCTGCAAATTGATAACCTCACTGTGACATCATTCTTGCCATTGACATCTCGGACTCGTGACATCACACCCCCCACTACTGACATCACACCCTTATGATGACATTACAGCCTCATCTCTCACATCATAGCTTCATTGTATCATCGGAGACTCACTGTGTCATCACAGCCTCACTGACATCACAGTCTCACTGTGACATCACAGCCACATCTCAGGCCATGCAGCCTCACATGAATCACAGCCTCCACGTTGACATCACAGCCTCACTGTGACATCACAGCCACATCTCTTACATCACAGCCTCCACACTAACATCATAGCCTCACTGTGACATCATTGCATCACCAGTGATATCACAACCTCACTGTAACATCACAGCTTCAAATCTGACTTGACAGCCTCACTGTGACCATAGCAACTCACCACTGACATCATAGCCTTACCATTACATTTCAGCCTCATCTCTGAAATCACTCCCTCACTGTGCTTTAATAGCCTCACTGTGACAACACAGCCTCTCTGTAACATCACAAACTCCCTGTGACTTCAGCCTTGCCACTGACACAACAGCCTCACAGGAGACATCACAATCTCACCTGTGACATCATACATAGCCTCACTGTGACATTAAAGTCTCAAAGTGACATCACAGGCTCATGTCTGACATCATAGCCTCAGTGTGACAGCACAGCCTCAGTGTGACACAACAGCCTCAATGTGGCATCAGAGCTTAAACAGTGAAACCAGTCATCACCTGTGACATTAGCCTTGCCACTGATATTACAGCCTCACTGTGACTTCACAGCTTCCACAGTGACATCACAGCCTCACTGTAATATCACAACCTCACTGTGACTTCACAGTCTCACAACTGATATCCCAGCCTCACTGTCATATCAAAGCTTCACTACAGATATCAAGCCACACTGTGACTTTCCAGCCTCAGCAGTAACAAGACAGTCTCATTATCACATCGAAGCCTCACCTCTGAAATTACATCACAGCCTCAAAGTGATGGCACAGCCTCACCACTGATATCCTAACCTCCCTGTGATATCACAGCATCACCAATGATGTCACAACCTCACTGTAATCTTATAGAGTCACCTGACATCAGAGCCTTACTGTGTCATCACAGCCTTTTTGTGACATCACAGGATCACTATGACAACACAGCCACACTGTGACATCACAGCCTCCACATTGACATCACAGCCTCACTGTGACATCACAACATCACCAGTGGCAACACAGCCTCACTGTCACATTGCAGCTTCACCTCTGACATCACAACCCATCCTCACTATGTATATACAGCCTCACCAATCACAGCCTATCCTCACAGTGAAATCACAGCATCATCACTGACATCGCAGACTCACTGTCATCTCTTAGAATCACCACTGACATCAGAGCCTCACTGTGACATCACAGTCTCACTGTTACATAATAGGCTCACTACTGACATCATAGCCTCACCAATGAGATCATAACCTCACTATGACATCATTCTTGCCACTGACATCTCAGCCTCATAGTAACATCATATCTTTACCCCTGACATTTTTAGCATTATTGTGATATCACACATTCACCACTGACATCACAGGCAGATGGTGACATCACAGCCACACTTCTGACATCATAGCTCCACTGTTTCATCACAGCCACACTGTCATCACAGCCTCATTGCTGACATCCCAGCATCACTGTGAAGGCACAGGCAAAATGTCATCACAGCCTCATTGTGACATTGCAGCATCAACATGATGGCACAGCCTCTCCAGTAAAGTCCTAACCTCACTGTGACATCACAGCCTCACTGTGCCATAACAGCCATACCTCTGACATCACAGACTCACTGTGATGCTGCACCCTCACTGGGACTTCTCAGCCACTCTATGACATCACAGCCATCACAGTGACATCATAAACTCACTGTGACATCACAGCATCAATAGGGACCTAACAGCCTCACTGTGACTTTACAGTCTCATTTCTGACACCACAGCCTCAGTGTAACGTTACAGCCTCACCATTGAAATCACAGGCCCACTGTTGCGCTTCTGCCTCACCTTTGATGTCACATCCTCACTGTGACATATCAGTCTCTCTGTGATGTCATCATCTCACTGTGACTTCGGTCTTGCCACTGACATGACAGCCTCACCTCTGACATCACAGCCACACCTCCAACATCATGGCCTCACTCTGACATCACAGATTCAGAGTGACATCACAGCCTCACTGAGACCTCACAGCTTCCACAGTGACATTACAGCCTCAGTGTGACATCACAGCCTTTCTGTGACTTCACAATCTTACCACTGACATTCTATTCTCACTGTCACATCAAAGCTTCACCACATACATCACAGCTTCACTGTCACATTATAAACTCACCACTGAAATCATAGCCACACTCGTAACATCATAAATTCACTATGACATCATTCTCACCACTGACATCTCACCCTCATTGTGACATTGTACCTTCACCATGGACATCACAGCCTCATGGTGACATCATAGATTTACTTCTGACTTCACAGCCTCACAGTGTCATCACAGCCTTACTGTGACATCATAGCCTCACTGAGACATCACTGCCTCACTGTTACATCACAGCCACATATCTGACATCACAAGTTCACTTGTATGTCTGAGCCTCGCTCTGACATCACATACAAACTGGGACATCACAACCTCCACATTGACATCACAGCCTCACTGTGACATCACAACATCACTAGTGATTATACAACCTTACTGACACATCGCAGCTTCACCTCTTACATCACATCATACAGTCACTGTGTCATCACAGACTCACTGTGTCTTCACAGATTCACTATAACATGACAGTTTTACTGTGACATCACAGCCACAATAATATCATAGCCACCACATTGACATCATAGACTTCCTGAGACCTCACTGCATCAACACTCATATCACAACCTCACTGTCATCTCATAGAATCACCATTGACATCAGAATATCACTCTATCATCACAGCTTCACTGTGACATCACAGCCACAAACTCTGACATCACAGCCTCACTGTGAGGGCATAACCTCACTTTGACATCACAGCCACACTGTGTCATCACATCCTCCATAGTGATAGCATAGACTCACTGTGACATCAAAGCATTACCAGTGACTTCACAGCCTCAGTGTGACAGTGTAGCCTCAAATCTGATATCACAGCATCACCACTGACATCACAGCCTCTTGGTGACAACAAAGCCTTGCCTCTGACATTATAGCCTCACTGTGTCATCACAAACTCACTGTGTCAGCACACTTCCCTGTAACATCACAGCCTGTGACAACATAGCCACACTGTGACATCACTGCCTCTACAGTGACATTATAGCCTCACTTTGACATCACAGTATGGCAGTGACTTCACAGCCTCCCTATCACATCGCAGCCTCAACTCTGACATCACAGCCTCACTATGACGTCTCAGCCTTGCCACTGATATTACAACCCAACTGTGAACTCACAGCTTCCACAGTGACATCCTAGGCTCACTGTGACATCCCAGTCTCAACTCTCATCACAGCCTCACTGTCATGTCACAGCATGACCACTGACATCACAGGCTCACTGTTACTTTTCAGCCTCACCTCTGATATCACAACCACTATGACATAATAGCCTCACTGTGACATCAAAGCCTCTATATGATGTCACAAAACTCACTGTGATTTCAGCTTTGCCTTTAACACAGCAACCTCACTGGTAACATCACAGCCACACCTCTCACATCACAACCTCCATATTGACATCACAGCCTCACTATGACATCACAGCATCACCAGTGATAACACAGCCTCACTGTCACATTGTAGTTTCACCTCTGACATCACATCCCAGGCTCGCTGTGACTGAAGAACCTCACCCCTGACATCCTAAACTCACTGTGTAATCACAGAATCACCACTGATAAAGCTTCATTGTCACCTCATAGAATCACAACTGACATCAGAGCCTCACTCTGTCACACGGCCTCATTGTGACATCACAGAATTACTGTGATATTACAGCCACAACTCTGACATCACAAAGTAACTGTAAGTGAATAGTGTCAATGTTACATCACAGCCACACTGTGACATCACAGCCTCACTTTGGAATCGCAGTCTAAACACTGACATCACAGCCTCACTGATGTCAATGCCACACCACTGACATCACAGGCTCACTGTTACATTTCAGCTTCACATCTGATGTCACATCTTTACTGTGAGATAACAACCTCACTGTGACATCACAGCCTCTCTGTGACAGCACAAAATAACTGTGACATCAGCCTTGAACCTGAAACAACAGCCTCACCATTGATATCACAACCTCACTGATGACATCACAGCCTCACTGTGACATCATAGTCTCAAATCTGACATCACAGCCTCACTGTGAGTCACAGGCTCAACTCTGACAGCACAGCTTTAGTGGGACACAACAGCCTCACTGTGACATCAGAGGTTCACCATTGAAAAAAAGCCTCACCTGTGACATCGGCCTTGCCACTGACATTACAGCCTCACTGTGATCTCAAAGCTTACACACTAATATGACAACTTTCTAGATTTTGACTTCATAGCCTCACTGTGATTTCAGAGCCTCACTGCCATCTCATAAAATCACCACTGACATCAGAGCCTCCCTGTGTCATCACAGCTTCACTGTGACATAACAGCATCACTGTAACATCACAGCCACACCTCTGTCATCACAGCATCACTGTGATGACACAGCCACACTGTGATATCACAAACACACTGTGCCATCACAGTCTCCACCATGAGGACATAGCCTCATTGGAACATCACTTCACCAGTGACATCACAGCCTCACTGTGACATCACAAGTTCACCCTTGATATCACAGAATCACTACTATGTTTCAGGTTCACCTCTGATGTCACACCCTCACTGTGATATAATAGCTTCACTGTGACATCATACCCTCACTATGATGTCACAACCTCACCACTGACATCCTAGCCTCACTGTCACATCAAAGATTTACCACTGATATTACAGCCTTACTGTCACATAACAGGCTCTATCACTGACATCACAGCATCACTGTGACAGCTCAACCTCACTGTCACATCACAGCTTCACTGTGACATCACAGTGAAACATCTGACATCACTTCTTCACTGTGAGTTCATAGCCTCACTGTGAAATCACTGTCAGTCACACTGTGCCATTCCAGACTCCACATTGACATCATTGCCTAACTGTGACATGACTCAGAAATAAAAGACTCACTGTGACATCACAGCCACACCACTGACATCACAGGGTCACTGTTATGTTTCAGCCTCACCTCTAATGTCACACCCTCAATGTGACATAACAGCCTCACTGTGACATCATAGCCTCTCTCTGATGTCACAAAATTGCTTTGACTTCAGCGTTACCACTGACACAACAGCCTCAGTGGTCACATCAGAGAATCTCCTCTAAAATCAAAGCCTCACTTTGACATCACAACCTCAGCGTGACACAATAGTCTCATTGTGACTTGAGAGCTTCCGCATTGAAACCAAGCCTTACTGGTGACACCAGTATTGCCACTGATATTACAGCCTCACTGTGGCTAAACAGTTTCCACAGTGACATCACTGCCTCACTATGACTTCACAGGCTCACTGTGACATCACATTCTCATTGTGACACAACAGCCTGACTATGACATCAGAGCTTCATGTTTGAAAACATGCCTCACCTGCGACATCAGCCTTACCACTGATATTGCACCCTCACTGTGACCTCAAAGCTGCCACAGTGATGTCACAGGGTACTGTTATATCACAGGTTTACTGTGACTTCACAACCTCACCACTGACTGCCTAGCATCACTCTGACATCAAACCTTCAACACAGAAATCACAGTGTCATTGTCACCTAATAGGCTCACCACTGACATCACAGCTTCACCAGTGAGGCATAAACTCACTATGACATCATTCTCACCACTGACATTTCAACCTCATTGTGACATCACACCTTTACTACTGACATCATAGCCTCATTTTGATATCACATCCTCACCTCTGACATCATAGCCTCACTGTGTCATCACAGCCTCAACTCTAACACCAAAGCCTTAGTGTGATGTCACAGCCTTGCCAGTGACATCATATGCTCACACGCATTTCAGCCTCACCTCTAATGTCACATTCTCACTGTGACATAACATCCTCACTGTGACATCACAGCCTCTCTGTGATATCACAAACTCACTGTGACTTCAGCCTTGTTAGTGACACAACAGCATCACTAATGACATCACAGTCTCTCCTCTGATATCACAGCCTCACCACTGACATCTCAGCCTCATTGTGACATCATTACTTCACCAATGACATCATAGCTTCACTGTGTCCTCACAGCCTCACAGTGTCATCACACTCTCACTGTGACATCACAGCCTCACTGTGACATCCCAGCCACAACACAGATATCACAGTTTCACTATGATGGCATAGCCTCATTGTGACAGCACAGACACACTATGACATCACAGTCTCCACATTAACATCACAGCCTCATTGTGACATCAAAGCATCACCAGTGACAATACAGACTCACTGTCTCATCGCAGCTTCACATTTGACATCACATCACAGCCTCATGTGACGGCACAGCCTCACCATTGACATCCTAACTCACTGTGAAATCACAGCATCACTTGTGATGTCACAATTTCACAGTGATCATACTGATCATTAAGAGCTCACAGTGGTCAAAGAGAGATCACAATGGTTATAGCTCATGGTGGTCATAGATATTTTACAATGGTCATAGGTCATAGTGATTAAGAGCTCACAGTGGTCAAAGAGAGATCACAATGGTTATAGCTCATGGTGGTCATAGATATTTTACAATGGTCATAGGTCATAGTGGTCATAGAGAGCTCACAGTGGTCATAGAATGCTCACAGTTGTTATAGAGATCTCACAATGGTCATAGAGATCTCACAGTGCAAATTGAGCTCACAGTGGTCATAGAGAGCTCATAGTTGTCATAACTAATAGTGGTTATACAGAGCTCAGAGTCATCATAGCTAATACTGGTCATAGTGAGCTAAGAGTATCCATACCTCACAGTGGTCATGTAGAGCTCATAATGGTCATAGAAGACTCACAATGGTCATACAACTTAGCAGTCATAGTGAGTTCAAAATGGTCACAGCTCATAGTTGTCTAAAGAGCTAACGGTGGTGAGAGCTCATAGTGGTCATTGAGAGATCATAGTGATTATAGATCATAGTGCTCATGGAGCATTCACAGTGGTCAAAGAGTGCTCACAGTGGTCATAACTTATAGTATTCATAGAGAGGTCACAATGGTCATAGTTCTTAGTGGTTATAGAGAAGTTCTAGAGAGATCCCAGTGGTCATTGAGTGCTTACTGTGGCCACAGAGATATTTCACGCATTGTAGTTGTCATAGCTCACAGTGCTCATACTCACAGTGCTCATAGCTCACAGTGCTCATAGCTCACAGTGGTCACAGGGAGCTCACAGTGGTCATAGATTGCTCATAGTGGTTTTAGATCAGAATGGTCCTAGAGAGCTCATAGTGATCCTAGAGAACTCACAGTGGTCATGGTGAGCTGACAGTGGTCATAAAGAGTTCACAGTAGACATAGCTCAAGGTGGGCATGGAGAGCTATCTGTGGTCATAGAGTGCTCACAGTTTTCATGGAGAGCTCACAGTGGGCACAGAGAGCTCACAGTGGTCACAACTCATAATAGTCATGGAGAGTTCACAGTGGCCACAGCTCACAATGGTGATAGAGAACTCATAATCATCAAAGAGAGCTCATGATGGTCATAGTTCATAGTGGTGATAGAGAGCTCACAGTGGTCATAGAGAGGTCATAGTGATCACAGCTCATAATTCACACAAAGAAATCACAGTGGCCATATCTCATAGTGGTCATAGAGAGCTCATAGTGGTCACAGAGAACTCACAGTAATCATAGCTCTTAGTGGTCATAAAGAGATCACAGTTGTGAGAGAGAGCTCACAGAGGACATAGCTCACATTGGTCATAGAGAGCTCAAAATGGACATTGAAAGGTCAGGGTGGTCATAGCTCATAGAAGTCATCGAGAGCTCACAGAGGTCACAGAGAGCTCATAGTGGTTACAGTTCATAATTGTCACAAAGAGCTCACAGTGGTCATAGCTTATAATGATCATAGAGAGTTCACAGTTGTCATCAAGAACTCAGTGGGTGCAGAGAGCTCACGAAGATCATAGAAATCTCCTAGTGGTACAGCTCTCTCTTGTACTGCTGAGCTTGCTATAGACCATAGTAGTCATAGAGAGCTCACAGTGGTCATAGAGAGCTCACAGTAGTTATAGGGTTGATAGTGGTCATTGAGACCTCATTGAGGTCATAGAGAGCTCATGGTGGTTATGTCAAAGTGGTCATGGAGAGCTCATACTGGTCACAGAGAGCTCACAGTGGTCATAGTTCATAATGGTCATAGAGAGCTCACAGTGGTTATACAGAACTCATAATCATCATAGACAGCTCACAATCTCCATAGCACATTTAGTGTTGATAGAGAGCGTACTGTGATCATTGATCATAGTGGTCATAGAGTTCCCACAGTACTCATAGCACCTAGTGGTTATAAAGAGCTCATAATGGTCATCACAGCAATAGGTCATAGTGGTCATATAGAGTTCACAATTGTCATAGAGAGCTCACAGCGGTCATAGCACACATCGGTCATAGAAAACTCATAATAGACATTGAGAAGTCAGGGTTGACATAGCTCATAGTGGCCATGGAAAGCTCACAGTGGTCATAGAAAGCTCATAGTGGTCACAGAGTACTCACAATGGTGACAGAGAGTTAACAATGCTCAGAGTTCAAACTGGTCATAGAGCATTCACAGCGGCCATAGAGAACTCACAGGGATGATAGAGAACTCACAGTGGTCATAGAGTTGAGAGTGGTCATTGAGACCTCATTTTGATCATAGAGAGCTCATGGTGGTCATAGCTCATAGTGGTGACAGGGAGCTCATACTGGTCACAGTGGCTATAGAGATCTCATATTGGTCATAGCTTAGAGATGTCCTAGAGAGCTCACAGTTATCATATAAAGCTCACAGTGGTCATAGAGAGGTCACAATGGTCAAAGTAATCTCACAGTGGTCATAGAGAGCATCAATGTTCATAGTGCATTCACATTACTCATTGATCATAGTGCTAATTTAGAGCTCACAGTGGTCCAAGAGAGATCACATTGGTCATAGCTCATGGTGGTCATAGAGATTGCATAATGGTCATAGCTCACAGTGGTCATAGAGTGTGCACAGTTATCATAGAGAGCTCACAATGGTCATAAAGATCTCATGGTGGTCATAGAATGTTCATAGTTGTCATAGCTAATAATGGTCATAGAGAAATCATAATAGTCATATATCTTAGTAGTCATAGAGATCTCAGAGTTGTCACAGTTCATAGTGGTCATAGAGAGATCACAGTGGGAATAGAGAGCTCAGAGTTCTCACAGTTCATAGTGGTCATAGATAGGTCACAGTGGGAATAGAGAGCTCAGAGTTGTCTTATCTCAGAGTGGCCATAAAGAGCTCACAGTGGTCACTGAGAGCTCATAGTGGTCATATAGGACTCTCAGTTGTTATTAATCATAGTGCACATCGAGAGGTCACAGTGTTGAACAAGAGAGCAAAGTGATCTTACCTTATAGTAGTCATAGAGAGGTCACAATGATCATAGCTCACAGTGGTCACACAGAAGTCATAGTGGTCATAGAGAGATTACAGTATTCATAGAGAGCTTACAGTGGTTATAGAGGGGGAGCAGGGGGGTCGAGGGGAGGAGGAGGGAGGGAGGGAACTGGTCTACCTATTAAGTTTGTATGAGTGGTAATAATAAAAAATGTATTAAAAAAAGAGAGATCACAGTGGTCATAGAGCAGTGACAGTGGTCATAGAGAGCTCATAGTGTTTACAGAGAGTTCACGGTTGTCATAGAGAGTTCATAGTGGTTATAGCTCACAGAGGTCTTAGAGAGCTCATATGGATTATAGTTCAAAGTGGCCATTGAGAGGTCATAGTGGCAAAAGAGAACTCACAGTGGTCATAGCTCATATTGATCATATAGAGTTCCCACTTTTCATAGTTCATAATGGTGATGGAGAGCTCACAGAGGAAATAGAGGACTCACAGTGGTCATACTTCACAGGGTTTCTTTGTAGGAACTTACAGCTGTCATAGAAATCTCACAATGGTCATAGAGTGCTCATAGTGGTCTAGAGAGCTCACTGTGGTCATAGAGAGTTCATAGTGATCACAGAGAGCTCCCAGTTGTCATAGGTCATAATGCATACAGAGAGGTTACAGTGGTCCAAGAGAGCACAGAGTGGTGAAAACTTATAGTGGTCACAATAGTCATAGCTGACAGTGGTCACACAGAGGTCATAGTGGTCATAGAGAGATCATAATGGTAATAGTGAGTTTGCAGTGGCCACAGAGAGCTTATAGTGGTCATAAAGCACATTGGTCATAACTCACAGTTGTCATAGAGAACTCACAGTTGTCATAGGTAGTTCATAGTGGTTGTAGCTCATAGTGGTCATAGAGTGGTCATAATGGACATTCGGAGGTCAAAGTTGTCAAAGAGAGCTCACTGAGGTCATAGATAGCTCACAGTTGTGATCAAGAGCTCACAGTGGGGACAGAGAGCTCACAGAGGGCATAAAAAGCTCATAGTGGTCACAGCTCTCTCCGTTAATAGAGAGCTCACAGTTTTTAGAGATCATAGTGGTCAGAGAGTGCTCACAGTGGTCATAGTTCACAGTGGTCAGAGAGAGCTCAAATTGGTCATAGAGAGGTCACAGTCATCAGAGAAGTTACTCTGGTCATAGAGATCTCATAGTGTTCATAGATCATAGTGGTCAAGAAAGGTCACAGTGATCATAGAGAGCTCTTAGTGCTTATAGCTCTTAGTGGTCATGGAGAGCTCATAGTGTTCCTAGCTCATAGTCATAATAGAGAGCTAACAGTGGTCATAGAGAGCTCACTGTTTTCATGGAGAGCTCACAGTTGACATAGAGAGCTCACAGAGGTCATAGAAAATTCATAGTGTTCATAACTCTCTCATAGTGGTTATAGTTCATAGTGGTCATATAGAGCTCACAGTGGTCATAGAGAGCTCAAAGTCATTACAGCTCATTATTATCACAAAGAGCTCACAGTGTCCATAATTCATTGTTGTCATTGAGACCTCATGGTGATCATAGAGAGCTCAAAGTGGTCATTCCTCACAATGGTTATATAGAACACTTAATCTTTATCTTGAGCTCACAGTGGTCATAGCTCATAATGTTGAAAGAGACCTCAAAGTAGTCATAGACCATAGTGGTTATAGAGAGCTCATAGTGGTCATAGCTCACAGTAGTTATAGAGAACTCATAATCATTACAAATAGTCATAGCTCAGTGTTGATAGTGAGCTCACAGTGGTCACAGACCATAGTTGTCATAGAGAGCTCACAGTGGTTATAGCTCATAGTGGTCATAGAGAGCTCATAGTGGTCATAGAGAGCTCACAGTGGTCATAGCTCATAATTAACATAGATAGTTCACAGGGTTTAAAACTAACAGTGGTCATAGAGAGCACATATTGGACAATGAGATCTCATAGTAGTCATAGCTCATAGTAGTCATATGGAGTTCATAGTTGTCTCAGAGTGCTCACAATGGTCATAGATAGTTCAAAATGCTCACAGTATTCATAATGGTCATAGAGCACTCACAGTGGCCATAGCAATCTCATAGTTGTCATAGAGAGCTGACAATGGTTATAGTTCACAATGGTCATAGGTCACAGTGTTCATAGAAAGATCATCTTGGTCATAGACATCTCATATTCATCATAGCTCACAGTGGTCAAAATTCACAGTAATCATAGGGATCTCATAGTAGTCAGAGAGAGCTCATCGTGGTCATAGAGGGCTAACAGTGGTCATAGAGATTTCATAGTTGTCGTAGAGAGCTCACAGTGGTCATAGAGAGCTCAGAGTAATCATTGCTCACATTGGTCATAGAAAGCTCACATTATTCATAGCTCATAGTGGTCATAGAAAGTTCACAATGGTAACTGGAAATTCACAGTGGTCATACCACATATTGGTCACAGCTCAGTGCTGTCATAAAGAGCTCACAATGGTCATAGGTCATAGTGGTCATAAAGAGTTCACAGATGTCAGAGAGTGCTCATAATGGTCATAGACAGTTGACAATGCTCAAAATTCAAAATGTTCATAGAGCACTCATAGTGTTTATAGAGAGCTCAAGTGGTCATAGAGGTAACAGTGATCACAGAAAGCTGACAGTGGTCATAGCCTCTCATAGCCATTGAAAGCTCATAGTATTCATAAAGAACTCATGGTGGTCATAGTTCATAGTGTTCATAGAGTTCATAGTTCATAGTTGTCAAGAGAGCTAACAGTGGTCATAGAGCGCTCATAATGGACAATGAGAGCTCACAGTGGCATAGATCTTAGTGGCCACAGAGAGCTCATAGTGGTCATGACTCACAGTGATCGTAGTTCACATTATTCAGACGGAGCTCATAATGTTCATAGGGAGTTCATAGTAGTTATAGCTCATAATAATAGCTCATAGAGAAGTAATAGGGGTCATAAAGAGGTCAGAGTGGTAATAGATAGCTCACAGTAGTCATAATTCGTAATGGTCATAGAGAGCCCATAGTGGCCACAGAGAGCCCACAGTGATCACATCTCATATTGGTCACACAGAGCCTACAGTGGTCATATATCATAGTGCTCATAGATACCTCATAATGGTCACAGAGAAGTCACAGTGGTAACACCTCACAGTGATCATGGAGAACTGATAATTGTTATAGAGAGCTCAAACTGGTCATAGTTTGTAGAGTTGATACAGAGCTCACTATTGTCACAGACCATAGTGGTCATAGAGAGCTCACAGTGGTCATAGCTCCCAGTGGTAACATAGAGCTTACAATGGTCACAGAGAGCTCACAGCTTCATAGCTCATAGTGAACATAAAGAGGTCACAGGGTTCATAACTCACAGTGGACATAGAGAGCACAAAGTGGACAATGAGAGCTCACAGTCGTCCTCACATACTGGTCATAGAAAGATCATAGTTGACCCCACCCCGCTCCGCCGGTCGGGATGCGTACGCGAGATCCAGCCGGGGCCTCACCGCGCGCTCTAGGACCCCAGGTCAGCCCACAGGGACCCGGCTCCGACTCCCGCCATCCAGCCGGAGCCGCGCGGGGGCCGAGGGACGAGGAGGACCTCCCCTTGCGCCCGGGCCCCGCCCCAGCTGCCCTCGGGTTAAATAGCTCCACGCCGACGCGCCCATCGTCCCTTTTTTCACCCCACCCCGCTCCGCCGGTCGGGACGCGTACGCGAGATCCAGCCGAGCCTCACCGCGTGCTCTAGGACCCCAGGTCAGCCCACAGGGACCCGGCTCCGACTCCCGCCATCCAGCCGGAGCCGCGCGGGGGCCGAGGGACGAGGAGGACCTCCCCCTGCGCCCGGGTCCCGCCCCAGCTGCCCTCGGGTTAAATAGCTCCACGCCGAGGTGCCCATCCTCCCTTTTCACCCCACCCTGCTCCCCTGGTCGGGACACGCGCGCGGTCCACCCGGGCCTCACCCCGCGCCCTAGGTAAGTCCCCGTTCGGGCCCCGCCCACCAGTACCCCAGGCCAAATAATTCAGTTTAGTGAAATTGAGAGATCTTAAGAGTTAAAATGACAATGCCAAAGTCAAAGTGCAAATCCATGAGAAGCAACACTCAAGTAAACAAATTTCCCACTGAAGGAATTAATCCCATAATGTTAGACTCCAACAAGAACAAACCCGCGGAAAAAGGCCAAGAAAGCCTGACCCAGGATAACGACTTTCAAAATATGATCATTACCATGTTCAATACTATGAAAGAGGAAATCAGGGAGGAATTACATAATCGAATCAATCGCTTTGAAGAGGAACACAACAGACATCTGGAGGAGTTGAGAAAAACAGTGCAAGAAACAAAAAGTGCATAGAGCAGTTAAAACAAACTCAAGCAGAGTTTAAAACTAAGCTAAAAGACAAGTTATCTTCAACCCAGAACGCCACAGAGAGTCTTATCAACAGAACTAATGAAGCAGAAAAGAGAATTTCAGACCTTGAAGATAAAGTGGGAGTACTAACCAGCTCAATGGAAGAGGTTGTTAAAGCCAAAAAGATACTTGAGAGAAATATCCAAGAGATATGGGACACCCTGAAGAAGCCTAACATGCGTATTCATGGAATACCAGAGCAAGAATCTCAAAATACCACCCCTGAGGAAATTTTTCAAACGATCATCAAGGAAAACTTTCCTCATCTAAAAAAAGAGAGGCCCATTCATATACAAGAGGCATTCCGCACCCCAAACAGATACGACCAAAATAGAAGCACACCGCGGCAAATAATAGTTAAAACACTCCACATTCAAGATAAAGAACTGGTGCTGAGAGCTTCAAGGGAGAAAAAACAAGTCACTTTTAAAGGCAAACCTATTAAAATAACAAATGACTTCTCAGTCGAAACAGTAAAAGCAAGAAGAGCTTGGAGAGACATACTTCAAGTATTGAATGAGCAAAAATGTCAACCCAGGCTGATTTACCCTGCAAAACTATCAGTCATGATCGAGGGAGAAAGAAAAATTTTCCAGCACAAAGACAACTTTAAGGGATACATGGCCACCAAACCAGGCCTTCAAAAACTGCTAGAAATGATACTCAAGCGTGAAGAAAAAAACAGGCATATCCAGGAGAACAGAAGGCAAATATAACACCATTAAAAGCGAAGCAATATACTTATAAAAGCTACTAAACATAATAAATGTCTGGAATTAACAACAGTTTCTCCATTATAACACTAAATGTTAATGGAATTAATTCACCGATCAAGAGACACAGATTACAAACTTGGATTAAAAATCACAATCCATCAATCTGTTGCCTGCAGGAAACCCATCTCACCACAAAAGATAGGCATGCTCTAAAAATAAAAGGCTGGTCAACAATTCTACAAGCAAATGGAAGCAGAAAACAGGCAGGGGTAGCCATTATGCTATCAGACAAAGTGGATTTCAAACCAAAAAAATTATAAGAGACACGGATGGATACTACATTTTAGTCACAGGTACAATTCACCAGGAAGACTTCACAATACTGAACATAGATGCACCCAATACGGGCCCCTCCACATTCATTAAGAAAACCCTACAGCGTCTAAAGCAAGAACTCAACCCCCAAACGATAATTCTTGGGGACTTCAACACTGCCCTCTCTACATGGGATAGATCAACAGGTCAAAAGCTTAACAGAGACACTTTGGAACTTAATCAAACCCTGAAAGAAATGGACCTCACAGATCTCTATCGAACTTTTCACCCACGCACCAAAGAATACACATTTTTCTCAGCAGCACACGGAACTTTCTCCAAAATAGATCACATATTGGGCCACAAAATGAATCTACACATATACAAGAAAGTTGAAATTCTAACCTGTGCCCTATCAGACCACCACGGCCTAAAGCTGGACATCCACAACACATCAAACAAGAGAAAATACACTAACTCCTGGAAACTTAACACTATGATGCTGAATGAGAACTGGATTCAGGAAGAAATTAAAAAGGAAATTCAAGATTTCCTGAAAGTGAATGATAACGAAAATACAACTTACCAAAATCTCTGGGACACAATGAAAGCTGTTCTAAGAGGTAAGTTCATAGCTCTTAATGCCCACGTCAAAAAAATGTAAACATCCGAAATAAACAACTTAACAATGCAGCTTAAAGCTTTAGAAAAACTAGAGCAATCTGATCCCAAAAGCAGTAGAAGAGAAGAGATTAGCAAAATAAGGGGAGAAATATCTGAAATCGAGACTAAGAAAACGATAGAAAAAATCAACCAGTCAAAAAGCTGGTTCTTTGAAAAAATCAACAAGATTGATACACCCCTAGCTAAATTAACCAAAAGCAAGAGAGAGAAAACCCAAATTAACAAAATCAGAAATGAACATGGAGTTATCACTACTGATACCCAAGAAATCCAGAGAATTATAACATCATATTTCAAAAACTTATACTCTGTGAAGTTTGACAACACAAAAGAGATGGATGAATTTCTAAGTAAACACAACTTACCTAAATTGAATCAGGAAGTTGTGAATTATTTAAATAGTCCTATAACATATAAGGAAATTGAGGAAGTAATCTTGAATCTTCCCACCAAAAAATGTCCTGGACCAGATGGATTCAGCACAGAGTTCTACCAGACATTTAAGGAGTTAATAACACCAATACTCCTTAAACTGTTCCATCAAATAGCAAAGGAAGGAACACTACCAAATTCCTTCTATGAAGCTAATATCGTTTTAATCCCAAAACCTAATAAAGATTCACTTAAAAAAGAAAACTATAGGCCGATCTCCCTGATGAACACAGATGCAAAGATTCTCAACAAAGTCTTAGCAAATCGGATTCAAAAACATATCAAAAAGATCATTCACGGGGACCAAGTAGGCTTCATCCCTGGTACACAAGGTTGGTTCAACATACGCAAATCAATAAATGTAATTCATCATGTAAACCAGTCCAAAGTCCAAGACCACATGATACTCTCGATAGATGCAGAAAAAGCTTTTGACAAGATCCAACAGCCTTTTATGATCAAAACGCTAGAGACAGTAGGAATGGAAGGAACCTTTATCAATATAATAAAAGCTGTATACAACAAGCCCACAGCAAGGATTATGCTCAATGGGGAACAATTGGAAGCATTCCCACTTCGATCAGGAACTAGACAAGGCTGTCCACTCTCACCACTTCTATTCAATATTGTACTTGAAGTCTTAGCTGAAGCCATAAGACAAGAAAGGGACATAAGAGGGATTCAAATCGGCAAGGAAGAAATCAAGCTATCCCTATTTGCAGATGACATGATCTTATACCTGAGGGATCCCAAAAACTCCACCAGGAAGCTCCTGGAACTAATTGAGAAGTTCAGCAGGGTGGCAGGATACAAAATAAATGTGCAAAAATCAGAGGCCTTCCTATATGCCCAGAATGAAAGAAGTGAAAAAGCCTTGAGAGAAACCATGCCATTTACTATAACCCCTAAAAAAATGAAATACCTTGGTATAAACCTAACTAAGGAGGTAAAAGACCTTTACAATGAAAACTTTAAAACCCTAAAGAAAGAAATTGCAGAAGACACCAGAAGGTGGAAAGACCTCCCTTGTTCCTGGATTGGCAGAATCAACATTGTAAAAATGACCATCCTACCAAAGGCAATATACAGATTCAATGCTATACCAATCAAAATCCCAAAGCAATTCTTCAAAGAAGTTGACCAAATAATCTCAAAGTTCATATGGAGGCACAAAAGACCCAGGATAGCAAAAACAATCCTGAGTAACAAAAACACTGCTGGAGGTATTACCATACCAAACCTAAGTCTATACTACAAATCCATAGTTATAAAGACAGCCTGGTACTGGCTCCAAAATAGACACACAGATCAATGGATAAGGATTGAAGACCCAGATATAAGCCCACAAAGTTACAGCCATTTGGTCTTTGACAAAGGGGCCCAAAGAATCCAATGGAAAAAGAACAGCATCTTCAACAAATGGTGCTGGCAAAACTGGATCTCCACATGCAGAAGATTAAAGCTGGACCCATACTTGTCACCATGTACAAGACTTAATTCCAAATGGATCAAGGACCTTGATATCAGGCCAGAGACTTTAAAAACCATAGTTGAAAGGATAGGGAACTCCCTCGAGCTGATTGGGCTAGGCCAACACTTCCTAAACAGACATCCAATGGCACAATCACTGCTACCAACTCTCAACAGTTGGGATCTTGTGAAATTAAAGAGCTTCTGTTCAGATAAAGAGATTGTCACACGAGCTCAAAGGCAACCCACAGAATGGGAGAAAATCTTCACTAACCACATATCTGACAGAGCTCTACTGTCCAGAGTGCACAAAGAACGTAGAAAATTAAACTCCAAGGAAAACACTGGCCCAATTAAAAAATGGGCCCTGGAACTTCAAAGAAACTTTACCAGGGATGAAATTAAAATGTCTAACAATTATCTTAAAAAATGCTCCACTTCCTTCGCCATCAGGGAAATGCAAATCAAAACTTCCCTGAGATATCATCTCACCCCGGTCAGGATGGCAAAAATCCACAATACAAACAACGACAAATGCTGGAGAGGATGTGGAGAGAGGGGAACTCTCCTACATTGTTGGTGGGAATGCAGGCTCATACAGCCACTCTGGCGAGCCGTCTGGAGATTCTTAAAGAAATTAAAGATTGAAATGCCATATGACCCTGCTATCCCACTTTTGGGAATAACCCCCCATGCAGCAGACATTCGCCTCGATAGCACAAGCTCGACCATGTTCATAGCAGCACTGTTTACAATAGCAAAGTCATGGAATCAACCTAAATGTCCAACAGTTGACGAGTGGATAAGGAAACTGTGGTACATCTATACAATGGAGTACTACTCAGCCATCAAAAATGATGAATTACTGGAATTTGCCGGGAAATGGATGTCATTAGAAAGAATTATATTAAGTGAAGTATCCCAAACCCAGAAAATTAAGCGCCGTATGTACTCCCTAATAGGTGGCTCCTAGTACCAAACTCACCCAGCCCACATTGAGACACTCAAAAGTAAACCTATGTAACACAGTAATTGCAAGGATTATGAACAAGAGAGATGGGTTAGGAGGGCCACACCAGAAACAAGGAGAGAGGAGACCATGTTACAGCAGAGAAAATAGGCCTCCATCAAGGTCTGCAAGTAAGTAATGAGAAACCTGGTTAAGTTCACAGATGTTCTTTCCTGATCTCACCAGAAGGGGAGGGCATATAGTCTAGCAGATAAAAAGTAATCATTTTGCAAATGGGTGATGGACCCCTCCCTCACTGAGGTTTCCTACTCTTATTACATCTACCCTTGAATGTGCTATTACAACAAGACTCCAGTTTAAAAGCTTTTTGTCTCTGGCCAGGGGGTGACATACAGTGCCCAGCAGAATGGAGTGAAGGGCATTGCAGGAGCAGCAAAACTGCAAAAGAAAATCAACAAACCACAATCCAGAACTTCAGAGACTCTATATCAATCACATAGAACTAGGCCAGCCTAATCTCTCCCCATCCTGGAGCTCAGGGACATTTGCGGAAGAGGGGGCGGTAAGATTGTAAGAGCAAAAGGATGGGAGGAGCAACGATTTGCAAGATTCTCAACAATAGTTGGGGCCAAAGCAATCATAATGGGACTTTGCATGCCCTGCGCAATGTCCAGTGCACTGTTGCCCTCATAAAGTCTAGCATCTGTTAAGGGCACCGAGACCCCTGGAGGCAAGGGATTGACAGCCATAGTAGTGATCTTATGCTTAAGGGGAACAAGAGAAAGGGCTTATGGAAATGCCACTGGGTCCTTATATGTCATCGGAGAGGAGGACCCAGTGGAGAGTTAGGCGTACACAATAAAGGACTCTCTGGGAATTGGGGGGGAGGCACTGGGGGAAGGGGAGGGGGAGGAGGGAGGAGGGAGGGAACTGGTAAAAAATTTTAAAATGTATAATTAAATTTTTAATAAAAAAAGCAAAAAAAAAAAGAAAGAAAGATCATAGTTGTCACAGAGAGCTCACAGTGGTCATAGAGAGCTCATAGTGGTCTTAGTTCACAGTGGTCATAGAGAGCTGACAGTCATCATGCAGAACTGACAGTCATCATAGAAAGCTCACTGTAGTCATAGATCGTAGTTGTCATTGAGAGCTCAGAGTGGGCACAGAGACCTCACAGAGGTCATAGAAAGCTCATAGAGATAACAGTGCACTCTGGTTGTAGAAAACTTACAGTGGTCAAAGAATATAGTGGTCATAGAGAGCTCACAATATTCATAGCTCATAGTGGTCATAGAAAGCTCACAGTGGTAAAAGAGAGCTCACAGTGGTCATACCTCATACTCTTCATAGAGAGCTCATAGTTCTCATAGAGTTCACAATGGTCATAGAATGCTCAGATTCATTATAGAGAGCTCACAGTAGTTAAAGAGAGTTTGTAGTCATCATAGAGAGGTCCCAGTTGTCATAGATCATAGTGCACATAGAGAGACCACAGTAGTCAAAAAGAGCTCAGAGTGGTCATAACTTACAGTGGTCATACAGAGGTCATAGTGCACACAGAGACATCACAGTTGTCATAGAGTGCTTACAGTGGCCACATAAACCTCATAGTAGTCATAGGTCATAGTGCACATAGACATCACAGTTGTCATAGAGTGCTTACAGTGGCCACATAAACCTCATAGTAGTCATAGGTCATAGTGGTCATAGAGAGCTCTCAGTGGTCACAGAGTGTTAATAGTAGTTATACCTTATAGTGGTCATAGAGACGTCTTAATGGTCAAAGTGCTCAGAGTGGCAATAGAGAGCTCACAGTGGTCATCGAGAGCTGACAGTGTTCATTATCTCATAGTGGTCTTGGCAAGCTCACAGTGGTCATATACACCTGACAGTGGTCATAGAGTGCTCTATGTATTCATAGATATGTCACAGGTGTCATCAAGAGCTCACAGTGGGCAGAGAGAACTCACAGAGGATATTGAAAGCTTGTAGTGGCCACAGCTCTCTCTGGTAATATAGAGCTCACAGTGGTAATAGATCATAGTTCTCATAGAGAGATGACAGTGGCTATAGAGAGCTGATAGTTGTCATTGAGGTGACAGTGGCCTTTGGGATCTCATTAGGGTTACAGAGAACTCACTGTAGTCACAGCTAGTAGTCATACAGAGCTCATAATGGTTACAGAGATCTCACAGTGGTCACAGCTCATATTGGTCATAGAGAGCTCATAGTGGTCACAACTCACAGTTGTCATAGAGAACTCATAATTATCATAGAGAGGTCACTATGGTCATAGCTCATAGTGTTGATAGTGAGCTCATTGTGGCCATAGATAATTGTGGTCATAGAGAGCTCAAAGTATTCTTAGCACATAGTGGTCATGGAAAGCTCACAGTTGTCATAGGGAGCTCACAGTGGTCATAACTCACAGTGCAACTAGAGAGCTCATTGTGGTTATAGAGAGATCATTATGATTATAGAGAACTGCCACTGATTATAGAGAGTTCACAGTTGTTATAGAGAGGTCACAGTTCTCATACAGAACTCACAGTGGCAATAGTGCAATCAAAATTGTAATAGAGCACTCATATGCTCATAGCTCACAGTAGTCACAGCTCACAGTAGTCACAGCTCACAGTGTTCATAGTGTGCTCACAGTGGTCATAGAGAGCTCACAGTGATCATAGCTCAGAGTGCTCATAGAGAAGGCACAGTTGTCATAGAAAGCTCAGAATGCTCATTGTTTACTGAAGTCTTAGAGAACTCATAGTGGTCATAGCTCATAGTGGACATAGAGAGCTCACAGTGGTCATAGCTCAGAGTGGTCACAGATAGCTCACAGAGGTCATAGTTCATAGTGGCCATAGAGATCTCACAGTAGTAAAAGAAAGCAAAACATATGTCATAGCTTATAGTGGACATAAAAACTTACAGTGGTCATAGCACAAAGTGGTCACAACCTCACAGTGGTTATAGAGAGCTCACAGCCATCATAGAGTGCTTACAGTGGTCAAAGAGAGCTCATGGTGATCATAGCTCACAGTGGTCTTATAGAGCTCATAGTGGCCCTAGATCCTAGTGGTCACAGAGAACAAATAGTGGTCATAGAGAACTGGCATTGGTAATAGTTCAAAATGACCAAAGAGAGTTCACAATTATAAAAGAGAGTTCATAGAGGTCATAGCTAAGAGTGCTCACAGTGGTCATGAGTTATACTGGCCCTAGAGAACTCATAGTGGTCATGGAGAGCATATAGTTGGTCAGAGCCCATAGTGCTCACAGAAAGTTCACAGTGGGCACAGAGAGCTCACAGTTTTCATAGTGAGGTCATAGTGTACATAGAGGGCTCACAGTGATCATAGACAACTCAGAATGGTCATAGCTCATACTACACATGAGAGCTCATAGTGGTCTTAACTCACAGTGGTCCTAGAGAGCTAACAGTGCTCATAGAGAGCTCTTGGGGGTCATAGACAGCACACAGTGATCATAGCTCATTGTGGTTATAGAGAGCTCATAATGGTCATAGAGAGCTCAGAGTGCTCATAGCTCATAGCTCATAGTGGACATAGAGATCTCACAGTGGTCATAACTCATACTGGTCATATATAGCTATTAATGTTCATAGTGAGCTCACAATGATCATAGCTCATTGTATTCATAAAGACCTCAGAGTCCTCATAGAGAGCTGACAATGGTCATAGAGAGCTGACCGTGGTCATAGATTGCTCATTGTGGTCATAGAGAGCTCACAGTTGTCATAGATAGCTCACAAGGTTCACACAGAGCACACAGTGGTCATACAGATTTTACAAAGGACATAGAAATGTCATAATGGTCATAGTTCTCTGTGGTTATAGAGAGTCCACAGTCATCATAGAGAGATCACACAGTTTTCATAGTGAGGTCATTGAAAGCTCAGAATTGTTATAGAGTCTTCACCATGGTCATAACTTATAGTAGTCATAGAGAGCTTATAGTGGTCATAGAGAGCTCAAAGTGGTCATAGCTCATAGTGGTCACAGAGACATCACAGTGGTCACAGTTCATAGTAGTCTAGAGAAGTTACAGTGGTGAAAGAAAGTTCACAATGTTCATAGCTCATATTGCTTATGGAGAGGTCACAGTGGACATAGAGAAGTCATAGTGTTCATAGAGAGCTCATACTCTTCAAAAGGATCTCACAGTGGTCATAGAGAGCTCGTAATTTTCATAGCACACAGTATCATAGCTAATAATGGGCACAGAGTGCACAGTGGTCATATTGATCTTACAGTAGTTATAGCTAATAGTGGTCATAGAGAGGTCACTGTGGTCATAGAGAGCTTACAGTGGTCATAGATTGCTCACTGTCATCATAGAGAGCTCACAGTTGTCAAAGGGGGCTCATAGTGGTCACAGACAGTTCATAATGGTCACAGAGTTATCACAATGTTCTTAGCTCATAGTTGTCATAGAGAGTTCAGAGTCGTCATGGAGAGCTGATAGTGATCACAGCTCATCATGGTCATAGAGAACTCAGAGTCGTTATGGAGTGCTGACAGTGGACATAGAGAGATGACAGAGATCACAGAGAGTTCACTGTGGTCATAGGGAGCTCACAAGTTACGGATTGCTTATTGTGGACATAAAGAGGTCACAGTGGTCATAGCTCAGAGTGGCCATAGAGAGCTCAGAGTGTACATATAGAGCTCATAGAGGTCATTGCTATAGAGAACATAGAAAGATCATGGTGGTCATAGGTCACAGTGCTCATAGACAGCTCACAGAGAGCTCACAGTAGTAAAAGAGAGCACACGGTGGTAATCACTTTATAGTGGTCATAGAGAGCTTACAATGGTCATAGCTCATATTACTCATAAAGAGGTCACAGTGGTCATGGAGAAATCAGAGTGTTATGGAGAAATCAGAATGGTGATAGAGAGCTCTCAGTGCTCATAGCTCATAGAGATCATAGAGAAGTCACAGTGGTCCAAAAGATAGGCACGCCCTAAAAATAAAAGGCTAGTCAGCAATTTTACAAGCTAATGGAAGCAGAAAACAGGCAGGGGTAACCATCATGCTATCGGACAAAGTGAACTTCAAACCAAAGAAAATCATAAGAGACACGGATGGATACTACATTTTAGTCACAGGTACAATTCACCAGGAAAACTTAACAATACTGAACATATATGCACCCACTACGGCCCCTCCCACATTCATTAAGCAAACCCTACAACGTATAAAGCGAGAAATCAATCCCAAAATGATAATTCTTGGGGGATTTCAATACTGCCCTCTCAACATGGGATAGATCTACAGGTAAAAAACTTAACAGAGACACTTTGGAGCTTAATCAAACCCTTACTGAAATGGGCCTTATAGATCTCTATTGTACTTTTCATCCACGCACCAAAGAATACACATTTTTCTCAGCAGCACACGGAACTTTCTCCAAAATAGATCACATATTGGGCCACAAAATGAAACTCCACATATACAGGAATGTTGAAATCTAGCCTGCACCTTATCAGACCAACACGGTTTAAAGCTTGACATCCACAACACAACAAGCAACACAAAATACACTAACTCCTGGAAACTTAACACTATGATGCTGAATGAGAATTGGATTCAAGATTTCCTGAAAGTGAACAATAATGAAAATACAACTTACCAAAATCTCTGGGACACAATGAAAGCTGTCTTTGGAGGTAAGTTCATAGCTCTTAATGCCTACATCAGAAAAATGGAAACATCAGAAATAAATACCTTAACAAATGCAGCTAAAAGCTTTAGAGACACTAGAGCAATCTGATCCCAAAAGCAGTAGAAGGGAGGAGATTAGCAAAATAAGGGGAGAAATATCTGAAATGGAGATTAGGAAAAGGATGAGAAAATCAACCAGTCAAAAAGCTGGTTTTTTGAAAAAATCAATAAGATTGATACACCCCTAGCTAAATTAACTAAAAGCAAGAGAGAGAAAATCCAAATTAATAAAATTAGAAATGAAAATATCCATTTTGCAAATGGGTGATTGACCCCTCCCTCACTGTGGTTTCCTACTTTTATTACATCTACCTTTGAATATACTCTTATAACAAGACTCTAATTTAATAGGATTTTATCTCTGGCCAGGGGGTGATATCCAATATCCATCAGGGTGGAGTGAAGGGCATTGCAGGAGCAGCAAAACTGAAAAAAAATAAATCAGCGAACCATAATCCAGAACATCAGAGACTCTATATCAACCACCTGGAACTAGGCCAGCCTAATCTCTCCCCATCCTGAAGCTCAGGGAAATTTGCGGAAGAGGGGGCGGTAAGATTGTAAGAGCACAAAGATGGGAGGAGTAACGATATGCAAGATTCTCCACACAAGTTAGGACCAAAGCAATCATAATTGGACTTTGCATGCTCTGTGCAATGTCCAACACACTATTGACCCCACAAAGTCTAGCGTTTGCTAAAGGCACTAGGATCCTTGGAGGCAAGGGATTGACAGCCACAGTAGTGTTCCTATGCTTAAAGGAAACACAGGAAACGGTTCTGGGAAATGCCACTGGGTCCTTGCACCTCATCGGAGAGTAGGACTCAGAGGAGAGTTTGGCATGCTCATTAAAGGATGCTCCGGGGATGGGAGGGGGAGGCACTAGGGGAAGGGGAGGGAAAGGGGGGTGGGGGGCACAGGGTGATGGGGGGTTGAAGGGAGGGGGGACCAGTATACCTGTTAAGTTTGTATGAGTGGAAATAAAAAAAAAGATACTCTACAGAAGTTAGGGCCAAAGCAATCATAATAGGACTTTGCATGCCCTGCGCATTGTCCAACACACTGTTGACCTCACAAAGTCTAGCATCTGCTAAAGGCACCAAGAGCCTTGGAGGTCAAGGATTGGCAGCCACAGCAGTGTTCCTATACCTAAGGGGAACACGGGAAAGGGTTCAGGGAAAGGCCACTGGGTCCTTGTACGTCATCGGAGAGGAGGGCCCAGAGGAAAATCAGGCATGCACAAGAAAGGACTCTCTGGGAATTGGGGCGGGAGGTACTGGGGGATGGGGAGGGAGAAGGGTGGGGAGGAGGAGCAAGGGGTACGGGGGGGAGGAGGAGGAAGGGAGGGAACTGGTGTACCTAATAAGTTTGTATGAGCTGAAATAAAAAAAAAATAGGACTTTGCATGGCCTGCGCTATTGACCCCACAAAGTCTAGCATGGACTAAAGGCACTAGGATCCTGGAGGCTAGGGACTGACAGTCACAGTAGTGTTCCTAAGCTTAAGGGGAACACAGAAAAGGGTTCTGGGAAATGCCCCTGAGTCCTTGTACCTCATTGGAGAGGAGGACCCAGAGGAGAGTTTGGCATGCATAGTAAAGGATGCTCCAGGAATTGGGGGGAGGCCTTGGGGGGTGGGGAAGGAGAGGAGAGGGGAGGGGGGAGCAGGAGGGTCAGGGGGAGGTGGAGGGAGGGAGGGGACCGGTGTACCTGTTAAGTTTGTATGAGCAGAAATAATAATAATTAAAAAAAGAAAATCATTATCTTGGGCATGGCTTTCTTGGCTATTTTCTGTGAATTTGTTCAGGTTGGATCCCATAGTTATGTGGTTGATTCTTTTGGTAGTATTTGCCTTGGAGTTGGGTATGCCTGTCTGGTGTTGATGTTATTTCCTAGATGAGGCTATTGCAGTGTTAGTACATCAATTAAGGCAGGTTTGGAAGACAGGGATTGAAGATTAGTATGGTAGTGCACTTTTTAGATTTACTTCTTTGGTGACATATGAGGGTGATCTGTATAGTCCCTGAAGTTGTATGGGTTTTTGAGTGGCTATGTGGAAATATAAAACTACGGTGACTAATAATTGAGAGGAACAAAATGGTAAAAAGGGTTTGCTTATCTTGGAGCTGGATGTGAAGATTCTTTCCTGTATAATGGGATGATTTTAAAAGACCTCAGATGAATGGTTTTGGTCCCCTATCCCTGTGTTTGGGTTTTCTCTGGACTCTGTTGAATTCTGAGGAGCAGGGAATCTGCCCCGAGCCTGAAGAGCAGGGAGTCCACCCTGGTCAAGGTCCAGGTCCTGCTCCTGAGCAGAAAGTCAGAATGGTTAGTGGAGCATGCAGATGATCTGGGGCCTGGGGAATGAACTAGGGGCCTTCCTCAGGGCCAGAAAGGCAGGCTGGCTACTAGTGGGACCTGCAGATGACCTGGAGCCTGGGGTGTGGTCTAGAGGGCTTACCAGAGGAGCAGGGAGTCCGCCTGGGTCTGGATTCTGGGCAAAAAGGCAGAGTGGCTAGTGGGATGGGCAGATGAAGTGGGACTTGGGGCGTGGTCTAGGGGCCTTACCTGAGGAGCTGGGAGTTCACCCTAGTCCAGGTCCATGTCTGGGGCAGAAAGAGGTAGAACATTTTAATATATTTTTGAACTTTTTAATTTCATTCTGGGAAAGTTTCTTATAAGTTCCAAGTCCCATTTTCTAATTGGACTGTTTCCTTCCTTGTTCAACTTTTTGAGTTCTTTGTGCACTCTGGATATTAGTCTTCTCTCAGATGTGTGTTCAGTGCAGATTTTTTCCCATTCTGTGGGTTTGTCTTTTTCATCAGTTAATAATAACTTTAGCTGAACAAAAGCATTTTAATTTCATGAGTTTCCACTTGTTGAGTATTGGTTCTATTTCCTAAGCTATTGGAGTCCTGTTTAGAAATTACTGGTCTAAGACAATCAGTTCGAGGGAATTCCCAAATCTTCCTTCTAGTATTTTAATAGTCTCTGGTCTATTATTAAGGTCCTTGATCCATTTGGAGTTGATTTTTGTGCTATGGTGACAAGTAGTTCAGTTTCAATCTTCAGCATGTAGATACCCACTTTTGCCAGCACATTTATTGAAGATGCTATCCTTTTTTCAATGGTTTTTCTGAACACTTATGTCAAAAATCAGATGGCTGCAAGTTAGTTTATGATCCTATGTCTGAGTTTTCAATCCTTATCATTGCCCTATGTGTCTGTGTTAGACCAGTAGTCTTCATGATGTCTTTGTTATTTTGGATTCATAGTGTAGATTAAGGTCTGGTATGGTGATACCTCCAGCAGAGTTTTATTACTCAGGATTATTTTTGCTAGCCTGGGCTTTTTGTGCTTTCACATGTTATGCTCATATCATTTTTATGATGTTAACATAAAAATTGCTACCAATCCAGAAGCATGGGAGATTTTTCCACTTCCTGGTATCTTCTGAAATTTCTTTCTTTATGGTTTTAAAGTTTTCATTGTACAGGTCTCTCACATCCTTGGTTAAATTTTTGTCAAGGTATTTCATTTTTAGGAGCTATGGTAAGTGGAATTGGTTGGTTCTCTTAGGGTTTTCTCACATTTTTCATGCTTGGAATACAAGAAAGCCACTGATTTTTGAAACTAATTTTGTAACTTACCACTCTGCTGAACTTATGTATTAGTTCCAGGAGTTTTCTGGTGTTTTGGGGGCTCTTAGGTATAGAATCTTGTCATCAGCAAATAGAGATATCTTGACTTCTTCTTTTCCTATTTGAATCAATTTTATTGCCCTCTCTTGTATTATGATTCTAGCTAAGACTTCCAGTACAATATTGACTAGAAGTGATGAGGACAGCCTTGCCTATTTTGTGAATGAAATAAGAATGCTTCACAAGTTTTTCATCATTTAGGGTGATCCTTGCTATAGGCAAGACATTCCTATTGTCTCTAGGGCTTTTGTCATAAAGCAATGTTGGATCTTGTCAAAAGCTTTTTCTGCATCTATCAAGAGAATCATGTGATTTTGGTCCTTGGATTTGTTTATATAATGGGTTATACTTATTGTTTTGCATATGTTGGACCAACCTTGTAAGCCTTGAATAAATCCTACTTGATCATGGTGAATGATCTTTTTGATATGTTTCTGAATTTGGCTTGCAAAACTTTGTCGAAGATCTTTGCAAAAGTGTTCATTAGTAAGAGTAGCCTATAGTTTTCTTTTTTATTGCATCTTTATTTGCTTTTGAGATCATAGCTTCTTAGAGAGAATTTGGGCCTCCCTTTACCCCACCCCGCTCCATTGGCGGGACGCGCGCGGTCCAGCCGGGCCTCACCCCGCGACCTAGGTAAGTCTCCGACCACGCCCGCCCACCAGGACCCCAGGTCAGCCCAAAGGGACCGGCTCCAACTCCCACCATCCTGCTGGAGCTGCGCGCAGGGCCGAGAGATAAGGAGGACCTGCCCCTGCGCCCGAGCCCCACCCCAGCTGCCCTCAGGTTAAATAGCTCCACGCCAACGCCCCCATTCTCCCATTCCCCACCCCGCTCCACCAGTCAGGACGTGCGCGCGCTGTCCAGCCGGGCCTCACCCGTGACCTAGGTAAGCTCTGTCCCTGCCCACTCCTAGAACCCCAGGCCAAATAATTCAGTTTAGTGAAATTGAAAGATCTTAAGAGTTAAAACGACAATGCCAAAGTCAAAGTGCAAATCCATGAGAAGCAACACTCAAGTAAACAAATCTCCCACTGAAGAAATTAATCCCATAATGTTAGACTCCAACCAGAACAAACCCGTGGAAAAAGGCCAAAAAAGCCTGACCCAGGATAAAGACTTTCAAAATATGATCATTACCATGTTCAATACTATGAAAGAGGAAATCCGGGAGGAATTACATAATCGAATCAATCCCTTTGAAGAGGAACACAACAACATTTGGAGGAGTTGAGAAAAACAGTGCAAAAACAAAAACTAGTGTAGAGCAGTTAAAACAGACTCAAGCAGAGTTTAAAACTGAGCTACAAGACAAGTTATCTTCAACCCAGAATGCCACAGAGAGTCTTATCAACAGAACTAACGAAGTAGAAAACAGAATTTCAGACCTTGAGGATAAAGTGGGAGTACTAACCAGCTCAATGGAAGAGGTTGTTAAAGCCAAAAAGATACTTGAGAGAAATATCCAAGACATATGGAACACCCTGAAGAAGCTGAACATGCGTATTCATGGAATACCAGAAGCAAGAATCTCAAAATACCATCCCTGAGGAAATTTTTCAATCATCAAGGAAAACTTTCCTCATCTAAAAAAGAGAGACCCATCCATATACAAGAGGCATTCCGCACCCCAAACAGATACGACCAAAACAGAAGCACGCCACGGCAAATAATAGTTAAAACACTCCACATTCAAGATAAAGAACTGGTCCTGAGAGCTTCAAGGGAGAAAAAACAAGTCACTTTTAAAGGTAAACCTATTAAAATAACAAATGACTTCTCAGTCGAAACAGTAAAAGCAAGAAGAGTTTGGAGAGACATACTTCAAGTACTGAATGAGCAAAAATGTCAACCCAGGCTGATTTACCCTGCAAAACTATCCATCATGATCGAGGGAGAAAGAAAAATTTTCCAGCACAAAGACAACTTGAAGGGATACATGTCCACCAAACCAGGCCTTCAAAAAATGCTAGAAATGATACTCAAGCGTGAAGAAAAAAACAGGCATATCCAGGAGAACAGAAGGCAAATACACCATTAAACACGAAGCAATATACTTATAAAAACTACTAAACATAACAAATGTCTGGAATTAACAATAGTTTCTCCATTATAACACTAAATGTTAATGGAATTAATTCACCGATCAAGAGACACAGATTACAAACTTGGATTAAAAATCACAATCCATCAATCTGCTGCCTGCAGGAAACCCATCTCACCACAAGAGACAGGCACGCTCTAAAAATAAAAGGCTGGTCAACAATTCTACAAGCAAATGGAAGCAGAAAACAGGCAGGGTTATGCTTTCAGACAAAGTGGACTTCAAACCAAAGAAAATTATAAGAGACACGGATGGATACTACATTTTAGTCACAGGTACAATTCACCAGGAAGACTTCACAATACTGAACATAGATGCACCCAATACGGGCCCCTCCACATTCATTAAGAAAACCCTACAGCGTCTAAAGCAAGAAATCAACCCCCAAACGATAATTCTTGAGGACTTCAACACCGCCCTCTCAACATGGGATAGATCAACAGGTCAAAAGCCTAACAGAGACACTTTGAAACTTAATCAAACCCTGAAAGAAATGGACCTTACAGATCTCTATCGAACTTTTCACCCACGCACCAAAGAATACACATTTTTCTCAGCAGCACATGGAATTTTCTCCAAAATAGATCACATATTAGGCCACAAAACGAATCTACACATATACAAGAAAGTTGAAATTCTAACCTGTGCCCTATCAGACCACCACGGCCCAAAGCTGGACATCCACAACACATCAAAAAAGAGAAAATACACTAACTCCTGGAAACTTAACAATATGATGCTGAATGACAACTGGATTCAGGAAGAAATTAAAAAGGAAATTCAAGATTTCCTGAAAGGGAATGATAACGAAAATACAACTTACCAAAATCTCTGGGACACAATGAAAGCTGTTCTAAGAGGTAAGTTCATAGCTCTTAATGACTACATCAAAAAAATGGAAACATCAGAAATAAATAATTTAACGATGCAGCTTAACGCTTTTGAGAAACTTGAGCAATCTGATCCCAAAAGTAGTAGAAGAGAGAAGAATAGCAAAATAAGGGGAGAAATATCTGAAATCGAGACTAAGAAAACGATAGAAAAAAATCAACCAGTCAAAAAGCTGGTTCTTTGAAAAAATCAATAAGATTGATACACCCCTAGCTAAATTAACCAAAAGCAAGAGAGAGAAAACCCAAATTAACAAAATCAGAAATGAACATGGAGTTATCACTACTGATACCCAAGAAATCCAGAGAATTATAACATCATATTTCAAAAACTTATACTCTGTGAAGTCTGACAACACAAAAGAGATGGATGAATTTCTAAGTAAACACAACTTACCTAAATTGAATCAGGAAGTTGGGAATTACTTAAATAGTCCTATAACATATAAGGAAATTGAAGAAGTAATCTCAAATCTTCCCACCAAAAAATGTCCTGGACCAGATGGATTCAGCACAGAGTTCTACCAGACATTTAAGGAGTTAATAACACCAATACTCCTTAAACTGTTCCATCAAATAGCAAAGGAAGGAACACTACCAAATTCCTTCTATGAAGCTAATATCATCGTAATCCCAAAACCTAATAAAGATTCACTTAAAAAAGAAAACTATAGGCCGATCTCTCTGATGAACACAGACGCAAAGATTCTCAACAGAGTCTTAGCAAATCGGATTCAAAAACATATCAAAAAGATCATTCACAGGGACCAAGTAGGCTTCATCCCCAGCACACAAAGTTGGTTCAACATATGCAAATCAATAAATGTAATTCATCATGTAAACCAGTCCAAAGTCCAAGACCACATGATACTCTCGATAGATGCAGAAAAAGCTTTTGACAAGATCCAAGAGCCTTTTATGATCAAAACACTAGAGACAGTAGGAATGGAAGGAACCTTTATCAATATAATAAAAGCTATATACAACAAGCCCACAGCAAGGATTATGCTCAATGGGGAACAATTGGAAGCATTCCCACTTCGATCAGGAACTAGACAAGGCTGTCCACTCTCACCACTTCTATTCAATATTGTACTTGAAGTCTTAGCTGAAGCCATAAGACAAGAAAGGGACATAAGAGGGATTCAAATCGGCAAGGAAGAAGTCAAGCTATCCCTATTTGCAGATGACATGATCGTATACCTGAGTGATCCCAAAAACTCCACCAGGAACCTTCTGGAACTAATTCAGAAGTTCAGCAGGGTGGCAGGATACAAAATAAATGTACAAAAATCAGGCCTTCCTATATACCCAAAATGAAAGAAGTGGAAAAGCCTTGAGAGAAACAATTCCATTTACTATAGCCCCTAAAAAAATGAAATACCTTGGTATAAACCTAACCAAGGAGGTAAAAGACCTTTACAATGAAAACTTTAAAACCCTAAAGAAAGAAATAGCAGAAGACACCAGAAGGTGGAAAGACCTCCCATGTTCCTGGATTGGTAGAATCAACATCGTAAAAATGACCATCCTACCAAAGGCAATATACAAATTCAATGCTATACCAATTAAAATCCCAAAGCAATTCTTCAAAGAAGTTGACCAAACAATCTCAAAATTCATATGGAGGCACAAAAGACCCAGGATAGCAAAGACAATCCGGAGTAACAAAAACACTGCTGGAGGTATTACCATACCAAACCTTAGTTTATACTACAAATCCATAGTTGTAAAGACAGCCTAGTACTGGCTCCAAAATAGACACACAGATCAATGGATAAGGATTGAAGACCCAGATATAAGCCCACAAAGTTACAGCCATTTGGTCTTTGACAAAGGGGCCCAAAGAATCCAATGGAAAAGAACAGCATCTTCAACAAATGGTGCTGGCAAAACTGGATCTCCACATGCAAAAGATTAAAGCTGGACCCATACTTGTCACCATGTACAAGACTTAATTCTAAATGGATCAAGGACCTTGATATCAGGCCAGAGACTTTAAAAACCATAGTTGAAAGGATAGGGAACTCCCTTGAGCTGATTGGGCTAGGCCAACACTTCCTAAACAGACATCCAATGGCACAGTCACTGCTACCAACTCTCAACAGTTGGGATCTTGTGAAATTAAAGAGCTTCTGTTCAGATAAAGAGATTGTCACACGAGCTCAAAGGCAACCCACAGAATGGGAGAAAATCTTCACTAACCACATATCTGACAGAGCTCTACTGTCCAGAGTGCACAAAGAACTTAGAAAAACTAAACTCCAAGGAAAACATTGGCCCAATTAAAAAATGGGCCCTGGAACTTAAAAGAAACTTTACCAGAGATGAAATTAAAATGCTTAACAAATATCTTAAAAAATGTGCCACTTCTTTAGCCATCAGGGAAATGGAAATCAAAACTTCCCTGAGATATCATCTCACCCCGGTCAGGATGGCAAAAATCCACAATACAAACAACGACAAATGCTGGAGAGGATGTGGAGAGAGGGGAGCTCTCCTACATTGTTGGTGGGGATGCAGGCAAATACAGCCACTCTGGCGAGCCATCTGGAGATTCTTAAAGAAATTAAAGATTGAAATGCCATATGACCCTGCTATCCCACTTTTGGGAATAACCCCCCAGGCAGCAGACATTCGCCTCGATAGCACAAGCTCGACCATGTTCATAGCAGCACTGTTTACAATAGCAAAGTCATGGAATCAACCTAAATGTCCAACAGTTGACGAGTGGATAAGGAAAAGGTGGTACATCTATACAATGGAGTACTACTCAGCCATCAAAAATGATGAATTACTGGAATTTGCTGGGAAATGGATGTCATTAGAAAGAATTATATTAAGTGAAGTATCCCAAACCCAGAAAATTAAGCGCCGTATGTACTCCCTAATAGGTGGCTCCTAGTACCAAACTCACCCAGCCCACATTGAGACACTCAAAAGTAAACCTATGTAACACAGTAATTGCAAGGATTATGAACAAGAGAGATGGGGTAGGAGGGCCAAACCAGAAACAAGTAGAGAGGGGACCATTTTACAGCAGAGAAAATAGGCCTCCATCAAGGTCTGCAAGTAAGTAATGAGAAACCTGGTTAAGTTCACAGACGTTCTTTCCTGATCTCACCAGAAGGGGAGGGCATATAGTCTAGCAGATAAAAAGTAATCATTTTGCAAATGGGTGATGGACCCCTCCCTCACTGAGGTTTCCTACTCTTATTACATCTACCCTTGAATGTGCTATTATAACAAGACTCCAGTTTAACAGCTTTTTGTCTCTGGCCAGGGGGTGACATACGGTGCCCAGCAGAATGGAGTGAAGGGCATTGCAGGAGCAGCAAAACTGCAAAAGAAAATCAACAAACCACAATCCAGAACTTCAGAGACTCTATATCAATCACATAGAACTAGGCCAGCCTAATCTCTCCCCATCCTGGAGCTCAGGGACATTTGCGGAAGAGGGGGCGGTAAGATTGTAAGAGCAAAAGGATGGGAGGAGCAACGATTTGCAAGATTCTCAACAATAGTTGGGGCCAAAGCAATCATAATGGGACTTTGCATGCCCTGCGCAATGTCCAGTGCACTGTTGCCCTCATAAAGTCTAGCATCTGTTAAGGGCACCGAGACCCCTGAAGGCAAGGAATTGACAGCCATAGTAGTGATCCTATGCTTAAGGGGAACAAGAGAAAGGGCTTATGGAAATGCCACTGGGTCCTTATATGTCATCGGAGAGGAGGACCCAGTGGAGAGTTAGGCGTACACAATAAAGGACTCTCTGGGAATTGGGGGGAGGCACTGGGGGATGGGGAGGGAGAGGAGGGGGAGGAGGGAGGAGGGGGGAGGAGGGGGGAGGGAGGGAACTGGTAAAAAATTTTTAAATGTATAATTAAAATTTTAATAAAAAAAGAAATTTATCCATTTTTTCTGACTATCAAACTTTCTGGAATATAGGTTTTTGAAATAGGATCTTATGGTTCTCTGAATTTCCTTGGTACCCATTGTAATAACTCCATTTTCATCTCTAACTTTATTAATTTGAGTTTTCTTACTTTTGGTTTTGGTTAATTTGGCTAGGATTTTATCAATCTTGATTTTTTTCAAATTGTTGAGTTGATTCTTTGTATTATTTTATTTATTTCAATGTCAGATATTCCTCTCCTGATTTTACTAATCTCTGCTCATCATCTGCTTTGGGGACTGCATTGTTCTTGTTTCTCTAAAGCTTTAAGTTGTATTGGTAAGTTGTTTCACATGTGATGTTTCAATTTTTTTATATAGGCATTGAGTGCTGTAAATTTTCCTCATGCCGCAGAGATTTCGATATGCTGCATTTTCATTATCATTCACTTCTAAGAATTTTTTAATTTCCATTTTGACTTCTGCCTGAGCCCATTCCTTGCTCAATATCATGGTATTTAATTTTCAAGAATTTGTGCGTTTTCTGTCTCTTGCCTTATTGTGGATATCTAGCTTCATTCCATGGTAGTCTGGTAAAGTATAAGATATAATTTCTACTTTCCTGTACATCTGAAGGCTTGTTTTGTGGCCCAATATGTAGTATATTTCAGAGAAAGTTTCATGGACTGCTGAAAAGAATGTGTATTTCTTGGTATTAGAATGGAAAATTTGGTAGAAGTCAGTCAGATACAATTGGGTTATGGTTTGTTTTAGCTTCAGTGTGTCTCTGTTCGGTTTTTGGCCTGTTGAGCTATTCAATGGTGAAAAGGAGGTTTCAAATCTACTATTGTTGTATTTTTGTTGACTTGTTGATTTAGACATTGTAATGCTTGTTTAATGAATGTGGGTGAGCCTATATTAAGTGTGCATATGTTCAGTCTTGTGAATCTTCCTGATTAATTTGTTCCTTTGATCAATATATAGTATCTTCCTTTGTCTCTTATGATTTCTTGAAGTCTATTTTGTCAGATATGAGAATTGCTACTCCCACTTGTTTCTTTTTTATGTTATTTTGGTGTACCTTTGACCAGCCTTTTGCTCTAACAATGTGCCTGTCTTTCATGTTGAGGTGTGTTTCCTGAAGGCAGTATATTGATGGATTGTAATTTTTTTAATTCATGTTTATAACCTATGTCTCCTGATTGGAGAATTAATTCCATTCACATTTAAGGTTATAATTGAGAAATGCTTGTTGATTCCTGTCATTTTCTGGGTTTTATAGTGTATATGTGTATTTCTTTGCTTAACAGTTGTGTTAGCATTGTTTTTCCCTTATGTCCTCTTGGGTGTGTTTCTCTTTTGCTTCAACCTTGAGTATCTTTTCTAGCATCTTCTGTAGACCTGGTTTGGTTGTCATGTAGGCCTTCAAGCTTGTCCTTATGGTGAAAATTTTTCTTTTACCTTCATCTATGAATGATAGTTTTCATGGGCATATAAGTCTGGGTTGGTATTTGTAATCATTCATGACTTGAAGTACATCTCTCTAAACTCTTATGGCTTTTACTGTCTCCATTGAAAAATTAGCTGTTATTCTAATAGGCTTACCTTTAAATGTGACTTGGTTTTTCCTCCCTTTAAGTTCTCGTATGTTTTCTTTGTCTTATATCTGTAGTGTTTTGACTATTATTTGCTGTGGTGAATTTCTATTTTAGTCATATCTGACTGGGATGGGATCTCTTTCCTTAGAAATGGAAAATTTTCATTGATGATAATATGAAAAATCTCTTCTAGTGTGTCTTTTTGGTTTCTTTATCTGGGATTCCATGAATACACAGGTTTGACTTCTTCAAGGTGTCCCATAACTCCTGAATATTCCTCTCAAGTTTTTTTTCAGCTTTTTCAGTCTTCTTAATTGAGCAAATTTGTTTCATATCTTGTCTTTTAGTTTTGATATTCTATTTTTGGCTTCACTAGTTCTGTTGCTGAGACTTTCTGTTAAGTTTTAGATTATAATTAAATTTCTTTCAAACTTAATCTCTTCATGAGATCTTTTCAGCACTGTGCTATGCTTAGTTTTGTTTCTTCAACTGCTTTTTTCATTTCATCCAGGTGCCTGCTATTTTCCTGTGCATATTTGCCTAAGTAGCTATTTCACTCTTCTCAGATTTTCTCTTTCATTGTTTTGATCATATTAGTCAAGTTTTGAAAATTATCTTGGTTGTTGCTTTCTTGGATAATATCCAAGATGCTATTCTGGTTGGAATCCATCATTATTGGGTTGGTCTTTTCTCTAAGAGAATTTTTTGTCTTGTTTTTTGTTGTTTCTCATGGATTGATGGTGTGGCTTGGGCATTTCATGTTTTGGTAAATTTGGCTTAGGGTTTGTCAATCTTGTTAAGTTTTTCGAAGAACCAGCTTTTTGTTTGATTTTTCTTTGTATTGTTTTCTTTGTCTCTAGTATCTTTCTTTTTATGTCTCTAGTATCTTTCTTAGATGTATCTTTTACTCTTTTGAGTCAGACAGATTTACCTCACCTGGACAGTTGGTGCAACTATTTGCCTGGGTGCTAAGGAGGTCAATCCAGGATAGCTGCTTTATGGATAAGGTTACTGCAGTGCTGAAGAAGTGTGTAAGTCCTACTCTGGTTAAGGGGATGACAGAGTCACTCTAGTTTTAACTGAGAGGTCTAAGATTGGATATCAAAGTTTGTTAGGTGAGGCTTGGGTTAAGTAACAGAACAACTTTAAGATTATAAAATAGGGTCGGTTTAGTAGCCAGGGTTTAGTGATAAGTGTGATATGGCAGATTTTGGATCATTAGAGGTGCATGAGGGTGAATGACTAAGACTCAAAGGGATGAGTGTATAAGTCTTTGGATATGTTGCATAGAAATCTTAAACTGTGGTGACTGTCAATTGAGTTTAAAGGGAATACAAAATGGGCTACTTATGTTAGAGTTAGATGGGTAGATTCTCTTCTGTTGGATGGTAATTTATGGGGTGCTCAGTAGTATGGTATTGGTCAACTGGTCCCTAGATTGTGTTTTTTGGCATGGGTGTCAAGTCATGGGCCACTGTGGACTGGGCAGGCTGCTCTGCTTAGTCTGCATGCTAGTTACCTGGCACAGGGTCAAGTTCTGGAGTGTCGGTGGTTGGACTGACTGGTACTTGAGGTTCCCATGCCAGTTATCTGGCACAGGGTCTCATCCCTGGGCATTGGGGGTTGTGATGGCTGAGCTGCATGGTTCACATGCCAGTTACCAAGCACAGGGTTTTGTCCCTTGGTTTTTCAACTTTTAGGATGATTTTTGCCATATGTTAGTAAATATGTTAGTAAATATGTTTGCCATATGTTAGTAAACATGTTAGTAAATATGTTTGCCATATGTTAGTAAACATGTTAGTAAATATGTTTGCCATATGTTAGTAAATATTCTTCTCTAACCGTATTTTTTCCAGGATCTTTAAATAAAAGGGTGTTGGATTGCACCAATAGCATTTTCAGCATCAATTGAGAGATTGTGTGGTTTTTGTTATTGTATTTGTTTATATGGTGAATTATATATATAGGTTTCCATATATTGAACTAATATTATGTTTCTGGGATAAATCCAACCTGGTCATAATGGATAATCCCTTTTTTTCTAAAAAATAGCTGTCTTTTATCATTATTGTTGTTGTTATTATTATTATTTTATACATATTTTTATTATTTCCGCTCATACAAACATAATAGCTAGACAGTTCTGCCCCTCCCTCCTCCTCCCCCTCCCCTCCCTGCTCCTCCCTCCCCATCCCCTAGTGCCTCCCCCCCAATTCCCAGAGAGTCCTTTATTGTGTATGCCTGACTCTCCTTTGGGTCCTCCTCTCCGATGACGTATAAGGACTCAGTGGCATTTCCCTGAACCCTTTTCTGTGTTCCCCTTAAGCATTGGAACACTACTGTGGCTGCCAATCCCTTGCCTCCAAGGATCTTAGTGCCTTTAGCAAATGCTAGACTTTCTGGGGTCAATAGTGTGTTGGACATTGCGCAGGGCTTGCAAAGTTCAATTATGATTGCTTCGGCCCTAACTTGTGTGGAGTATCTTGCATATCATTGCTCCTCCCATCCTTGTGCTCTTACAATCTCACCGCCCCCTCTTCCGCAAATTTCCCTGAGCGTCAGGATGGGGGGAGATTAGGCTGGCCTAGTTCCAGGTGGTTGATATAGAGTCTCTGAAGTTCTGGTTATGGTTTGTTGATTTTCTTTTGCAGTTTTGCTGCTCCTGCAATGCCCTTCATCCTGATGGGTATTGAATATCATCCCCTGGCCAGAGATAAAAAGCTGTTAAACTAGAGTCTTGGTATAAGAGTATATTCAAAGTTAGATGTAATAAAAGTAGGAAACCACAGTGAGGGAGGGGCCAATCACCCATTTGCAAAATGGTTACTTTTTATCTGTCACACTATATGCCCTCCCCTTCTGTTGAGATCACACTCCCTCAGTTGAAAATGATCAGGAACGAAAGTCTGTGACCTTAAACAGATGTCTCATTACTCACTTGCAGTCCTTGATAGTGGCCTATTTTCTCTGCTGTAACATGGTCCCCTCTCTCCTTGTTTCTGGTGGGGCCCTCCTACCCCATCCCTCCTGTTCATAATCCTTTCAATTACTGTAGGTATTGCAGAGATTTATCCTTGAGTGTCTCTAGGTAGGATTGGTACTAGCAGCTACCTATTAGGGAGTACATATGGCGCTTAATTTTCTGGGTTTGGGATACTTCACTTAATATAATTGTTTCTAATGACATCCATTTCCTGGCAAATTCCAGTAATTCATCATTTTTGATGGCTGAGTAGTACTCCATTGTATAGATGTACCACCTTTTCCTTATCCACTCGTCAACTGTTGGACATTTGGGTTGATTCCATGACTTTGCTATTGTAAACAGTGCTGCTATGAACATGGTCGTGCTTGTGCTATCGAGGTGAACTTCTGCTGTATGGGGGGTTATTCCCAAAAGTGGGATAGCAGGGTCATATGGCATTTCAATCTTTAACTTTCTTTAAGAATCTCCAGACTGGCTCGCCAGAGTGGCTGTATGAGCCTGCATTCCCACCAGCAATGTAGGAGAGTTCCCATCTCTCTACATCCTCTCCAGCATTTGTGTTGTATTGTATTGTGGATTTTTGCCATCCTGACCAGGGTGAGATGATATCTCAGGGAAGTTTTGATTTGCATTTCCCTGATGGCTAAGGATATGGAGCATTTTTTAAGATATTTGTTAGACACTTTAATTTCATCTCTAGTAAAGTTTCTTTTAAGTTCCGGGGCCCATTTTTAAATTAGGCCATTGGTTTCCTTGATGTTTAGTTTTTCTAAGTTCTTTGTGCACTCTGGACAGTAGAGCTCTATCAGATATGTGGTTAGTAAAGATTTCCTCCCATTCTGTAGGTGGCCTTTGTGCTCTTGTTACAATCTCTTTATCTGAACAGAACTCTTTAATTTCACAAGATCCCATCTGTTGAGAGTTGGTTGCAGTGACTGTGCTATTGGATGTCTGTTTAGGAATTGTTGGCTTAGCCCAATGAGCTCGAGGGAGTTACCCAACCTATGGTTTTTATAGTCTCTGGCCTGATATCAAGGTCCTTGATCCATTTGGAATTAAGTCTTGTACATGGTGACAAGTACAGGTCCAGCTTTAATCTTCTGCATGTGGAGATCCAGTTTTGCCAGCACCATTTGTTGAAGATGCTGTTCTTTTTCCATTGGATTCTTTGGGCCCCTTTGTCAAAGACCAAATGGCTGTAACTTTGTGGGCTTATATCTAGGTCTTCAACCCTTATCCATTGATCTGTGTGTCTATTTTGGAGCCAGTACCAGGCTGTCTTTATAACTATGGATTTGTAGTATAGACTTAGATTTGGTGTGGTAATACCTCCAGCTGTGTTTTTGTTACTCAGGATTGTTTTTGCTATCCTGGGTCTTTTGTGCCTCCATATGAATTTTGAGATTGTTTGGTCAACTTCTTTAAAGAATTGCTTTGGGATTTTGATTGATATTGCATAGAATTTGTATATTGCCTTTGGTAGGATGGTCATTTTTATGATGTTAATTCTGCCGATCCAGGAACATGGGAGGTCTTTCCATCTTCTGGTGTCTTCTGCAATTTCTTTTTTTAGGGTTTTAAAGTTTTCATCATAAAGGAGTCTTACTTTCTTGGTTAGGTTTATACCAAGGTATTTCATTTTTTTAGGGGCTATAGTAAATGGAATTGTTTCTCTCAGGGATTTTTCACTTCTTTCATTCTGGGCATATAGGAAGGCCACTGATTTTTGTACATTTATTTTGTATCCTGCCACCCTGCTGAACTTCTGTGTTAGTTCCAGGAGCTTCCTGGTGGAGTTTTTGGGATCACTCAGGTATAAGATCATGTCATCTGCAAATAGGGATAACTTGACTTCTTCCTTGCCGATGTGAATCCCTTTTATGTCCCTTCCTTGTCTTATGGCTTCAGCTAAGACTTCAAGTACAATATTGAATAGAAGTGGTGAGAGTGGACAGCCTTGTCTAGTTCCTGATTGAAGCGGGAATGCTTCAAATTCTTCCCCTTTGAGTATAATCCTTGCTGCAGGCTTGTTGTATACAGCTTTTATTACATTGATAAAGGTTCCTTCCATTCCAACCTTCTCTAGGGTTTTGATCATAAAAGGCTGCTGGATCTTGTCAAATGCTTTTTCTTCATCTATTGAGAGTACCATGTGGTCTTGGACTTTGGACTGGTTTATATGATGAATTACATTCATTGATTTGCGTATGTTGAACCAACCTTGTGTGTCTGGAATAAAACCTACTTGGTCCCCATGAATGATCTTTTTGATAGTTTTTTTCATTCCGATTTGCTAAGACTTTGTTGAGAATCTTTGCATCTGTGTTCATCAGAGAGATTGGCTTATAGTTTTCTTTTTTAAGTGAATCTTTATTAGGTTTTGGGATTAAGACGATATTAGCTTCATAGAAGGAATTTGGTAGTGTTCCTTCCTTTGCTATTTGATGGAACAGTTTAAGTAGTATTGGTGTTATTAGCTCTTTAATTGTTTGGTAGAACTTTGTGCTGAATCCATCTGGTCCAGGACATTTTTTGGTGGGAAGATTCGAGATTACTTCATTGATTTCCTCATATGTTATAGGACTATTTAAATAATTCATAACTTCCTGATTCAACTTAGGTAAGTTGTATTTACTTAGGAATTCATCCATCTCTTTTGTGTTGTCATATTTCACAGAGTATAAATTTTTGAAATATGATGTTATAATTCTCTGGATTTCTTGGGTATCAGTAGTGATTACTCCATGTTGATTTCTAATTTTGTTAATTTGGGTGTTCTTTCTCTTGCTTTTGGTTAATTTAGCTAGGGGTGTATCAATCTTATTGATTTTTTCAAAGAACCAGCATTTTGACTGGTTAATTTTCTCTATTGTTTTTCTAACTTCAATTTTGGATATTTCTGCCCTTTATTTTGCTAGTCTCTTCTCTTCTGCTGCTTTTGGGATCGGATTGCTCTAGTTTCTCTAAAGCTTTAAGCTGCATTGTTAAATTATTTATTTCTTGTGTTTCCATTTTTTTGATGTAGACATTAAGAGCTATGAACTTACCTCTTAGGACAGCTTTCATTGCGTCCCAGAGATTTTGGTAAGTTGTATTTTCATTATCATTCGCTTTCAGGAAATCTTGAATTTCCTTTTTAGTTTCTTCCTGAATCCAATTCTCATTCAGCATCATATTGTTAAGTTTCCAAGAGTTAGTGTATTTTCTGTTGTTTGTTGTGTTGTGAATGTCAAGCTTTAGGCCGTGGTGGTCTGATAGGGCACAGGCTATAATTTCAACTTTCTTGTATATGTGGAGATTGGTTTTGTGGCCCAATATGTGGCCTATTTTGGAGAAAGTTCCGTGTGCTGCTGAGAAAAATGTGTATTCTTTGGTGCGTGGATGAAAAGTTCGATAGATATCTGTAAGGTCCATTTCAGTAAGGGTTTGATTAAGTTCCAAAGTGTCTCTGTTAAGCTTTTGACCTGTTGATCTATCCCATGTTGAGAGGGCAATGTTGAAGTCCCCAAGAATTATCGTTTGGGGGTTGATTTCTTGCTTTAGATGCTGTAGGGTTTTCTTAATGAATGTGGAGGGGCCTGTATTGGGTGCATAAATGTTCAGTATTGTGAAGTTTTCCTGGTGAATTGTACCTGTGACTAAAATGTAGTATCCATCCGTGTCTCTTATGATTTTCTTTTGTTTGAAGTCCACTTTGTCTGAAATCATAATTGCTACCCCTGCCTGTTTTCTGGTTCCATTAGCTTGTAGAATTGTTGAGCAGCCTTTTATTTTTAGGGCATGCCTATCTTTTGTGGTGAGATGAGTTTCCCGAAGGCAGCAGATTGATGGGTTGTGGTTTTTAATCCAAGTTTGTAATCTGTGTCTCTTGATCCGTGAGTTAATACCATTGACATTTAATGTTATAATGGAGAAATTATTTTTAATTCTGGACATTTTTTATGTTTAGTGGATTTTGTAAGCATGGTATTTGATATTCATGTTTTTGTGGTATTATACTTCCCTTCTATCCTCCTGGATGCGCTTGTTTTTTTCAAGTTTGCGTATCATTTCTAGCATTTTTTTGAAGGCCTGGTTTGGTAGACATGTATCCCTTCAAGTTGTCTTTGTGCTAAAAAACTTTTCTTTCTCCCTGGATCGTGACAGATAGTTTTGCTGGGTATATCAGTCTGGTTTGGCATTTTTGCTCGTTTAATACTTGAAGTACATCTCTCCAAGCTCTTCTTGCTTTTACTCTTTCCATTGAGTAGTCATTTGTTATTCTACTAGGTTTACTTTTAAAAGTGACTTGCCTTTTTTTCTCTTGAAGTTCTCAGCACCTTTTCTTTGTCTTGAATGCAAATATTTTTGACTATTATTTGCTGTGACGATTTTCTATTTTGGTCATATCTATTTGATGTGCGAAATGCTTCTTGTATTTTGATGGGACTCTCATTCTTTAGTTGAGGGAGTTTTCCTTTATGATAATTAGAAAAATTTCCTCAGGTGTGGTAATTTGGGATTCTTGCTCTGGTATTACATGAATGCGCATGTTAGGCTTCTTCAGGGTGTCCCATATCTCTTAAATGTTCCTCTCAAGTATCTTTTTGGCTTTAACAATCTCTTCCATTGAGCTGGTTAATTCTCCCACTTTGTCTTCAAGATCCGCAATTCTATTTTCTGCTTCCTTAGTTCTGCTGATAAGACTCTTTGTTGAAAACTGTAATCCGGAACTTCAGAGACTCTATATTAACCACATAGAACTAGGCCAGCCTAATCTCTCCCCATCCTGAAGCTCAGGGAAATTTGTAGAAGAGGGGGCGGTAAGAGTGTAAGAGCACAAGGATGGGAGGAGCAATGATTTGCAAGATACTCCACACAAGTTAGGGCCAAAGCAATCATAATTGGACTTTGCATGCCCTGTACAATGTCCAAAACACTATTGACCCCACAAAGTCTAGCATTTGCTAAAAGCACCAAGGTCCTTGGAGGCAAGGGATTGACAGCCAAAATAGTGTTCCTATGCCTAAGGGGAACAAAGGAAAGGGTTCAGGGAAATGCCACTGGGTCCTTGTATGTCATCGGAGAGGAGGACCCAGAGGAGAATTTGGCATGCACATTAAAGGATTCTCTGGGGATTGGGGGAGGGGAGGCACTGGGGAGTGGGGAGGGAGGGGTAAAGGGAGGGTGAGCAGAGGGGTTGGTGGGAGGAGGAGGGAGGGAGGGAACCGGTGTACCTATTAAGTTTGTATGAGCAGAGATAATAAAAAATGTTTAAAAAAAGACTCTCTGTTGAGTTTTGGGTTGAAGATAACTTGTCTTTCAGTTCAATTTTAAACTCCGTCTGAGACTGTTTTAACTGCTCTATACCTACTTTTGTTTCTTGAACGGTTTTTCACAACTCCTCCAAGTGCCTGTTGTGTTCCTGTTCAAAATGATTGATGCGGTTGTTTAACTCCTCTCGGATTTCCTCTTTCATATAATCATGGTAATGATCATACTTTGAAAGTCGATATCCTGGGTCTGGCTTTCTTGGCTATTTTCTGTGAATTTGTTCTGGTTGGAATCCATCATTATGGGGTTAATTCTTTTGGTGGGACATTGATCTTCTTGGGTTTTGTTTCTCTTGGATCTGCACTTTGACTTGGGCATTGTTGTTTTGTTTCTTAGGACCTTTCTGTTACTGTGTGTTTTTGACTGAACTGATTTAGTTGGTGTTATTACACTTGGGCAGTTATTACTAGTTTGCCTTGGATTGGGTATGTTTGTCTTTTGTTATTGTTATTTCCTAGATGAGGCTATTAGGTTGTTAGTACATCAGTTAAATCAGGTTAAGTAGACATGGGGTGAATATTAGTATGGTAATGCACTTTTATGATGTAGTATCTTGGTGATATGTGAGAGTGAATGGTGTACTCCCTGTAGTTGTATGTTTTTGGGGTGGCTGTATGGAAAAGTTGATCTACAGCGATTAATACTAGAAAGGAACAATAATGTGAAAAAAAGGAGGTTTACTTATCTTTGGGCTGGATGTTAAGAATCTCTCCCATGTGATAGGATGATTGTAGAGGGCTTCAGTTGTATGGCCTTTGTCCCTTAGAGTCTTGCTTGAGTTTCCTTTGGACTCTATTGAATTTTGAGTAGCAGTGTGCTTGGGTCCCCGGTGGGCCGGAGAGGCAGAGGGGCTTATGTTGATGTCAGAATTTGTCACCTGGGACCTGGGACTTGGCTTAGTGGCCCTCCAGGGATGGAAGGATGTGAGCAAGTCCTGTCTGGTTGGACGGACAGGCAGGCGGGAGGAAGAAAGGGGCTGAGGCCCGGGGTGTGGCCCAGGCAAAAACCGGAGGCAGCCTGGGTGCCGCTGGGACTCGGGGCCACCTGGGGGGGCTGGACGAACTCACCTGGGTTTGGAGGACTGAGAGCAGCGGTGGGGCAGAGAGGAGGGCAGGAGGAAGCAAGGGGCTGGGGCCCGGGGCGTGGCCCAGGCAAAAACCGGAGGCAGCCTGGGTGCCGCTGGGACCCAGAGCCACCTGGAGGGGTTGGACGAACTCACCTGGGATGGGAGGACTGGGAACAGCAGTGGGCGAGAGGAGAATTTTTAAATGAGGTTTTGTATATTTAAATATATTTTGGATATAAAAATGACACAAAGAAATGTGAGTTTATTTGAAGTCAATATTTTTATTGACAAAGTAAATAGATCTTTTGAAGAGCTGGAATGATGTGAATATTCTGTTGTTTTACAGGCAGAAATTTCCCTCTTAATGCTTTTTATGACTTTATTTTATCTTGTGCCTGAGGGGCTCTTGGTAGTCTGAATAGGTAAGTGGTGTTGGGATGGGCATAAGGATCCACCATGGTCTGCAGCATATCCACCTTCTTCGGCAGGCACCAATTACATCCTCTATAAATTTGCAGACGTCTCTTCTGCAAATACCATCCATGTTGACACAGTGGTTCTCAGCAGCACCCAAGCCACTTCTGACTGTAGAGGAAGATGACCACATAAGTGATCAGCCAATCATTACCACTCTTAATCTTGAGGACATAATCACTCTTGTACCAGTATCTCCACGTGAGCACAAGAAGCCAGCTAACTGATCCATTTAGTCATCCTAACAATCTGCCCTCCACATTCATTCTTTCCCCTTTAGCCAACAGCTAACATGTTCACAACCTACTACTTCCTGTTCTTGTAAATCCATGAGAAGTCTAACTGAATCTCCAGCAAGAATATGGACAAACTACCTTCCTTAAAATACACGAGTGTCCTCATCATTTCATAAACAGATCTTCAACAAATGGTGGCTGTTTTTTTATCATATATTTCTCTTCATACCAACAGAAAAGCAAAAATGGCATAAAGGTTCCTTATTTACATGGAACTTATGCTTTGACACCAAAGAGCTGTCTTCTGACCTCACATATACGCTGTGGCATGTACACATATTCATTATGCTGAAATATATACACAAAACAGCATAAGTGAAATAATACAGATCGTGATGTGCCACATCAGATTTGAAATTAGTTTGCATTGTGGAATTACAGTGTCTCATTGATGAGGTGGGGTTCATGTGACTGAACTGGTGACCAGAACAGAGTGATGCACTGAATGAACTTGTCTCCAAGACTGAGGGATGAGTGAACTCCCACTGGTGGCAGCTCTGGGTTCTGGGGGTGGTTGCATGAAGGACTCAGGAAGACCCTGCTCACTGGTGTACATAGGCTTTGGGACCCAGTGATGAGGGAGCCCATGATAATAACTGATCTCGTAACTGGTGTACAGAGAGAGACACTGGCTCCTAGACTTCTGCTATAAGCTAGCTCCCTATGCTTATGACTTCAGTATCTGAGGTATAAGTGGAGGTAGTGCAGAAGCAATTAGATCTGAAACTGACCCCAGGTACAATGGCTCAAACTTGAAGGTCAAAGACATGCATAAGGTGAGGAGATGAGGTAGCTTCCAGCTTGGAATGAACAATGCTTCTTTACAGAAATAAAAGCTGTGAACTTCACCTCCCTCTCTGGGATTCCCTGGAAGGAATGATTTTTGGTGATCAGAATGGCAAAATATCCCAGCATTCTTTATAGAGTAGGCTGCTGAGGTTCTCACTGACTTCCCTTCCCTGTTGAGTTATCTTGCCAGCCCTGAGTCTGAGGTCTTGATCATGTGGCTAATAGCAGTAACATCTGCCTTTCTTTGGTCACAACAGTGATTTTTTGGGACGGAATTGCTGCAATGCTGATCTTACCAGAAAACCTTCCTATCTGAATAGTCAGGTTTTTTCCCTTTAACTCTAGTATGTTGTTGCATATTCTTTCATGACCTTTGAACCTTCTCTGATAGGCTTTGACTTAAAAATTATTATAAACAGCCAGCCAGCAGCACCCACGCGGCTGCCAGCTTTGCCCCCGGGACCCCACCCCCTCTGCGCCAACCCCCGTCAAGCCATGCTCCCAGGTGAGTGAGCGAGCGAGAGAGCCCCTCCCAGCCCAGCCCCTCACACCGGAGCCACCCGGCCAGCAGCACCCGCACGGCCGCTGGCTCAGTTCCCGGGGCCCGCCCTGGACCCCAGCCCCTCACACCCTCCTGTCCCCCCCTCCCCGGGCGTGCCTCCGCCCCCTCCCAGGTCACAGGTGAAGAATTCTGCCATCAACATCAGACCCTCTGCCCCTCTGGCCCACCGGGGACCTATGCACATGGTCCACGGAAGACACACAGCTACTCAGAATTTCAATAGAGTCCAAAGGAAACTCAAGCAAAACTCTAGGAAACAAAGGGAACACAGGCTATACATCTGAACTCCACTACAACCATTATATCATGTGGGCGAGATTCTTCACATCCAGCCCAAAGATAAGTAAACTTCCTTTTTTTTTTCACCTTACTGATCCTTTCTAGTATCAATGCTGTAGATCAACTTCCTCACACAGCCACCCCAAAAACATACAACTCCAGGGAGTACACTACTCACCCTCACATTTCACCAAGACACTAAATCGTAAAAGTGCACTACCATACTAATATTCACCCCCTGGTTACTTAACTGACGTACTAACAGTCTAGTAGCCTCATCTAGGATATAACAATAACAATACACAAACATACCCAATCCAAGGCAAACACTACTAATAACTGGCAAGTGTAACAATACCAACTACATCGGTTCAGTGAAAAACACACAGAAACTGAAAGATCCTAAAAAACAAAACAACAATGCCCAAGTCAAAGTGCAGATCCACAAGAAACAAAACCCAAGAAGACCAATCTCCCACCGAAAGAATCAATCCCATAACGATGGATTCCGACCAGAACAAATCCACAGACAATAGCCATGAAAGTCAGACGCAACATAACGACTTTCAGAGTATGATCATCACCATGATTAATACTATGAAAGAGGAAATCCAAGAAGAGTTAAACAACCGTATCAACCACTTTGAACAGGAACAAAACAGGCACTTGGAGGAGTTGAGAATAACGGTTCAAGAAACAAAAATAGGTATAGAGCAGTTAAAACAGTCTCAGGCAGAGTTTAAAATTGAACTAAAAGACAAGTTATCTTCAACCCAAAACTCAACAGAGAGTCTTATCAGCAGAACAAATGAGGCAGAAAATAGAATTTCAGATCTTGAAGACAAAGTGAGAGAAATAACCAGCTCAATGGAAGAGATTGTTAAAGCCAAAAGGATACTGGAGAGGAACATTCAAGAAATATGGGACACCCTGAAGAAACCTAACATGCGCATTCATGGAATACCAGAACAAGAATCCCAAAATACCACACCTGAGGAAATATTTCAATTCATCATAAATCAAAACTTCCCACAACTAAAGAATGAGAGGCCTATCCAAATACAAGAGGCATTTCGCACTCCAAACAGATATGCTAAAAATAGAAAATCGCCACGGCAAATAATAGTCAAAACACTCCACATTCAAGACAAAGAAAAGGTGCTGAGAGTTTCAAGAGAAAAAAAGCAACTCACTTTTAAAGGTAAACCTATTAGAATAACAAATGACGATTCAATGGAAACAGTAAAAACAAGAAGAGCTTGGAGAGACATACTTCAAGTATTAAATGAGCAAAAATGCCAACCCAGACTGATATAACCGGCAAAACTATCTGCCATGATTGAGGGAGGAAGAAAAGTTCTCCAGCACAAAGACAATTTGAAGGCTTACATGTCTACCAAACCAGGCCTTCAAAAAAATCCTAGAAATGATACTCAAGCTTAAAGAAAAGAACAAGCGTATCCAGGAGGACAGAAGGGAAGTATAATACCACAAAACATGAATATCAAATGACATGCTTACAAAATCTACTAAACATAAAAAATGTCCAAAATTAAAAATAATATCTCCATTATAACATTAAATGTCAATGGTATTAACTCACCGATTAAGAGACACAGATTACAAACTTGGATTAAAAACCACAATCCAACAATCTGCTGCCTCCAGGAAACTCATCTCACCACAAAAGATAGGTACATCCTAAGAATGAAAGGCTGGTCCAAAACCTTGCAAGCTAATGGAACCAGGAAACAGGCAGGGGTAGCAATTATGCTTTCAGACAAAGTGGACTTCAAACAAAAGAAAATCATAAGAGACACAGATGGATACTACATTTTAGTCACAGGTACAATTCACCAGGAAAACTTCACAATACTGAACATTTATGCACCCAATACAGGCCCCTCCACATTCATTAAGAAAACCCTACAGCGTCTGAAGCAAGAAATCAACCCCCAAACGATAATTCTTGGGGACTTCAACACTGCCCTCTCTACATGGGATAGATCAACAGGTCAAAAGCCTAACAGAGACACTTTGGAACTTAATCAAACCCTGAAAGAAATGGACCTTACAGATATCTATTGAACTTTTCACCCATGCACCGAAGAATACACATTTTTCTCAGCAGCACACGGAACTTTCTCCAAAATAGATCAAATATTGGGCCACAAAATGAATTACACATATACGAAAAAGTTGAAATTCTAACCTGTGCCCTATCAGACCACCACGGCCTAAAGCTGGACATCCACAACACATCAAACAAGAGAAAATACACTAACTCCTGGAAACTTAACACTATGATGCTGAAGGAGAATTGGATTCAGGAAGAAATTAAAAAGGAAATTCAAGATTTCCTGAAAGTGAACGATAAAGAAAATACAACTTACCAAAATCTCTGGGACACAATGAAAGCTGTCCGAAGAGGTAAGTTCATACCTCTTAATGCCTACATCAAAAAAATGGAAACATCAGAAATAAATAACTTAACGATGCAGCTTAAGGCTTTAGAGAAACTTGAGCAATCTGATCCCAAAGGTAGTAGAAGAGAGGAAATTAGCAAAATAAGGGGAGAAATATCCAAAATTGAAATTAGGAAAACAATAGAGAAAATCAACCAGTCAAAAAGCTAGTTCTTTGAAAAAATCAATGAGATTGATACACCCCTAGCTAAATTAACCAAAAGCAAGAGAGAGAAAACCCAAATTAACAAAATTAGAAATGAACATGGAGTTATCACTACTGATACCTAAGAAATCCAGAGAATTATTACATCATATTTCAAAAATTTATACTCTGTGAAGTTTGACAACACAAAAGAGATGGATGAATTTCTAAGTAAACGCAACTTACCTAAATTGAATAAGGAAGTTGTGAATTACTTAAATAGTCCTATAACATATAAGGAAATTGAAGAAGTAATCTCAAATCTTCCCACCAAAAAATGTCCTGGACCAGATGGATTCAGCACAGAGTTCTACCAGACATTTAAGGAGTTAATAACACCAATACTCCTTAAACTGTTCCATCAAATAGCAAAGGAAGGAACACTACCAAATTCCTTCTATGAAGCTAATATCGTCTTAATCCCAAAACCTAATTAAGATTCACTTAAAAAAGAAAACTATAGGCCGATCTCTCTAATGAACACAGACACAAAGATTCTCAACAAAGTCTTAGCAAATCGGATTCAAAACATATTAAAAAGATCATTCACGGGGACCAAGTTGGCTTCATCCCCGGCACACAAGGTTGGTTCAACATACGTAAATCAATAATTGTAATTCATCATGTAAACCAGTCCAAAGTCCAAGACCACATGATACTCTCGATAGATGCAGAAAAAGCTTTTGACAAGATCCAACAGCCTTTTATGATCAAAACACTGGAGACAGTAGGAATGGAAGGAACCTTTATCAATATAATAAAAGCTATATACAACAAGCCCACAGCAAGGATTATGCTCAATGGGGAACAATTGGAAGCATTCCCACTTCGATCAGGAACTAGACAAGGCTGTCCACTCTCACCACTTCTATTCAATATTGTACTTGAAGTCTTAGCTGAAGCCATAAGACAAGAAAGGGACATAAGAGGGATTCAAATCGGCAAGGAAGAAGTCAAGCTTATCCCTATTTGCAGATGATATGATCGTATACCTGAGTGATCCCAAAAACTCCACCAGGAAGCTCCTGGAACTAATTGAGAAGTTCAGCAGGGTGGCAGGATACAAAATAAATGTACAAAAATCAGGCCTTCCTATATGCCCAAAATGAAAGAAGTGAAAAAGCCTTGAGAGAAACAATCCCATTTACTACAGCCCCTAAAAAAATGAAATACCTTGGTATAAACCTAACTAAGGAGGTAAAAGACCTTTACAACAAAAACTTTAAAACCCTAAAGAAAGAAATAGCAGAAGACACCGGAAGGTGGAAAGACCTCCCTTGTTCCTGGATTGGCAGAACCAACATCGTAAAAATGACCATCCTACCAAAGGCAATATACAGATTCAATGCTATACCAATCAAAATCTCAAAGCAATTCTTCAAAGAAGTTGACCAAACAATCTCAAAGTTCATATGGAGGCACAAAAGACCCAGGATAGCAAAGACAATCCTGAGTAACAAAAACACTGCTGGAGGTATTACCATACCAAACCTAAGTCTATACTACCAATCCATAGTTATAAAGACAGCCTGGTACTGACTCCAATATAGACACACAGATCAATGGATAAGGATTGAAGACCCAGATATAAGCCCACAAAGTTACAGCCATTTGATCTTTGACAAAGGGGCCCAAAGAATCCAATGGAAAAAGAACAGTATCTTCAACAAATGGTGCTGTCAAAACTGGATCTCCACATGCAGAAGATTAAAGCTGGACCCATACTTGTCTGGCGAGCCGTCTGGAGATTCTTAAAGAAATTAAAGATTGAAATGCCATATGACCCTGCGATTCAACTTTTGGGAATAACCCCCCATACAGCAGAGGTTCACCTCAATAGCACAAGCACGACCATGTTCATAGCAGCACTGTTTACAATAGCAAAGTCATGGAATCAACCCAAATGTCCAACAGTTGACGAGTGGATAAGGAAAAGGTGGTACATCTATACAATGGAGTACTACTCAGCCATCAAAAATGATGAATTACTGGAATTTGCCGGGAAATGGATGTCAATAGAAACAATTATATTAAGTGAAGTATCCCAGACCCAGAAAATTAAGTGCCGTATATACTCCCTACTACGTGGCTCCTAATACCGAACCCACCCAGCCCATCTTGAGACACTCATAGGTAAATCTATGTATTACCTACAGTAATTGCAAGGATTATGAACAGGAGGGATGGGGTTGGAGGGCCACACCAGAAACAAGGAGAGAAGTGACCATGTTACAGTAGAGAAAATAGGCCTCCATCAAGGACTGCAAGAAAGTAATGTGACACCTAGTTAAGTTCACAATTCGTTCCTGATCATTTACAATTAAGGGGGTATGAGCTCACCAGAAGGGGAGGGCATATAGTCCAGCAGATTAAAAAGTAACCATTTTGCAAATGAGTGATTGACCCCTCCCATTGCCTAATGCCATATGACCCTGCGATTCCACTTTTGGGTATAAGTATTACATCTACCCTTGAATGTGCTATTATAACAAGACTCCAGTTTAACAGCTTTCTGTCTCTGGCCAGGGGATGACATAAAGTGCCCATCACGATGGAGTGAAGGGCATTACAGGAGCAACAAAACTGCAAAAGAAAATCAACAAACCACAATCCAGAACTTCAGAGACTCTATATCAACCACCTAGAACTAGGCCAGCTTAGTCTCTCCCCATCTTGAAGCTCAGGGAAATTTGCGGAAGAGGGGGCGGTAAGAGTGTAAGAGCGTAAGGATGGGAGGAGCAATGATATGTAAGATACTCTATACTAGTTAGGGCTGAAGCAATCATAATTGGACTTTGCATGCCCTGCGCATTGTCCAACACACTGTTGACCTCACAAAGTCTAGCATCTGCTAAAGGCACCAAGATCCTTGGAGGCAAAGGATTGGCAGCCACAGCAATGTTCCTATACCTAAGGGGAACACGGGAAAGGGTTCGGGAAAGGCCACTGGGTCCTTGTACGTCATCAGAGAGGAGGGCCCAGAGGAAAATCAGGCATGCACAAGAAAGGACTCTCTGGGAATTGGGGTGGGAGGCACTGGGGGATAGGGAGGGAGAGGGGTGGGAAGGGGGAGCAGGGAGTACGGGGGGAGGAGGAGGGAGGGAGGGAACTTGTGTACCTAATAAGTTTGTATGAGCTGAAATTAAAAAAAAAGGAAGAAAAAAGAAAAGAAAAGAAAAGAAAATCAACGAACCACTATCCAGAACTTCAGAGACTCTATATCAACCAACTAGAACTAGGCCAGACTAATCTCTCCCCATCCTGAAGCTCAGGGACATTTGCGGAAGAGGGGGCGGTAAGAGTGTAAGAGCAAAAGGATGGGAGAAGCAATGATTTGCAAGATACTCCACACTAGTTAGGGCCAAAGCAACCATAATAGGACTTTGCATGCCCTGCGCAATGTCCAACACACTATTGACCTCACAAAGTCTAGCATCAGCTAAAGGCACCAAGATCCTTCCTTGGAGGCAAGGGATTGACAGCCACAGTAGTGTTCCTATGCTTAAGGGGAACACGGGAAAGGGTTCAGGGGAATGCCACTGGGTTCTTGTATGTAATCAGAGAGGAGGACCCAGAGGAGAGTTAGGCATACACAGTAAAGGACTCTCTGGGAATTGGGGGGGAGGCACTGGGGGATGGGGAGGGAGGGGAGGGGGAGCAGGGGGTTCGTGGGGAGGAGGAGGGAGGGAGGGAACTGGTCTAACTATTAAGTTTGTATGAGCGGAAATAATAAAAAATGTATTATAAAAAAGAATTATTATAAACAGCCAACCAAAAAGCATGAGAGGAATTATTGAGTTGGCAAGGGGGGCATTGAGGACCAGGACCAGATCTAGGGAGGAGATTGACAAACCACAGAGTTAGAAAATGGAGAAGGAAATAATGGGAGAAAATAAGGGGATATCCTGGGGAATCAGCAAATAAAATCAAAACTAAAAATAATGTTTTTAAAAAGAATCGTTATAGATATTTTGCATGTGTGCTCAGAGTGAAAGCAGATGTCTCCTACTCTGTCATCCTAATGGATTCACTCCTCTTCTATATTCTGATGGATTCACTCCCCTTCTATATTCTGATTAATTCACTCCCCTCCTATATTCTGATTAATTCACTCCCCTCCTACATTCTGATTAATTCACTCCTCTCTTATACCCTGATGGAGTTACTCCTGATGGATTCACTCCTCTCCTATATTCTGATGGATTCACTCCTCTTATACATTCTGATGGAATCATTCACTCTTCCAAACTGAAATTTTCATCTTTTGAAAGTTAGTGTGGAAAGCAGCAGAAGCAGAGGTGGGGAGATAGCTTGATGGATAAAAGTGCTTTGCCACAATGGGACACTGACACCTCCCCCCCCCACTGCTGTGTCCTACTCCTATTCTTCCATCTACCTTTAAGTCTCCTCTTATATTAAGATCTTCATTTAAACAGTCTTTTATCTTTGGTTAAGAGGTGACCTTTGATACCAATCGGGATACAGCTAAGGGCAGCGCAGGAAAAGCAAAACTAAAAACAAAAACAAACCATAATTCAGAACACCAAAGACCCTACATTATTCACCTGGAACCAGACCAGCCAAATCTTTCCATATCCTAAAATTCAGGGAACCTTGTGGAAGAGGGGGCAGCAAGATTGTAAGAGCCTAAAGATGGGGAGGACCAATGATATACAAGATATTCCACACATTAGGGCTGCAGGAGCCAGGACAGGACTTTGCCTGACCGACACAATGGCTGACATGTCAACGACTCCCCCCACCAAGTCAAGCAAGGATCACAGGGGAGTAGGTTCCAGGCAGTAGGATCCTTAGAGGCAAAGGATTAAATAGTCATAATAGAGTTCCATTCTAATGGGGAGCCAAAGAAGGGGCTCCTGGCTATGCCACTGAGTCCTGAACCCTCACTAGGATGGAGGATTCAGAGGGATGTCAGGGGTTCACATAAATGGATGCTCCAGGGGATGGAAGGGAGGAAGGGGGAGGCACTGAGAAAGAAGGAGAAAGGAGGGGGTGAAAGGAAGAGGGAAAGGGGAGAGTGCAATGGGGAATGACTGGGAAAGGGAGGGGGAAGGGAGAGGATGGGGATACCTATTGAGCTTGTATGATTAGTAAAAAATAAAATGTGGGAGAAAAAAAATTTTAAAGTGCTTTGCCACATGAGCATGAGTCCCAGCGTCCAAAGAAGCATGTAGAACAAGTATCTGCGATCTCAGCATTGCTACAGGAAACTAGAGATGGAAACAGAAGACTCCCTGGAAGTGTGCAGACCAGGTGGTCTGATATAGAGAGCAGAAAAATAACAAAGAGACCCTGTTTCAGACAAGATGGAAGGAGAGAGACAACACCCACGGTTGTCCTTGGACTTCCACACAAATGCTGTGGCACCCCTACACGTGCACAGACACACACACACACACACACACATACTGGAGACAGAAAGACAGAGACAAAGAAAGAGAGAGAGAGAGAGAGAAAGAAGTAAAAGTTACTTTTTCTGTCCACATTTAGAACTGATTTATTTATCTCCGTGTTCAGTGGCTAAGAGTATCTTAGTCGTAGACTAGCAGGAGGAAAACACATTTTTAAAAAACAAGAAAATAATATAGTTGATAGAAATCATGGGAAAGTGCAAAGAATAGAAACTTCTACAAATAAAAATGTTGAAATGTAATGAGGTAATATTTATGGCAAATTATACATAGGTGAGAATAAGAAATGACATGTTTGAATTATATACCCAGAAAGTAGAAGGGAAGGGAGATCAACATTTAGAGGATTTCCACAGGGATTAGGCAATAAGGAGTAACATAAAATCTCTGTATTTGTGTATGGAGTTCTAAATGGATAAAAATAATTTAAAACAAAAAGGCAAGAAACTCCTCTAAGGGCAGCATGGAGGGGACTGCTGTAATTTGAGGCCTTTTGAAATATTTTACTTATGAGAGAGAATGCACACTATGGTGCACAGGTGGAGATCAGAGGACATCATTCAGAAGTCAGTTGTAGGTTTCTGGAGTTGAGCTCGGATTGCCAGATTTGTAAGCAGGTGCCCTACCTACTGGGCTCTCACTAGCTCTGAATCTGAAGTCTCAATAAGAGAATAGTCAGACCTGACTTGAATCCCCACAAAAGTCTCTCCTTTTTGGAAGGTACAGCACAGCTAAGAAAACCTGCTTTCCCTTTAGTTATAGATGCACCAGCGGTTAATGGGTCTGGCAGCAGGACAAGGCAGATAAGGACAGCTGGAAGAAAGCTGGGCAAACTGAGTGTGAAGCCCTGATACCTGCCTGAGGCTCGGTGAAAGGCAGGAGCCCCAAGAGAACTTCGAGGTGCAGCCCGGAAGGCTTCCTGGGAGGAGGGGCAGATAGAGAAGCTCCAAAGACCTCTGAAAGCAGAAACTGTGCATGGAACACTGTGATGTCAATGTTGAACATACTATTTTTTAAATTAAGTTAACTAAGTAGAGAAAATCAGATGTGCTATTGAATAAATTCATTACCAAATCTAGACTTCTGAGGGAAAGTCCAGGGGAGAATTTAAAGAGATGAGACTGGCTAAGACTCTTGACAAATGGTGGGGAGAGATGAGAGAAAGCCCCCAGGTTTCCTCCACTGAGTCAGCAGGAAAAAAGGAAACAGCAATGGAAACTGAGGGAGCGGCTGCAGTGAGGTAAGAGCCTAGTGAAGGTTCTGCCCAGGAAGTCTGCAGGGCGTAGGCATTACAGAGGGACGACAGGGCAGTTTTTGAAAAATGCTGCTAATAGCCCAGGTGAGCTTGCAGTAGTGAGTTACCACTGGGGCCACAGCATGGAGATGATTGATCACTTTTCTGTGGAAAGGTTGAGGGAAAAAATGTAATTAATGAATAAAAACAAATTCAGCCTTTCCCCGCCCGCCTGGGATGCAGGCAGTCCAGCCAGGAATCACAGCAACCCCCGACCACCCCCAAACCCCAACCAACCCACTGGCTCCAGCTCCTCCCACCAGCCAGCCGGAGCTGGCACTGCACCAGGCTGGGGAGGACCCCCTGGGCCACGCCCCAGCTCCCCAGGTTAAATAGTGCCCCGCCACTGTCACCTCCGCCCTTTCCCCATCCACCCGGGACAAGCGCAGTCCAGCCGGGACTCACAGTGCAGCCCACTGGTCCCAGCTCCTCCCACCAGTCAGCTGGAGCAGAAGCTGCTCCAGGCCAAATAATTCAGTTCAGTGAAAAACGCACAGAAATTGAAAGAAGGTCTTAAGAGTTAAAACGAAAATGCCAAAGTCAAAGTGCAAATCCATGAGAAACAAAGCCCAAGAAAACAAATCTCCCACTGAAGGAATTAATCCCATAATGATAGACTCCAACCAGAACAAACCCATGGAAAATAGCCAAGAAAGCCTGACCCAGGATAATGACTTTCAAAACATGATCATTACCATGATCAATACTATGAAAGAGGAAATCCGGGAGGAATTAAATAACTGCATCAATTGCTTTGAAGATGAACACAACAGACACTTGGAGGAGCTGAGAAAAACAGTTCAAGAAACAAAAACAGGCATAGAGCAGTTAAAACAGACTCAAGCAGGATTTAAAACTGAACTAAGATAATTGTTAGACATTTTAATTTCATCCCTGGTAAAGTTTCTTTGAAGTTCCAGGGCCCATTTTTTAATTGGGCCAGTGTTTTCCTTGGAGTTTAATTTTCTAAGTTCTTTGTGCACTCTGGACAGTAGAGCTCTGTCAGATATGTGGTTAGTGAAGATTTTCTCCCATTCTGTGGGTTGCCTTTGAGCTCGTGTGACAATCTCTTTATCTGAACAGATGCTCCACTTCCTTCGCCATCAGGGAAATGCAAATCAAAACTTCCCTGAGATATCATCTCACCCCGGTCAGGATGGCAAAAATCCACAATACAAACAACGACAAATGCTGGAGAGGATGTGGAGAGAGGGGAACTCTCCTACATTGTTGGTGGGAATGCAGGCTCATACAGCCACTCTGGCGAGCCGTCTGGAGATTCTTAAAGAAATTAAAGATTGAAATGCCGTATGACCCTGCTATCCCACTTTTGGGAATAACCCCCCAGGCAGCAGACGTTCGCCTCGATAGCACAAGCTCGACCATGTTCATAGCAGCACTGTTTACAATAGCAAAGTCATGGAATCAACCTAAATGTCCAACAGTTGACGAGTGGATAAGGAAACTGTGGTACATCTATACAATGGAGTACTACTCAGCCATCAAAAATGATGAATTACTGGAATTTGCTGGGAAATGGATGTCATTAGAAAGAATTATATTAAGTGAAGTATCCCAAACCCAGAAAATTAAGCGCCGTATGTACTCCCTAATAGGTGGCTCCTAGTACCAAACTCACCCAGCCCACATTGAGACACTCAAAAGTAAACCTATGTAACACAGTAATTGCAAGGATTATGAACAAGAGAGATGGGTTAGGAGGGCCACACCAGAAACAAGGAGAGAGGAGACCATGTTACAGCAGAGAAAATAGGCCTCCATCAAGGTCTGCAAGGGGTGACATACAGTGCCCAGCAGAATGGAGTGAAGGGAATTGCAGGAGCAGCAAAACTGCAAAAGAAAATCAACAAACCACAATCCAGAACTTCAGAGACTCTGTATCAATCACATAGAACTAGGACAGCCTAATCTCTCCCCATCCTGGAGCTCAGGGACATTTGCGGAAGAGGGGGCGGTAAGATTGTAAGAGCAAAAGGATGGGAGGAGCAACGATTTGCAAGATTCTCAACAATAGTTGGGGCCAAAGCAATCATAATGGGACTTTGCAAGCCCTGCGCAATGTCCAGCGCACTGTTGCCCTCATAAAGTCTAGCATCTGTTAAGGGCACCGAGACCCCTGGAGGCAAGGGATTGACAGCCATAGTAGTGATCTTATGCTTAAGGGGAACAAGAGAAAGGGCTTATGGAAATGCCACTGGGTCCTTATATGTCATCGGAGAGGAGGACCCAGTGGAGAGTTAGGCGTACACAATAAAGGACTCTCTGGGAATTGGGGGGGAGGCACTGGGGGAAGGGGAGGGGGAGGAGGGGGGAGGGAGGGAACTGGTAAAAAATTTTAAAATGTATAATTAAATTTTTAATAAAAAAAAACTGAACTAAAAGACAAGTTATCTTCAACCCAGAAATCAACGAGAGTCTTATCAGCAGAACTAACGAAGCAGAAAATAGAATTTTGGATCTTGAAGACAAAGTGGGAGTTTTAACCAGCTTAATGGAAGAGGTTGTTAAAGCCAAAAAGAACTCGAGAGAAATACTCAAGAGTTATGAGACACTCTGAGGAAGCCTAACATGCGTATTCATGGAATACCAGAGCAAGAATCTCAAAATACCACACCTGAGGAAATTTTTCAAATGATCATCAAGGAAAACTTTCCTCATCTAAAAAAAGAGAGGTCCATCCATAAACAAGAGGCATTGCACACCCCAAACAGATATGATCAAAATAGAAAATCACCACGGCAAATAATAGTTAAAACACTCCACATTCAAGATAAAGAAATGGTCCTGAGAGCTTCAAGGGAAAAAAAACAAGTCACTTTTAAAGGTAAACCTATTAAAATAACAAATGACTTCTCAATGGAAACAGTAAAAGCAAGAAGAGCTTGGAGAGACGTACTTCAAGTATTGAATGAGCAAAAATGTCAACCCAGACTGATATACCCCACAAAACTATATATGTCACGATCGAGGGGGAAAGAAAAGTTTTCCAGCACAAAGACAACTTGAAGGGATACATGTCCACAAAACCAGACTTTCAAAAAATGTTAGAAATGATACTCAAAACCGAAGAAAAAAAAACAAGCATATCCAGGAGAACAGAAGGGAAATATAATACCACCAAAACCTAAAAGCAAAACAATACACTTATAAAAGACACTAAACATAATAAATGTCCGGAATTAAAAATAGTTTCTCCATTATAACACTAAATGTTAATGGAATTAACTCACTGATCAAGAGACACAGATTACAAACTTGGATTAAAAATCACAATCCATCAATTTGCTGCCTGCAGGAAACCCATCTCACCACAAAAGATAGGCACGCCCTAAAACTAAAAGGCTGGTCAAAAATTCTGCAAGTTAATGGAACCAGAAAACAGGCAGGGGTAGCCATTATGCTGTCGGACAAAGTGGACTTCAAACCAAAAAATATCCTAAGAGACACAGATGGATACTACATTTTAGTACAATTCACCAGGAAGACTTCAAAATACTGAACATATATGCAACCAATACGCCCCCCACCACATTCATTAAGCAAACCCTACAACGTCTAAAGGAAGAAATCAATCCCAAAATGATCATTCTTGGGGATTTCAACACCACTGTCTCAACATGGGATAGATCAACAGGTAAAAATCTTAACAGAGACACTTTGGAGCTTAATCAAATCCTTACTGAAATGGACCTTACAGATCTCTATCAAACTTTTCATCCACACCAAAGAATACACATTTTTCTCAGCAGAACACAGAACTTTCTCCAAAATAGATCACATATTGGGCAACAAAATGAATCTCCACATATACAGGAATGTTGAAATTCTAGCCTGTACCTTATCAGACCACCACTGCCTAAAGCTTGACATCCACAACACAACAAGCAACAGAAAATACATTAACTTCTGAAAACTTAACACTATGATGCTGAAGGAGAATTGCATTCAGGAAGAAATTAAAAAGGAAATTCAAGATTTCCTGAAAGTGAATGATAATGAAAATTCAACTTACCAAAATCTCTGGGATACAATGAAAGCTGTCCTAAGAAGTAAGTTCATAGCTCTTAATACCTACATCAGAAAAATGGAAACACCAGAAATAAATACCTTAACAATGCAGCTTAAAGCTTTAGAGACACTAGAGCAATGTGATCCCAACAGCAGTAGAAGGGAGGAGATTAGCAAAATAAGAGGAGAAATATCCAAAATCGAGATTGGGAAAATGATACAGAAAATCAACCAGTCAAGAAGCTGGTTTTTTAAATAAATGAATAAGATTGATACACCCTTAGCTAAATTAACCAAAAGCAAGAGAGAGAAAGCCCAAATTAACAAAATCAGAAATGAAAATGGAGTTATCACTACTGATACCCAAGAAATCCAGAGCATTAAAACATCATATTTCAAAAACTTATACTCTGTGAAACTTGACAACACAAAAGAGATGGATGAATTCCTAAGTAAACACAACTTACCTAAATTGAATCAGGAAGTTGGGAATTATTTAAATAGTCCTATAACATATGAGGAAATCAATGAAGTAATCTCGAATCTTCCCACCAAAAAATGTCCTGGACCAGATGGATTCAGCATAGAGTTCTGAATTTAAAGAGCTAATAACACCAATACTCCTTAAACTGTTCCATCAAATAGCAAAGGAAGGAACACTACCAAATTCCTTCTATGAAGCTAATATCGTCTTAATCCCAAAACCTAATTAAGATTCACTTAAAAAAAAAAAACTATAGGCCGATCTCCCTGATGAACACAGACGCAAAGATTCTCAACAAAGTCTTAGCAAATCGGATTCAAAAACTTATCAAAAAGATCATTCACAGGGACCAAGTAGGCTTCATCCCCGGCACACAAGGTTGCTTCAACATACACAAGTCAATAAATGTAATTCGCCATATAAACCAGTCCAACGTTCAAGACCACATGATACTCTTGATAGATGCAGAAAAAGCTTTTCACAAGATCCAACAGCCCTTTATGATCAAAACCCTAGAGAAGGTTGGAATGGAGGGAACCTTTATCAATATAATAAAAGCTGTATATAGCAAGGATTATACTCAATGGGGGAATACGAAGCATTCCCACTTCGATCAGGAGCTAGACAAGGCTGTCCACTCTCACCACTTCTATTCAATATTGTACTTGAAGTCTTAGCTGAAGCCATAAGACAAGAAAAGGACATAAAGGGGATTAAACTCGGCAAGGAAGAAGTCAAGTTATCCCTATTTGCAGATGACATGATCTTATACTTGAGTGATTCCAAAAACTCCACCAGGAACCTCCTGGAACTAATGCAGAAGTTCATCAGGGTGGCAGGATACAAAATAAATGTACAAAAATCAGTGGCTTTCCTATATGCCCAGAATGAAAGAAGTGAAAAAGCCCTGAGAAAAGCAATTCCATTTACTATAGCCCCTAAAAAAATGAAATACCTTGGTATACACCTAACCAAGGAAGTAAGAGACCTCTACAATGTAAACTTTAAAACCCTAAAGAAAGAAATTACAGAAGACACCAGAAGGTGCAAAGACCTCCCATGTTCCTGGATTGGCAGAATCAACATTGTAAAAATGACCATCCTACCAAAGGCAACATACAGATTCAATGCTATGCCAATTAAAATCCCAAAGCAATTCTTTAAAGAAGTTGATCAAACAATCTCAAAATTCATATGGAGGCACAAAAGACCCAGGATAGCAAAAACAATCCTAAGTAACAAAAACACTGCTGGAGGTATCACCATACCAAACCTTAGTCTATACTACAAATCCATACTTGTAAAAACAGCCTGGTATTGGCTCCAAAATAGATACATAGATGAAGGGATAAGGGTTGAAGACCCAGATATAAGCCCACACAACTACAGCCATTTGATCTTTGACAAAGGCACCCAAAAAAATCCAATGGAAAAAGAACAGCATCTTCAACACATGGTGCTGGCAAAACTGGTTGTCCACATGCAGATTAAAACTGGACCTGTACTTGTCACCATGTACAAGAATTAATTCCAAATGGATCAAGGACCTTGACTATCAGGCCAGAGACTATAAAAACCATAGGTGAAAGGGTAGGGAACTCCCTCAAGCTGATTGGGCTAGGCCAACAGTTCCTAAACGGACATCCAATGGCGCAGTCACTACAACCAACACTCAACAGATGGGATCTTGTGAAATTAAACAGCTTCTATTCAGATAAAAAGATTGCAACTCGAACACAAAGGCAACCCACAGAATGTGAGAAAATTTTCACTAACCACATATCTGATAGAACTCTATTATCCAGAGTGCACAAAGAACTTAAAAAACTAAACACCAAGGAAACAAATGGGCCAATTAAAAAATGGGCTTGGAACTTAAAAGAAACTTTACCAAGGAAGAAATTAAAATGCCTAACAAATATCTTAAAAAATGCTCCACATCCTTAGCCATCAGGGAAATGCAAATCAAAACTTCCCTGAGATATCATCTCACCCCTGTCAGGATGGCAAAAATCCACAATACAAACAACTACAAATGCTGGAGAGGATGTGAAGAGAGGGGAACTCTTCTTCATTGCTGGTGGGAATGCAGGCTCATACAGCCACTCTGGCGAGCCGTCTGGCGATTCTTAAAGAAGTTAAAGATTGAAATGCCATATGATCCTGCTATACCACTTTTGGGAATAAACCCCCATACAGCAAAAATTCACCTTGATAGCACAAGCACGACCATGTTCATAGCAGCACTGTTTACAATAGCAAAGTCATGGAATCAACCCAAATGTCCAACAGTTGACGAGTGGATAAGGAAAAGGTGGTACATCTATACAATGGAGTACTACTCAGCCATCAAAAATGATGAATTAATGCAATTTGCCGGGAAATGGATGTCATTAGAAACAATTATATTGAGTGAAGTATCCCAGACACAGAAAATTAAGCACCGTATATACTCCCTAATAGGTGGATCCTAATACCAAACCCACTTAGAGACACTCAAAGACAGAAAATCGGCTTCCATCAAGGACTGCAAGTAAGGAATGAGACATCACAGTTCACAGATTTTCCTTCCTGATCATTTGCAACTGATGGGGTGTGATCTCACCAGAAGGGGAAGCCATATAGGCTGCCTGATAGAAAGTAACCATTTTGCAAATGGGTGATTGACCCCTTCCTCACTGCGGTCTCCTACTTTTATTCCATCTACCTTTGAATATACTCTTATAACAAGACTCTAATTTAACAGGTTTTTATCTCTGGCAAGGGGGTGACATCCAATACCCATCAGTATGGAGCAAAGGCCATTGCAGGAGCAGCAAAACTGGAAAAAACAATCAACAAACCATAATTCAGAACATCAGAGACTCTATATCAACCACCTGGAACTGGGAGAGCCTAATCTCTCCCCATCCTGAAGTTCAGGGAAATTTGCGGAAGAGGTGGCAGTAAGATTATAAGAGCACAAGGATGGGAGGAGTAATGATATGCAAGATACTCCACACAAGTTAGGGCCGAAACAATCATAATAGGACTTTGCCTTTCCTGTGTTCCCCTTAAGTATAGGAACACTACTGTGGCTGTCAATCCCTTGCCTCCAAGGATCTTGGTGCCTTTGGCAAATGCTGGACTTTGTGGGGTCAATAGTGTGTTGGACATTGCGCAGGGCATGCAAAGTCCAATTATGATTGCTTCGGCTCTAAATTGTGTGGAGTATCTTGCATATCATTGCTCCTCCCATCCTTGAGCTCTTACAATTTTACCCCCCTCTCTTCTGCAAATTTCCCCGAGCTTCAGGATGGGGAGAGATTAGGCTGGCCTAGTTCTAGGTGGTTGATATGGAATCTCTGAAGTTCTGGATTATGATTTGCAGTTTTGCGATCTGATAATTTTTTATATATGTGAAAACCATCACTGCCATCAAGATAGTGAACAGGGACTGGGCAAAGGGTTGCGCTGTTAAAGCACTTGCCATGAAAGCAAAAGGAACAGAGTTCAGGTCTTCAGGTAAAAATCCTAAACAGGTTGGTGGGTCACCTGTTCATTCCAACCTCAGAAAGAAGACCTAGAAGTCTCTAGAGTAACCTAACCTATTGGTGAGCTCTGGGTTTAATTCGAGGCTCAGCATAAGATGGAAGAGAAATTAAGGATGATTACACATGTCACTCTCAGTCTTCTATATGTATGCCCATTCATGTGCACACATACTTGCATATGCACATGCAGCCATACTCTTACAAATATGCATGCACCCATCACAGATACATGAAAAAGGGAAAAAAGACAGTAAACATTATTATTACGTCTGGAAGTTCCCTTTTTTTTTGTAAGTTCTTCTTTCTAATTCCCACTCTCACCAATGAAACAACAAATGGGCTTCTCATACCATACACTAGTTTGCATTTTCTAAACTTGTACAAATGGAATTATATGATATATACTCTCTTGTATCTGTCTTCTTTCAATCAATATAATTGCTTTGAGACTCTCCATGTTATCGTGGGACTCATTAGTTCCTTTTTTTTCATTGCCGGGTAAGTCTTCCTTTGCATGGAAAACCAAAATTTGCTTTTTCCTACATCTGTTGATGGACATTTGGGTTATCTCCAGTTTATGACTTTTGCAAATAAAAATGTTATGAACATTCAATGATAACTTTTTGAAAAAAAATAGGACTTTGCATGACCTGCGCTAAGTCCAACACATTATTGACCCAACAAAGTCTAGCATGGACTAAAGGCACTAGGATCCTTGGAGGCTAGGGACTGACAGTCACAGTAGTGTTCCTAAGCTTAAGGGAAACACAGGAAAGGGTTCTGGGAAATGCCCCTGGGTCCTTGCACTTCATCGGAGAGGAGGACCCAGAGGAGAGTTTGGCATGCACAGTAAAGGATGCTCTGGGGATTGGGGGGGGAGGCACTGGGGGGAGGGAAGGGGAGCAGGGGTTCAGGGGGAGGTGGAGGGAGGGAAAGAGGGGACCGGTGTACCTGTTAAGTTTGTATGAGCGGAAATAATAATAATTAAAAAAAGAATAAAACTTGTCTCCTTAAAGTTGCTGTTGTCGGGGCTGGAGAGATGACTCAGGAGTTAAGCCTCTGCCTTGCAGGCAGAAGGTCCTGAGTTCGGATCCTAGACCCCCATGTATAGACGCCAGGCGGAAATGGGGGCGGCCTGCGTTTCTGGTCCTGGTAGGGCGGAGCCTGTGAATCGGGGCAGAGTAAACAAGGAGGAGGTGGAGGCGGTCCATGGTGATTCCCGTATTCGTCCGTGGTTCTACACACACACACATACATACACACATGCACGCGCACAATTGAATAAATAATAAATAATAAAAAAGTTGCTGTTATCAAAGTATTTTACCACAGCAACAGGAAAAGAAATCTAAAACACTTTTCAGTCCAGCCCAGTTAGATTCTCGAATGACTTGTGGCCGTTTACCAATACTACTGATAAAGATAAGGTCTGCAAGAACAGACAGTTCCTCAACATCCAGAGCCCAACGTCCCTTCCTGGAGAGTCACAAGTCAAAGTGCTTTAATCTGCTTTCATTGCTCTTTTCTTTGCCATTTATCTTTATACTACAGTACATATTCATTATTAAATCTGGATGTTTAACAATTGCTTTAAACATTAATGATGTCTATTGCAAATTATGTTTTGGAAGCAGCCCTTTGTGTCTATCCAACTTTTTTTTTTCATTAAACTAGACATTGCATTTAAAGACTGTGCTCTTGGTGATATTCTTTGGCCTGACAATAAGCTTTGACAAAATATAACAAATGATATTCTGCATTGATGGATTCAAGCACTGTATTTTAGATGAAAAATAAAATTGAGTCAGTGGCTATAAAAAAATTCAACTTCAGTTGCAGAGTGGAATGCCTGACACAGTTAAGAGAAAGGGGAGGGAAAGAAAGGATTTCAACCAATACCACAGGCAACTGTTTGAAGGTGGCTCATGAAAAACGAAGCAGGCAAAAGCAAGAAAGCATTTTTCTTAAGATCAGAGAAACAGTAGCATATGTATATGTTAATGGTGACAATCCAATGAGAGTAAACAGTGTAAAAATCACTGCTGTAAAGAACCATAGCAGACTTTCCTTCCTTGTCACTTGCAACTGATGGGGTGTGATCTCACCAGAAAGGGAGGGCATGCAGTCTGACAGATAGAAGGTAACCATCTTGCAAATGGGAGACTAACCCCCCCACTGCGGTCCCCTACTCTTATTCCATCTACCTTTGAATATACTCTTATAATAAGACTCTATTTTAACAGCCTTTTATCTCTGGCCAGGGGGTGACATCCAATACCCATCAGGATGGAGCCAAGGGCGGTGCAGGAACAGCAAAACTGAAAAAAAAAACAACTAATCATAATTCAGAACATCAGAGACTCTACATCAACCACCTGGAATCAGGCCAGCCTAATCTCTCCCCATCCTAAATCTCAGGGAAATTTGTGGAAGAGGGGGCGGTAAGATTGTATGTAAGAGCACAAGGATGGGGAGGAACAATGATATGCAAGATACTCCACACAAGTTAGAGCTGAAGCAATCATAATAGGACTTTGCATGACCTGAGCAATGACCAATATATATTGACCCCTCAAAGTCTAGCATGGATCACAGGCACTAGGATCCTTAAAGGCAAGGGATTAACAGCCACAATAGTGTTCCTATACTAAAGGGGAACACAAAAAAGAGCTCTAGGCAATGCTACTGAGTCCTTACACCTCATCAGAGAGGAGGACCCAGAGGGAAGTTTCACATGCACACTAAAGGATGCTCCAGGAAGGGGGGAAGCACTGGGAGAAATAGAGGGGTGGGGAAGGAAGGGGAAAAGGGGGAAGGGAGCAAGGGGATCCAGGGAGGGGTGGAGGAAGGGAGGGGAATGGGTACTTATCAACTTTGTATGAGTGGAAGAAATAAAAAAAAAGAACCATAGCAGTGAAATTTCTAAGTACATGAAAGGGTAGGGAATGGATTATACACATTTAGATAAAATTTCCTTTAATTCTTTGGAACACCCACTGTGACATCACTTATGAAATAGACATTTTAGGCACTATCTCATCATTTGTTGATCGGGGTCGCCAGAATATTATAAAACGTATATAAAATGGGGGTGTGGGGAAAAAAGTATATAAAATGTGTGATTCTTTTAATAAGTAATTTTGGGTATATTGGTTTTCACCTCCTTTCTTTAAGCAGTATATTCATAATTATTATTTCCTTTCCTTTTTTCTTTAGATTTATTTTGCTAGCTTTTCTGAAGTCCCACAGTATATGTTTAGCACATATTAATAAATTTTAGTAGTCATCCACCATTCTTCAATCTATACTTAGATGCTTTTTGGTACTACCTGATAAACCTGTAACATATCATATGACCATAGGGGTCTTTTATGCTCATTATTTTTTTGTCTAAGGATCTTTTCCCCTTCTTGAAATTTCTTAGGTTCCCTTTGAAAAGCATTTTTCATTTATAACCATGTACAATCATACCGTTTACAAAATCTATGCTGTATTGGGTTTTGCTTGTTTATACTATGACTCATTTCATGAAAATGATGTTACTTCACTAATCCCATGCTTTCTAACAGATATGCTCTAACTTTTCAGTTATTTTGCAATAATCATCCTTTTATATGCTTGACTCTTTCCTGTAAAATTTTCAGATCTTCTGAGCTCATTCATTACCACCCTCCTGAATGAGGTTCCATCACCTCTTCTGACCTAGGGCTGATATACTTACAGATGTTGTTCAAATAGTCCTGAAAGAACTCACATCTACAAAGAAATTCCCGTGCTTCACTAAGAAGTCCAGAAGAACAAAAAGAGGATGAAGCAGAACTGTGACCACATTTGGAAGGCTGTTTATAACCATGGAATTTCTGCATTGCTCTAACATAAGCCTAGTGAACCTGGGGATGTTAAGTTTCTAAACCTCTAAAATTACTTCCAAGATCTTGTCTGACCTTCCAGAAAGCCTTTTAAGTGACAGACCCTATAATTCTTGCTAACTTACCTGGATATAAAAAAGTAAAAAAGAAGAGGAGAGTACAGATAAACAGATGAAGTTTCATGGCTGTGTTGGACCAGCGATGTGAAGAAGGAGTCCGCTGGAGTCTGAAGTCTCTGAGTATAGTGGGTACAATACTTTTTATACTGTTCCTGAATCTGTGGTTTGCTGTTGGTTAACAGAGCCTAACCAAAAGAATAACTTGGTCCCCCACCAGTGTTCTTCAAGGACACAAGAGCACACAAATGTGGCAATAACTTAATGGATGAAAAAGCAGATGACCCAACGAGCCAACACAGTTTTAATACCTGACTTTAATATTTACTGTGATGCTGCCACAAACAAGTGATAACATAGAATAGAGAAGTGAATCAATGGTAGAAAGTAGAAGTCCAGAAGAAGGCTTAGAAAAAAAATAGTCAACTGGTCTTTGACCAAGGAACAAAAGATAACTCAAGTGGAGAAAGGACATTCTTCTCAAAAAAGATGCTCTAATAAAACCAAACATCAACATAAAGAATTATGTATATAAAAGTAGACATTGCAACTTTCAGAGAAATGAGGATGGATTGTATATCTAAAAATTAAACAAAAACTGCGTAATACCTAGAAAACTATGCTAGAGAAAATCTAGGTAGACTTGGACTTAGTATTGACTTTTTAAAAGATAAAACTCCTAAAGTATGATCGATGAAGTCTTCAATTAAGTTAGCAACTTTTCCTACATAAAGGACCCTCTAAAAAGGCTGTAAAGTGAGGTGACAAAATGAGGGAAAGTCTTACACAACATGCATATAACATCCAAAATATATAAGCAATGCTGAAAATAAGAAAACAAGCAACATAAACTTACAAAGTTGGACAAAAAGTAAAAACAGACACATTTTCAGAGATGGAAAGTAAATGAACATGCCAAAAAACTACCCAACATATTTCCCTGAGAATTGGGCACACTGAAATAAAATATCACTGTAAAACAAGTGACCAAAACCTGGTCAGTAGTGATCATCAGAGGGATATGAAATGACAGGAGCAGCAAGGTGACAGTGTAACCTGGCCCCTGGGTAGCAATGACTAGCAAGATGCTCTTCAACATGTCACTCAGTAACCATCAATCTGGGACTTTACTTAAATAAGGAAAGTTTATACCCACAAAAAACTTGCACATGAACTATAATTGATAGAATCTTATTCACAGTTGCTAAAATAAAAACAGCAAACAAGGTATCCTTCAATAGATGAGTGGATATTCAGATCCAAGAGTGTTCATAGTTTGAAACAGACATGTCTAAAAACAGAGCCACTCCAGAGCACATCACAGTGAAGCTGCCAAAAGGTCAGAAAAAAAAATATTAAATGCTTCAAGGAAAAGAGGATGATGGGAGGGGAGGGGATTGTCATTTTGTTTGTGTGAGAAAAATCCTCAATAAAAAATATTAATTATAAAATAAAGCTGTAAGGAAAGCAAGCTGAGTAAAATATAAAACTTGAAATGGTCAAAATAAAACCCTACTTCTCTCCAGAAATTTAAGTCAGGAGATCATGTGTTTCAAGCACTGAATAAAATAACCACCAAATGAAAATACTATACCCTGCAAATTTGTCCTTCAAAATATAGCAAGAAATAAAGACTTCCAAAACAACACAAATCAAATAAATTTATGACCACTAACCAGCATTACAGAAGAAACAAGAAGAAATCCCAGCCACAGAACAGGGAATAAGATAAATGAGTGCATAAGAAAGAATAAATTTCATTAAAAAGAACAGTCAAGCAAAGGAGAATTTGGAAGAAATAAGTGAATAGAACATTAAACCTCCAAAGTTAATAAGGGATAAAGACCTGAAGAAAAGCTATGAGAAGGAAGAGGAGAAAGAGAAAAAGAGCCACAAAATGGCGGAAACTATTTAACTATTATTTTTAAAATGCATACTTTTAATAATAACCTGGAATGAAAATGGTTTTAATTATCTAATTAAAAGGTCAAAATGTTTTATTTGATTTGATTGATTGATATAAGATAGATACTATAGATAGATGATAGAGAAGAGATGAAAGGTGACGGATAATAGATGCATACACATATACATATATGTACATATGGTGTCAAACTACCCAATTTTATAAAAATAATCAACTGGAAATAAAGGGAAAATAGTCTCACTACAATACTAATATGTGTTTTAAATTACATTCTCTTACCAATAGATATGTTTGCAAACATAGAAATTAAGAAAATATTGGCATTAAATACTTTCGATCAACAGAACTTAGCAGACATCTACAGAATATTTCACCCAATCCCAGAACATACATTTTTTTCATCAACTCATGAAACATTTCCAAAACAGATCACCTCTTGGGCAATAAACAAATCTGAACAAATTACAATTTCTAGCATTTTATCAAACCATAATTGAATTAAACTAAAATAAACAGTAAAAGAAAGCACAGATTTTTTTAAACTTGTGGAAATTAAACACTGCATTTTTAAACAGTGTGTCACTGAAAAAAAAATAGGAGGAATTAAACATTTCCAGAATCAAAAAATGCAAATATCACATACCAGAATCTTTTTTATCTCCCACATTTTATTTTTTCACTAATCATACAAGCTCATAGGTATCCCCATCCTCTCCCTTTCCCCTCTCCTCCCCAGTCATCCCCCATTGCACTTTCCCTCCTTCCCCCTTTCTTTCATCCCCTTCCTTCCTCCCCGTCTCCCGGTGCCTCCCCCTTCCTCCCTCCCATCCCCTGGAGCATCCATTTATGTGAACCCCCAACCTCCCTCTGAGTCCTCCACCCTAGTGAAGATTAAGGACTCAGTGGCATAGCCAGGAGCCCCTTCTTTGGCTCCCCGTTATTATGGGAACTCTATTATGACTATTTAATCCCTTGTCTCTAAAGGATCCTACTGCCTGGAGCCTTCTCCCTGTGATCCTTGCTTGACTTGGTTGGGGCCGGGGGAGGTCATTGACATGTCAGTATTGTGTCTGTCAGGCAAAGTCCTGTCCTGGCTCCTGCAGCCCTAACTTGTGTGGAGTATCTTGTGTATCATTGGTCCTCCCCATCTTTAGGCTCTTACAATCTTGCTGCCCCCTCTTCCACAAGGTTCCCTGAATTTTAGGATATGGAAAGATTTGGCTGGTCTGGTTCTAGGTGAATAACGTAAGGTCTTTGGTGCTCTGAATTATGATTTGTTGTTGTTTTCAGTTTTGCTTTTCCTGCACTGCCCTTAGCTGTATTGCAATTGGTATCAAAGGTCACCTCCTAACCTAATAAAAGACTGTTTAAATGAAGATCTTAATATAAGAGGAACACAAAGGCAGATGGAAAATAAGAGTAGGACACAGCAGTGGCAAGACGAGGTGTCAGAATATTTTTTATTACACATTTTATGTTTGCCTAATCATACAAGCTCAATAGGTATCCCCCTCCCCTCCTTCTCCTCTCCCCTCCCCTCTCATTCCCCATTGAACTGTCCTCCCCCTTCCCTCTTCCCTCTCACTTCACTCCCTCCCCCTCTCCAGGTGGCTACCACTTCTTCCCTCCTATCCCCCAGAGCATCCATTTATGTGGGTGCTGAACCTCCCTATGAGTCCTCTACCCCAGTGAGGGTGTAGGACTCAGTGGTATAACTTGGGGCCCCTTTTTGGGCTGCTCACTAGCGTGGAAACCCTTTTATGACTGTTTAATACACCAGAATCTTTAGACAACAACAAAAGCCGATATAAGTCATGCAGACATGAGTAGCTACATCCATAAACAGCTGGATACTAGGAACGACCTCGTGAATCTCCTAGAGATCTAAGAAAAAAAGCAATATCTTCCCGTACTCCACCGCACAGGACCCGCGCGGTCCAGCCGGGCCTCACCGCAACCTAGGCAGGCTCCGCCCCCGTCCACCCCCAGAACCCCAGGCAACCCAAGGGACGCAGCTCCTCCCACCATCAGCTGGAGCCACTCAGGGCCGGGGAGGAGGAAACCCCCCTGCGCCCGGGACCCGCCCCAGCTCCCCCAGGTTAAATAACACCCCGCCGGCCCCCATCCTCCCTTCCCCCACTCCGCCGCCTGAGATACCGCAGTCCAGCCTGGATTCAACTCACTTAGGTAAGCTTCGTGCCTGCCCACCCCCAGGACCCCAGACCAAATAATTCAGTTTAGTGAAAATTGCACAGAAATTGAAAGAAGATCTTAAGAGTTAAAACAAGAATGCCAAAGTCAAAGTGCAAATCCATGAGAAACAACACTCAAGTAAACAAATTTCCCACTGAAGGAATTAATCCCATAATGTTAGACTCCAACCAGAACAAACCCACGGAAAATGGCCAACAAAGCCTGACCCAGGATAACGACTTTCAAAATATGATCACTACCATGTTCAATACTATGAAAGAAGAAATCCAGGAGGAATTAAATAATCGAATGAATCGCTTTGAAGAGGAACACAACAGACACTTGGAGGAGTTGAGAAAAACAGTGCAAGAAACAAAAACTGGCATAGAGCAGTTAAACAGACTCAAGCAGAGTTTAAAACTGAGCTACAAGACAAGTTATCTTCAACCCAGAACTCCACAGAGAGTCTTATCAGCAGAACTAACGAAGCAGAAAACAGAATTTCAGACCTTGAGATAAAGTGGGAGTATTAACCAGCTCAATGGAAGAGGTTGTTAAAGCCAAAAAGATACTTGAGAGAAATATCCAGGAGATATGGGACACCCTGAAGAAGCCTAACATGCATATTCATGGAATACCAGAGCAAGAATCTCAAAATACCACCCCTGAGGAAATTTTTCAAATGATCATCAAGGAAAACTTTCCTCATCTAAAAAAGAGAGGCCCATCCATATACAAGAGGCATTCCGCACCCCAAACAGATATGACCAAAACAGAAGCTCACCACGGCAAATAATAGTTAAAACACTCCACATTCAAGATAAAGAACTGGTGCTGGGAGCTTCAAGGGAGAAAAAACAAGTCACTTTTAAAGGTAAACCTATTAAAATAACAAATGACTTCTCAGTCGAAACAGTAAAAGCAAGAAGAGCTTGGAGAGACATACTTCAAGTATTGAATGAGCAAAAATGTCAACCCAGGCTGATATACCCTGCAAAACTATCCGTCATGATCGAGGGAGAAAGAAAAATCTTCCAACACAAAGACAACTTGAAGGGATACATGTCCACCAAACCAGGCCTTCAAAAAATGCTAGAAATGATACTCAAGCTTGAAGAAAAAAACGGGCATATCCAGGAGAACAGAAGGCAAGTATAACACCATTAAAAGAAAAGCAATATACTTAAAAAACTACTAAACATAATAAATGTCTAGAAATAAAAAGTTTCTCCATTATAACACTAAATGTTAATGGAATTAACTCACCGATCAAGAGACACAGATTACAAATTTGGATTAAAAATCAAAATCCATCAATCTGCTGCCTGCAGGAAACCCATCTCACCACAAAAGATAGGCACATCCTAAGAATGAAAGGCTGGTCAACAATTCTACAAGCTAATGGAAGCAGACAACAGGAAGGGGTAGCCATTATGATATCAGACAAAGTGGACTTCAAACCAAAGAAAATTATAAGAGACACGGATGGATACTACATTTTAGTCACAGGTACAATTCACCAGGAAGGCTTCACATTACTGAACATATATTTACCCAATATGGGTCCCTCCACATTCATTAAGCAAACCCTACAACGTCTAAAGCAAGAAATCAACCCCCAAACGATAATTCTTGGGGACTTCAACACCGCCCTCTCAACATGGGATAGATCAACAGGTCAAAAGCTTAACAGAGACACTTTGGACCTTAATCAAACCCTGAAAGAAATGGACCTTACAGATCTCTATTGAACTTTTCACCCACGCACCAAAGAATACATATTTTTCTCACCAGCACACGGACTTTCTCCAAAATAGATCACATATTGGGCCACAAAACGAATCTACATATATAGAGAAAAGTTGAAATTCTAACCTGTGCCCTGTCAGACCACCAGGACCTAAAGCTAGACATCCACAACCGAACAAACAAGAGAAAATACACTAACTCCTGGAAACTTAACACTATGATGCTGAATGAGAATTGGATTCAGGAAGAAATTAAAAAGGAAATTCAAGATTTCCAGAAAGCGAATGATAATGAAAATACAATTTCCCAAAATCTCTGGGACGCAATGAAAGCTGTCCTAAGAGGTAAGTTCATAGCTCTTAATGTCTACATCACAAAAATGGAAACATCAGAAATAAACAACTTAACAATACAGCTTAAACCTTTAGAGAAACTAGAGCAATCTGATCCCAAAAGTAGTAGAAGAGAGGAGATTAGCAAAATAAGGGGAGAAATATCTGAAATCGAGACAAAGAAACCGATAGAGAAAATCAATCAGTCAAAAAGCTGGTTCTTTGAAAAAATCAGTAAGATCGATACACCCCTAGCTAAATTAACCAAAAACAAGAGAGAGAAAACCCAAATTAACAAAATTAGAAATGAACATGGAGTTATCACTACTGATACCCAAGAAATCCAGAGAATTATAACATAATATTTCAAAAACTTATACTCAGTGAAGTTTGACAAAACAAAAGAGATGGATGAATTTCTAAGTAAACACAACTTACCTAAATTGAATCAGGAAGTTGTGAATTATTTAAATAGTCCTATAACATATGAGGAAATCAATGAAGTAATCTCGAATCTTCCCAACAAAAAATGTCCTGGACCAGATGGATTCAGCACAGAGTTCTACCAGACATTTAAGGAGTTAATAACACCAATACTCCTTAGACTGTTCCATCAAATAGCAAAGGAAGGAACACTACCAAATTCCTTCTATGAAGCTAATATCGTCTTAATCCCAAAACCTAATAAAGATTCACTTAAAAAAGAAAACTATAGGCCGATCTCCCTGATGAACACAGACGCAAAGATTCTCAACAAAGTCTTAGCAAATCGGATTCAAAAACATATCAAAAAGATCATTCACAGGGACCAAGTAGGCTGCATCCCCGGCACACAAGGTTGCTTCAACATATGCAAATCAATAAATGTAATTCATCATGTAAACCAGTCCAAAGTCCAAGACCACATGATACTCTCGATAGATGCAGAAAAAGTCTTTGACAAGATCCAACAGCCTTTTACGATCAAAACTCTAGAGACAGCAGGAATGGATGGAACCTTTATCAATATAATAAAAGCTGTATACAACAAGCCCACAGCGAGGATTATGCTCAATGGGGAACATTGGAAGCATTCCCACTTCGATCAGGAACTAGACAAGGCTGTCCACTCTCACCACTTCTATTCAATATTGTACTTGAAGTCTTAGCTAAAGCCATAAGTCAAGAAAGGGACATAAGAGGGATTCAAATCAGCAAGGAAGAAGTCAAGCTATCCCTATTTGCAGATGACATGATCTTCTACCTGAGTGATCCCAAAAACTCCACCAGGAAGCTCCTGGAACTAATTCAGAAGTTCGGCAGGGTGGCAGGATAAAATATAAATGTGCAAAAATCAGAGGCCTTCCTATATGCCCAGAATGAAAGAAGTGAAAAAACCCTGAGAGAAACAATCCCATTTACTATAGCCCCTAAAAAAATGAAATACCTTTGTATAAACCTAATCAAGGAGGTAAAAGACCTTTACATTGAAAACTTTAAAACCCTAAACAAAGAAATTGCAGAAGACACCAGAAGGTGGAAAGACCTCCCATGTTCCAGGATTTGCAGAATCAACATCGTAAAAATGACCATCCTACGAAAGGCAATATACAAATTCAATGCTATACCAATTAAAATCCCAAAGCAATTATTCAAAGAAGTTGAACAAACATTCTCAAAATTCATATGGAGGCACAAAAGACCCAGGATAGCAAAGACAATCCTGAGTAACAAAAATACTGCTGGAGGTATTACCATACCAAACCTTAGTTTATACTACAAATCCATAGTTATAAAGACAGCCTGGTACTGGCTCCAAAATAGACACACAGATCAATGGATAAGGATTGAAGACCCAGATATAAGCCCACAAAGTTACAGCCATTTGGTCTTTGACAAAGGGGCCCAAAGAATCCAATGGAAAAAGAACAGCATCTTCAACAAATGGTGCTGTCAAAACTGGATCTCCACATGCAGAAGATTAAAGCTGGACGGGTACTTGTCACTATGTACAAGACTTAATTCCAAATGGATCAAGGACCTTGATATCAGGCCAGAGACTATAAAAACCATAGTTGAAAGGATAGGGAACTCTCTCGAGCTGATTGGGCTAGGCCAACACTTCCTAAACAGACATCCAATGGCACAGTCACTGCTACCAACTCTCAACAGTTGGGATCTTGTGAAATTAAAGAGCTTCTATTCAGATAAAGAGATTGTAACTCGAGCTCAAAGGCAACCCACAGAATGGGAGAAAATCTTCACTAACCACATATCTGATAGAGCTCTACTGTCCAGAGTGCACAAAGAACTTAGAAAACTAAACACCAAGGAAACCAATGGCCCAATTAAAGAATGGGTCCTGGAACTTAAAAGAAACTTTACCAGGAATGATATTAAAATGTCTAACAATTATCTTAAAAAATGCTCCACTTCTTTAGCCATCAGGGAAATGCAAATCAAAACTTCCCTGAGATATCATCTCACCCCGGTCAGGATGGCAAAAATCCACAATACAAACAACAACAAATGCTGGAGAGGATGTGGAGAGAGGGAAACTCTCCTACATTGCTGGTGGGAATGCAGGCTCATACAGCCACTCTGGCGAGCCGTCTGGAGATTCTTAAAGAAATTAAAGATTGAAATGCCATATGACCCTGGTATCCCACTTTTGGGAATAACTCCCCATGCAGCAGAGGTTCACCTCGATAGCACAAGCACAACCATGTTCATAGCAGCACTGTTTACAATATCAAAGACATGGAATCAACCCAAATGTCCAACAGTTGACGAGTGGATAAGGAAAAGGTGGTACATCTATACAATGGAGTACTACTTAGCCATCAAAAATGATGTATTACTGGAATTTGCCGGGAAATGGAGGTCATTAGAAACAGTTATATTAAGTGAAGTATCCCAGACCCAGAAAATTAAGCACCGTATGTACTCCCTAATAGGTGGCTCCTAGTACCAAACCCACCCAGCCCACCTTGAGACACTCATAGGTAAATCTATGTATTACCTACAGTAATTGCAAGGATTATGAACAGGAGGGATGGGGTTGGAGGGCCACACCAGAAACAAGGAGAGAAGTGCCCATGTTACAGTAGAGAAAATAGGCCTCCATCAAGGACTGCAAGAAAGTAATGTGAGATCTGGTTAAGTTCACAGACATTTATATCTGATTATTTACAACTAAGGGGGTATGAACTCACCAGAAGGGGAGGGCATATAGTCCGGCAGATTAAAAAGTAACCATTTTGCAAATGGGTGATTGACCCCTCCAATTGCCAAATGCCATATGACCCTGCGATTCCACTTTTGGGTATAAATATTACATCTGCCCTTGAATGTGCTCTTATAATAAGACTCCAGTTTAACAGCTTTTTGTCTCTGGCCAGGGGGTGACATACAATGCCCATCAGGATGGAGTGAAGGGCATTGCAAGAGCAACAAAACGCAAAAGAAAATCAACAAACCACTATCCAGAACTTCAGAGACTCTATATCAACAACCTAGAACTAGGCCAGACTAATCTCTCCCCATCCTGAAGCTCAGGGACATTTGCGGAAGACAGGGCGGTAAGAGTGTAAGAGCAAAAGGATGGGAGGAGCAATGATTTGCAAGATACTCCACACAAGTTAGGGCCGAAGCAATCATAACTGGACATTGCATGCCCGGCGCAATGTCCAACACACTATTGACCTCACAAAGTCTAGCATCTGCTAAAGGCACCAAGATCCTTGGAGGCAAGGGATTGACAGCCACAGTAGTGTTCCTATGCTTAAGGGGAACACAGGAAAGGGTTCAGGGAAATGCCACTGGGTCCTTGTACGTCATCGAAGAGGAGGGCCCAGAGGAGAGTCAGGCATGCACAAGAAAGGACTCTGGGAATTCGGGCGGGAGGCATGGGGGGATGGAAAGGGAGGTGTGAGGGGAGGGGGAGCAGAGGTTTCGGGGGGAGGGGAGGGAGGGAGGGAACTGGTATACCTATTAAGTTTGTATGAGCTGAAATAATAATAAAAATGTATTAAAAAAAAGAATGAAGCAGCTGTGGGTAGCTATTTTGAAAGAAAAAAAAATGTTCCTCTTCTTCAGCCATCAGGGAAATGCAAATCAAAACTTCCCTGAGATATCATCTCACCCCGGTCAGGATGGCAAAAATCCACAATACAAACAACAACAAATGCTGGAGAGGATGTGGAGAGAGGGAAACTCTCCTACATTGCTGGTGGGAATGCAGGCTCATACAGCCACTCTGGCGAGCCGTCTGGAGATTCTCAAAGAAATTAAAGAATGAAATGACCATATGACCCTGCTATTCCACTTTTGGGTATGACCCCCCCATACAGCAGAGGTTCACCTCGATAGCACAAGCACGACCATATTCATAGCAGCACTGTTTACAATAGCAAAGTCATGGAATCAACCCAAATGTCCAACAGTTGACAAGTGGATAAGAAAACTGTGGTACATCTATACAATGGAGTACTACTCAGTCCATCAAAAATGATGAATTACTGGAATTTGCCGGGAAATGGATGTCATTAGAAACAATTATTTTAAGTGAAGTATTCCAAATCCAGAAATTAAGCGCCATATGTACTCCCTAATAGGTGGCTCCTAGTACCAAACTCACCCAGCCCACCTTGAGACACTCATAGGTAAATCTATGTAATACCTACAGTAATTGCAAGGATTATGAACAGGAGGGATGGGATTGGAGGGCCACACCAGAAACAAGGAGAGAAGTGACCATGTTACAGTATAGAAAATAAGCCTCCATCAAGGACTGCAAGTAAGTAATGTGACACCTGGTTAAGTTCACAGACGTTCATTCCTGATCATTTACAACTAAGGGGGTATGATCTCACCAGAAGGGGAGGGCATATAGTCTGGCAGATAATATGTAACCATTTTGCAAATGGGTGATTGACCCCTCCCTCACTGAGGTTTCCTACTTTTATTACATCTACCTTGAATGTGCTCTTATAATGACTCCAATTTAACAGCTTTTTGTCTCTGACCAGGGGGTGACATACAGTGCCCATCAGGATGGAGTGAAGGGCATTGCAGGAGCAGCAAAACATCAAAAGAAAATCAACAAACCACAATCCTGAACTTCAGAGACTCTATATCAACCACCTAGAACTAGGCCAGCATAATCTCTCCCCATCCTGAAGCTCAGGGACATTTGCGGAAGACAGGGCGGTAAGAGTATAAGAGCAAAAGGATGGGAGGAGCAATGATTTGCAAGATACTCCACACAAGTTAGGGCTGAAGCAATCATAATTGGACTTTGCATGCCCTGCACAATGTCCAACACACTATTGACCTCACAAAGTCTAGCATCAGCTAAAGTCACCAAGATCCTTGAGGCAAGGGATTGGCAGCCACAGCAGTGTTCGTATGCTTAAGAGGAACACGGGAAAGGGTTCAGGGAAATGCCACTGGGTCCTTGTACGTCATCGGAGAGGAGGACCCAGAGGAGAGTCAGGCATGCACAAGAAAGGACTCTGGGAATTGGGGCGGGAGGCACTGGGGGATGGGGAGGGAGGGGTGAGGGGAGGGGGAGCAGGGGGTGAGGGGGGAGGAGGAGGGAGGGAGGGAACTGGAGTACCTATTAAATTTGTTTGAGCTGAAATAATAATAAAAAATGTATTAAATAAATAAATAGATAAATAAATAAATAAATAAATAAATAAATAAATAAATAAATAAATAAATAGAAATTGCAGAAGACACCAGAAGGTGGAAAGACCTCCCATGTTCCTGGATTGGCAGAATCAACATTGTAAAAATGACCATCCTACCAAAGGCAACATACAAATTCAATGCTCTACCAATTAAAATCCCAAAGCAATTCTTTAAAGAAGTTGACCAAATAATCTCAAAGTTCATATGGAGGCACAAAAGACCCAGGATAGCAAAGACAATCCTGAGTAACAAAAGCACTGCTGGAGGCATTACCATACCAAACCTTCTTCTATACTACAAATCCATAGTTATAAAAACAGCCTGGTACTGGCTCCAAAATAGACACACAGATCAATAGATAAGGATTGAAGACCCAGATATAAGCCCACAAAGTTACAGCCATTTGATCTTTGACAAAGGGGCCCAAAGAATCCAATGGAAAAAGAACAGCATCTTCAACAAATGGTGCTGTCAAAACTGGATCTCCACATGCAGAAGATTAAAGCTGGACGGGTACTTGTCACCATGTACAAGACTTAATTCCAAATGGATCAAGGATCCTTGAAATCAGGCCAGAGACTATAAAAACCATAGTTGAAAGGACAGGGAACTCCCTCGAGCTGATTGAGCTAGGCCAACATTTCCTAAACAGACATCCAATGGCACAGTCACTGCTACCAACTCTCAACAGTTGAGATCTTGTGAAATTAAAGAGCTTCTGTTCAGATAAAGAGATTGTAACACGAGCTCAAAGGCAACCCACAGAATGGGAGAAAATCTTCACTAACCACATATCTGATAGAGCTCTACTGTCCAGAGTGCACAAAGAACTTAGAAAACTAAACTCCAAGGAAACCAATGGCCCAATTAAAGAATGGGCCCTGGAACTTAAAAGAAACTTTACCAGGAATGATATTAAAATGTCTAACAAATATCTGAAAAAATGCTCCACTTCTTTAGCCATCAGGAAAATGCAAATCAAAACTTCCCTGAGATATCATCTCACCCCAGTCAGGATGGCAAAAATCCACAATACAAACAACAAATGCTGGAGAGGATGTGGAGAGAGGGAAACTCTCCTACATTGCTGGTGGGAATGCAGGCTCATACAGCCACTCTGGTGAGCCGTCTGGAGATTCTTAAAGAAATTAAAGAATGAAATGCCATATGACCCTGCTATCCTACTTTTGGGAATAACCCCCATGCAGCAGAGATTCACCTCGAGAGCACAAGCACGACCATGTTCTTAGCAGTACTGTTTACAATAGCAAAGTCATGGAATCAACCCAAATGTCCAACAGTTGACGAGTGGATAAGGAAAAGGTGGTACATCTATACAATGGAGTACTACTCAGTCATCAAAAATGATGAATTACTGGAATTTGCCGGGAAATGGATGTCATTAGAAACAGTTATATTAAGTGAAGTATCCCAGACCCAGAAAATTAAGCACCATATGTACTCCCTAATAGGTGGCTCCTAGTACCAAACTCACCCAGCCCACATTGAGACACTCAAAGGTAAACCTATGTAATACAGTAATTGCAAGGATTATGAACAGGAGGGATGGGGTTGGAGGGCCATATCAGAAACAAGGAGAGAGGGGACCATGTTACAGCAGAGAAAATAGGCCTCCATGAAGGAATGCAAGTAAGTAATGTGACACCTAGTTAAGTTTCACAGACGTTTGTTCCTGATCATGTACAACTGAGGGGGTACGATCTCACCAGAAGGGGAGGGCATATAGTCTGGCAGATAAAAAGTAATCATTTTGCAAATGGGTGATTGACCCCTCCCTCACTGAGGTTTCCTACTTTTATTACATCTACCCTTGAAAGTGCTATTATAAGAAGGCACCAGTTTAACAGCTTTTTGTCTGACCAGGAGGTGACATACAGTGCCCATCAGGATGGAGTGAAGGGCATTGCAGGAGCAGCAAAACATCAAAAGAAAATCAACAAACCACAATCAAGAACTTCAGAGACTCTATATCAACCACCTAGAACTAGGCCAGCCTGATCTCTCCCCATCCTGAAGCTCAGGGACAAATGCGGAAGAGGGGGCAGTGAGATTGTAAGAGCAAAAGGATGGGAGGAGCAATGATTTGCAAGATTCTCCACACTTGTTAGGGCCGAAGCAACCATAATAGGACTTTGTATGCCCTGCGCAATGTCCAACACACTATTGACCTCACAAAGTCTAGCATCTGCTAAAGGCACCAGGATCCTTGGAGGCAAGGGATTGACAGCCACAGTAGTGTTCCTTTGCTTAAGGGTAACACAGGAGAGGGTTCAGGGAAATGCCACTGGGTCTTTGTACGTCATCGGAGAGGAGGGCCCAGAGGAGAGTCAGGCATACACAATAAAGGACTCTCTGGGAATTGGGGAAGGGGGAATTGCGGTCTGGGGAGGGAGGGGAGGGGGAGCAGGAGGTTCTGGGGGAGGAGGAGGGAGGGAGGTACCTGGTCTACCTATTAAGTTTGTATGACTGGTAATAATAAAAAATGTATTAAAAAAGTTTGTATGAGTGGAAAAAATAAATTAATTAATTTAAAAAAACAGACAAATGAAATAGAGTATAAGACCACCACTCATCAACTACCAGAATCTAGAAAGTATGCCAAAGATACATGCTACAGAAAATACAACTTCTTCAAAGCATGATATAGGGAAAGTTTGATATCCAAATGTTGAACAGTGCAGCTAGGTGTACGTAAGGAAAAAAAAAAAAATCTGTAAATCCATAGAAGACCTTATGGTAAAAACTGAAATTTGGAAAATAAAAAAGAAATATAGGTAAATGCTTCAATATATTAGCTCAAGCAAAGACTTTCTGAGTATGACATTTAGCTCAGGAAACAATAATAATGATTGACAAATGGAATTACATCCAATTAAGAAGTTTCTGCTTAGCAAAGGAGATGATTTCCACAGTGAAGAAACACCCTGTGGAATGAGCAAAAATCCCTGCTGGCTACTCATCCAACAGAGGATTAATACCCAGAATGTGAAAAACAACTAGATAAAAGTAACATCAAGAGGAGAAACAATGTACCCATTGAATGGGCACCAGAAGTGAGTTTGATTCTCAATGAATTAAAGAGGCCAATGGCCAATTGAAGAACAGCTGAACACTGCAGGCTGTCAGGGAAATGCAAACTGAAACTATCTTGGCATTCCATTTCACCCCAGTCATAACCACATCAGCAAGACCAGAAACAAGCTCTGAGAAAGAATGCAAAGGACAGGACACTTACACACTGCTAAGTTAGTACAGTTGCTGTGAAGTCAATACAGGGATTCTCGAGACATTGGAAGTAGAAGTGCCACCTGCTCCAGTGGAGCACATGGCTGAATGTGTGAACAAAGTAATCAAACTCAGCACTGGGTCGACGCTTGACAGTGTTCACTCTGCATTCTCCATACTAACCAAGGAATCAGCCCAGATGGATACCAGTAGATGAACGGATGAAGAGTGTGTGGCACACATAGTCACTCCAACTACAAAAAAGAATGAAGCCATATCATTTAAAGGAAGATAGATGGAGCTACAGATCATCATGTTAAGCAAAATGAGACAGACTCAGGAAAATAATTACCCTGTGTATTCTTTCCCATGAGTGGAACCAAGAATGTAATAAATAAGCAAATAAAAAATGACTGGGTGTCATAGTTAAGCACAGGTGTCAACTTGACTGTTGAGGGTTTGCGCTCTGGGCACAGTTTTAGAGAGTTGATGGTTAAACCCAGAGCAAACCTGAAGGAGATTGTCCAGCTGGTAGGGAAGACCCAGCCCATGGTGGGTGGGATTAGGCCCTGGATAAATCACAGAGAGCTGGTTGAGAGAGTGGGCATCTTTCTGTATACTTGGCCAGACATGCTGGTCTGGCAAGTAAGGATTGTCCGTCTCTCAGCCATTATGGTGGCTAGTTCTCTCAGCCTTGGTGTTGGTGTGTGCTCTCCTATCAAGCTGGACTATGAACTGTAACCGGACTGTCATAAGAAAGTAACCTCCTTGTTCCCTTAAGCTGTGTTCTGGTCATTTATCAGCAACCATGCAGGCGGACTGCAACACTGGGAAATACAAGAGGGACTATTATGGAAGAGGAAAAGGACACTGGAATGTGAAAAAGTACATAATATACATGTAATGCAAATTCTTAGGATGATGTTTACTTTTTGTACAACAATCATGCCTTAATAAGTTTTTCAAAGAAAAATAAACACCACCCAAAAGGAAGTGTGACCTTTCCCTCAGTTACTGAAAGGTGATTGCTGGGATCCTAGAATGTTCTGCCTAATAGGAACGTGTTTCTGTGTGTGCCAGGGCAGCATACAGGACATACTGCCACAGTCCTCTGTTCTGCTGGGCAGGCGGCACTGCATGTGAAACTACTCCGGACATTTCACTTCCTGAGCAGTTTGTCACCTGTAAAACCTGCTTAAGGGGAACAAAGCAGTACACACCCACACAAAGCAATAAGGAGGTTACATCCTGAAACAGGATGTATGGCTTCTTTGTCTCTTGGCAATACAGTCACTGGGCCCTTCTTACTCACAGAGGGAATGGAGAATCACATGTGATTGCTTTTGCCAGATAGAAGTAAATTGAAAAAAAAAGAAAATATAGGAATTTAGCAGACATTTAAAATCAAATGAAGCATTTCTAAATAGCATAAGTCAAAGAAGAAATTTATAATGGGAATTAGTATTTTTGAATTGTATGTAAATGTAAACAAATCGTATGACAGAGTGTATTTGAATCAGGGTTTACAAAGAACTGCTGCAAGTGTAGCCTCTCAAGGTCAAAAAATTATGTCCTGAACATGAAAGCTTATAAGAAATTTAAATTCATTCTATAAACTTAAGCGTAGTTCTTCCCTTGCAAGATCAAAAACTGTACAAGTAGTTAATGGGCATCAGTGATGTCATAATCCTGGGTTCTTCTACACTGAAAGCAGACCACACAATCCTCTCTATTAGATCCATCATCAGCAAGAAGCTCTTTTCATTTTACATAAAACAAAACTGACATGTGCTAAAAAAGAGAGAGAGAGAGAGAGAGAGAGAGAGAGAAAAGGGCCCAGAGATACCAACCAAACCCTAGTGCTGACAGATGCTCAGCACCCTGGCTACTGAGGCCTAAGAGGCCACTGAGCGGAAATAAAATAGTGGCCGTATATCACTGCAAGAGACCAAAAGGCTTTAACTTTTGGCATCAGGATAAGATTTGTGATTTCATCAGGAATGTGAATGCATGCCAGAGAGGAAAGGGCAGCATTGCCAAAATGTTTGGCTTTACCAGAGATTTCCAGGGTCCACAGAAACCAGCAGTTATTAGCCTTCGTGCAATTTTAAGTCGGGTAATCAGTCCTCAGGTCACTATCAGTCTGCAGGGGAAGGCACTGGGAAGGGCCTTCACTGGAGAAAGGACAGAAGCAGCTGAGCTGCCTTGAGACCAGCAAAAAAAGGCGAGATTTGGATTGCTGCTTGCCAAGATAACTCAGCAAAATGACCTCTGTTAGTGGAGGTGACCCTTGAGCAAAAGACCCCAAGAATGCAGCCACTCAGTAGAGTGCTGACAGGCTGGCTGACGTCAGGACAAACTGCATTTTATAAGGAAAGCCAAAGAAAATGATGACATAATGAGGCCATCCTCTCCATTTGTCTGCAGCTTCTGAGTTCTTGGAAGGACCCATGTGATGAGGCGGCAACTGAATGAGAAATCAAAGAGGGGGCAGAGAGCGTAGAAAGAAAAGAGTTAAGGTTGAATAATAGTAATGTGAAAGAATTGCCTAGATTGTAAAACATTGAGAAAACAAGCTAAAAGTGATTAACATCAGAAGGCACTATGGCAAGCTCTTGGGAAAGAAAATTCATCAATGGTCCTACCCAGCTTTGGACCTCGCAAGCAAGATCTGGCCACTGGTGCAATGTAGCATGACTGATGTGTATAATTGTTTCCTGTTTGGATTTGGGGCACTCTCCAGAGGAGATAACTCATACCTGGTACTGTAAACCTGGTTAAGACCCTGTGACTGGCCATAGGGCCACAGAGGAGAATGTACTACTGCTGTCTTACTAAGTAGATATGGCATCAAACCACCTTCTCAATACTTACATTGTATCCATACATTGGTACTGCTCTCAGCCTTCCCCAGAGAAGATTCTGTTGCAGTGGAAAGCAGTCAGGGCAGAGCCAGAGGTCACAGACCAGTGTTGCAGACCAGTGTCTTTTGGGTAGGACACTGCAGGGCATTCAAGAACTTGCCATGATCATCAGCATGAGGCCTGAACGTGTTGGCCTATCATCAGTTCATCATACGTGGGAGGGGCTCATGAGGCCCCAATGAGGAACTATTGGTAGTTAACGAGTGTTGGGACAGTGTCACTTGTCCGCACAGCCACTGATAAATGCCTGCATTCCCATAAATAAGCATCACTCCTGTCCACGCAAGCAATCAAAATCAACCTCAGTAGAAAGGAAATAAAGAACTAACAAAAGAAAAAGAGAGGGAAAATATCAGAGTATTAGATGGTCTCTTGGAAAAATGATGGGTTTCAGCAGGAGGGAGGAGGATAAGAGAGGGAAATGGGAGATGAAAATAAGTGGAATTCAGCATATACAGGTTTGAATCATTAAAGTATAAATAAAAATTTTTAAATACACATCTATCCACTGAGATAGAGGAAAAAAATATAAGTGTTTTGAAAATCTGATTAAAAGTAAAGAAAAATATGTAAATAAAGTTTTGTGAAGGTAAAAGATAACTTAAAAAGCAGGAAAGACAATGACCAACATATCATTGACCCCCCCCCAGGCACTAGGATCCTTAGAGGCAAAGGATTAACAGCCACAATAGTGTTCCTATACTAAAGGGGAGCACAAGAAAGAGCTCTAGGCTTACATCTCATCAGAGAGGAGGACCCAGAGGGAAGTTTCACATGCACACTAAAGGATGCTCCAGGGATGGGGGGGAGACAATGGGAGAAAGGGAGGGATGGGGTTAAAGGAAGAAGAAAAGGGGGGAGGAAGCAAGGGGATCCAGGGAAGGCTGAGGGAGGGAGGGAGGGGAATGATTCAGGTACCTATCAAGTTTGTATGAATGGAAAAAATAGAAAAATTAAAAAAGAAAAAAAAGCAGGAAAGACATTAAAAATCAAATAAAGTAAAATAATACTAAAGGGCTCCCTTCCCCCACTCCGCCACCCAGGACGCGCGGTCCAGCCGGGCCTCACCTCGACCTAGGTAAACTCTGCCTCCGCCCACCCCCAAAACCCCAGGCAACCCAAGGGACCCAGTTCCTCCCACCATCCAGGCGGAGCCAATCAGGGCCGGGGAGGAGGAGGACACACCCTCTGCAACTGGGCCCCGCCCACAGGTCCCCCAGGTTAAACAGCGCCCCGCCGAAGCCCCATCCTCCCTTCTCCCACTCCGCCGCCAGGGACACAAGGGGTCCAGCCTGGACTCACCTCGACCTAGGTAAGCTCCGTCCCTGCCCACCCCCAGGACCCCAAACCAAATAATTCAGTTTACTGAAAAACGCACAGAAATTGAAAGAAGATCTTAAGAGTTAAAACGACAATGCCAAAGTCAAAGTGCAAATCCATGAGAAACAACACTCAAGTAAACAAATCTGAAGGAATTAATCCCATAACGTTAGACTCCAATCAGAACAAACCCACGGAAAATGGCCAACAAAGCCTGACCCAGGATAACGACTTTCAAAATATGATCACTACCATGTTCAATACTATGAAAGAAGAAATCCAGGAGGAATTAAATAATCGAATCAATCGCTTTGAGGAGGAACACAACAGACACTTGGAGGAGTTGAGAAAAACAGTGCAAGAAACAAAAAGTCACATAGAGCAGTTAAACAGACTCAAGCAGAGTTTAAAACTGAGCTACAAGACAAGTTATCTTCAACCCAGAACTCCACAGAGAGTCTTACAGGCAGAAAAAACGAAGCAGAAAACAGAATTTCAGACCTTGAGGATAAAGTGGGAGTATTAACCAGCTCAATGGAAGAGGTTGTTAAAGCCAAAAAGATACTTGAGAGAAATATCCAGGAGATATGGGACACCCTGAAGAAGCCTAACATGCGTATTCATGGAATACCAGAGCAAGAATCTCAAAATACCACCCCTGAGGAAATTTTTCAAACTATCATCAAGGAAAACTTTCCTCATCTAAAAAAGAGAGGCCCATCCACATACAAGAGGCATTCCGCACCCCAAACAGATATGACCAAAACAGAAGCTCGCCACGGCAAATAGTTAAAACACTCCACATTCAAGATAAAGAACTGGTCCTGAGAGCTTCAAGGGAGAAAAAACAAGTCACTTTTAAAGGTAAACCTATTAAAATAACAAATGACTTCTCAGTCGAAACAGTAAAAGCAAGAAGAGCTTGGAGAGACATACTTCAAGTATTGAATGAGCAAAAATGTCAACCCAGACTGATTTACCCTGCAAAATTATCCGTCATGATCGAGGGAGAAAGAAAAATCTTCCAGCACAAAGACAACTTGAAGGGATACATGTCCACCACACCAGGCCTTAAAAAATGCTAGAAATGATACTCAAGCTTGAAGAAAAAAACGGGCATATCCAGGAGAACAGAAGGCAAGTATAACACCATTAAAAGAGAAGCAATATAATTAAAAAACTACTAAACATAATAAATGTCTGGAAGTAAAAATAGGTTCTCCATTATAACACTAAATGTTAATGGAATTAACTCACCGATCAAGAGACACAGATTACAAATTTGGATTAAAAATCACAATCCATCAATCTGCTGCCTGCAGGAAACCCATCTCACCACAAAAGATAGGCACGCCGTAAAACTAAAAGGCTGGTCAACAATTCTACAAGCTAATGGAAGCAGAAAACAGGCAGGGGTAGCCATTATGCTATCAGACAAAGTGGACTTCAAACCAAAAAAAATTATAAGAGACATGGATGGATACTATATTTTAGTCACAGGTACAATTCACCAGGAAGACTTCACAATACTGAACATACATGCACCCAATACGGGCCCCTCCACATTCATTAAGAAAACCCTACAGCGTCTAAAGCAAGAAATCAACCCCCAAACGATAATTCTTGGGGACTTCAACACTGTCCTCTCAACATAGGATAGACCAACAGGTCAAAAGCCTAACAGAGACACTTTGGAACTTAATCAAACCCTGAAAGAAATGGACCTTACAGATCTCTATCGAACTTTTCACCCAGCAGCACACGGAACTTTCTCCAAAATACATCACATATTGGGCCAAAAAACGAATCTACACATATACAAAAAAACTGAAATTCTAACCTGTGCCCTATCAGACCACCACGGCCTGAAGCTGGACATCTACAACACAACAAATGAGAGAAAATACACTAATTCCTGGAAACTTAACAATATGATTCTGAATGAGAATTGGATTCAGGAAGAAATTAAAAAGGAAATTCAAGATTTCCTGAAAGTGAATGATAATGAAAATACAACTTACCAAAATCTCTGGGACGCAATGAAAGCTGTCCTAAGACGTAAGTTCATAGCTCTTAATGTCTACATCAAAAAAAATGGAAACATCAGAAATAAACAACTTAACAATGCAACTTAAAGTTTTAGAGAAACTAGAGCAATCTGATCCCAAAAGTAGTAGAAGAGAGAAGAATAGCAAAATAAGGGGAGAAATATCTGAAATCGAGATTAAGAAAATGATAGAAAAAATCAACCAGTCAAAAAGCTGGTCCTTTGAAAAAAATCAATGAGATTGATACACCCCTAGCTAAATTAACCAAAAGCAAGAGAGAGAAAACCCAAATTAACAAAATTAGAAATGAACATGGAGTTATCACTACTATCCAGAGAATTATAACATCATATTTCAAAAACTTATACTCTGTGAAGTTTGACAACGCAAAAGAGATGGATGAATTTCTAAGTAAACACAACTTACCTAAATTGAATCAGGAAGTTGTGAATTATTTAAATAGTCCTATAACATATGAGGAAATCAATGAAGTAATCTCGAATCTTCCCACCAAAAAATGTCCTGGACCAGATGGATTCAGCACAGAGTTCTACCAGACATTTAAGGAGTTAATAACACCAATACTCCTTAAACTGTTCCATCAAATAGCAAAGGAAGGAACACTACCAAATTCCTTCTATGAAGCTAATATCGTTTTAATCCCAAACCTAATAAAGATTCACTTAAAAAAGAAAACTATAGGCCGATCTCTCTGATGAACAGAGATGCAAAGATTCTCAACAAAGTCGTAGCAAATCAGATTCAAAAACATATTAAAAAGATCATTCATGGGGACCAAGTAGGCTTCATCCCCAGCACACAAGGCTGGTTCAACATACGCAAATCAATAAATGTAATTCATCATGTAAACCAGTCCAAAGTCCAAGACCACATGATACTCTCGATAGATGCAGAAAAAGCTTTTGACAAGATCCAACAGCCTTTTATGATCGAAACACTAGAGACAGTAGGAATGGAAGGAACCTTTATCAATATAATAAAAGCTGTATACAACAAGCCCACAGCAAGGATTATGCTCAATGGGGAACAATTGGAAGCATTCCCACTTCGATCAGGAACTAGACAAGGCTAGACAAGGCTGTCCACTCTCACCACTTCTAATCAATATTGTACTTGAAGTCTTAGACGAAGCCATAAGACAAAAAAAGGACATAAGAAGGATTCAAATCAGCAAGGAAGAAGTCAAGCTACCCCTATTTGCAGATGACATGATCTTATACCTGAATGATCCCAAAAACTCCACCAGGAAGCTCCTGGAACTAATTCAGAAGTTCGGCAGGGTGGCAGGATAAAATATAAATGTGCAAAAATCAGAGGCCTTCCTATATGCCCAGAATGAAAGAAGTGAAAAGGCCTTGAGAGAAACAATCCCATTTACTGTAGCCCCTAAAAAAATGAAATACCTTGGTATAAACCTAACCAGGGAGGTAAAAGACCTTTACAATGAAAACTTTAAAACCCTAAAGAAAGAAATTGAAGAAGACATCAGAAGGTGGAAAGACCTCCCATGTTCCTGGATTGGCAGAATCAACATCGTAAAAATGACCATCCTACCAAAGGCAATATACAAATTCAATGCTATACCAATTAAAATCCCAAAGCAATTCTTCAAAGAAGTTGACCAAACATTCTCAAAATTCATATGGAGGCACAAAAGACCCAGGACAGCAAAGACAATCCTGAGTAACAAAAACACTGCTGGAGGTATTACCATACCAAACCTAAGTCTTTTCTACAAATCCATAGTTATAAAGACAGCCTGGTACTGGCTCCAAAATAGACACACAGATCAATGGATAAGGATTGAAGACCCAGATATAAGCCCACAAAATTACAGTCATTTGGTCTTTGACAAGGGGCCCAAAGAATCCAATGGAAAGAGAACAGCATCTTCAACAAATGGTGCTGGCAAAACTGAATCTCCACATGCAGAAGACTAAAGCTGGACCCGTACTTGTCACCATGTACAAGACTTAATTCCAAATGGATCAAGGAACTTGATATCAGGCCAGAGACTATAAAAACCATAGTTGAAAGGATAGGGAACTCCCTCGAGCTGATTGGGCTAGGCCAACAGTTCCTAAACAGACATCCAATAGCACAGTCACTGCTACCAACTCTCAACAGTTGGGATCTTGTGAAATTAAAGAGCTTCTGTTCAGATAAAGAGATTGTAACACGAGCTCAAAGGCAACTCACAGAATGGGAGAAAATCTTCACTAACCACATATCTGATAGAGCTCTACTGTCCAGAGTGCACATAGAACTTAGAAAACTAAACTCCAAGGAAAACAATGGCCCAATTAAAAAATGGGCCCTGGAACTTAAAATAAATTTTACCAGGGATGACATTAAAATATCTAACAAATATCTTAAAAAATGCTCCACTTCCTTAGCCATCAGGGAAATGCAAATCAAAACTTCCCTGAGATATCATCTCACCCTGGTCAGGATGGCAAAAATCCACAATACAAACAACAACAAATGTTGGAGAGGATGTGGAGAGAGGGGAACTCTCCTACATTGCTGGTGGGAATGCAGGCTCATACAGCCACTCTGGCGAGCCGTCTGGAGATTCTTAAAGAAATTAAAGATTGAAATGCCATATGACCCTGCTATTCCACTTTTGGGTATGACCCCCCATACAGCAGAGGTTCACCTCGAGAGCACAAGCACAACCATGTTCATAGCAGCACTGTTTACAATAGCAAAGTCATGGAATCAACCCAAATGTCCAACAGTTGACGAGTGGATAAGGAAAAGGTGGTACATCTATACAATGGAGTACTACTCAGCCATCAAAAATGATGAATTACTGGAATTTGCCAGGAAATGGATGTCATTAGAAACAATTATATTAAGTGAAGTATCCCAGACCCAGAAAATTAAGCACCATATGTACTCCCTAATAGGTGGCTCCTAGTACCTAACCCACCCAGCCCACCTAGAGACACTCGATGATAAAGCTCTGTAATACTGTAATTGCAAGGATTATGAATAGGAGGGATGGGGTAGGAGGGCCACACCAGAAACATGGAGAGAGGGGACCATGTTACAGCAGAGAAAATAGGCCTCCATCAAAGACTGTAAGTAAGCAATGAGACATCTGGTTAAGTTCACAGACTTTTTATTCCTGATCATTTACAACTGATGGGGCATGATCTCACCAGAAGGGGAGGGCATATAGTCTGGCAGATAATAAGTAACTATTTTGCAAATGGGTGATTGACCCCTCTCTCACTATGGTTTCCTACTTTTATTACATCTACCTTTGAATATGCTCTTATAACAAGACTCTAGTTTAACAGCTTTTTATCTCTGGCCAGGGTTGACATCCAATACCCATCAGGATGGAGTGAAGGGCATTGCAGGAGCAGCAAAACCGCGAAAGAAAATCAACAAACCATAATCCAGAACTTCAGAGACTCTATATCAACCACCTAGAACTAGGCCAGCCTAATCTCTCCCCATCCTGAAGCTCAGGGACATTTGCGGAAGACAGGGCGGTAAGAGTGTAAGAGCACAAGGATGGGAGGAGCAATGATATGCAAGATACTCCACACAAGTTAGGGCTGAAGCAATCATAATTGGACTTTGCATGCCCTGCGCAATGTCCAACACACTATTGACCCCACAAAGTCTAGCATTTGCTAAAAGCACCAAGATCCTTAGAGGCAAGGGATTGACAGCCAAAATAGTGTTCCTATGCCTAAGGGGAACAAAGGAAAGGGTTCAGGGAAATGCCGCCGGGTCCTTGTAAGTCATCGGAGAGGAGGACCCAGAGGAGAGTTTGGGGGAGGGGAGGCACTGGAGTGTTGGGAGGGAGAGGTGAAGGGAGGGTGAACAGAGGGGTCAGGGGAAGAAGGAGGAGGGAGGGAGGGAACCAGTGTACCTATTAAGTTTGTATGAGCGGAGATAATAAAAATAAATAAATAAATAAATAAAATTAAAAAAAAGAAACCTGGCACCTGATCTCCAGACACTCACATGGTAGAAGGAGAGAACTGACTCCCAAAGGCTGTCCTCTGACCTCTACTTTTGCACCATGGCATGGCATGCATGTTCTTTCTCTCTCTCTTTCTCCCTTCCTCCCTTCCTCCCTCCTTCCCTCCTTCCTTACTTCCCTCCCAAATATAAAATGTTTAAAGAAGAATAGGAGCTATGTTTGCATCATCTGTTCCATGGTAGGTGATTGATGATGGAAGACATGTCAATGACATGGGGTGTGATAAGTGAAAAAATTTATGACGCGCAATCCAGCTGTGATTGCTCATACCCAGAACTCTTGCCATCAGGAAGCTGAGGCAAGAGGACTGTCTTAACTTTGAGACAAATCTAGCTACATAGTAAATTTCAGGCTAGACTGGGCTACTGAGTGAGATTCTGTCTCAAAAAGACAGAGTTTAATGTTACAATGAGCTCAAGACAATCCAGAACTTCAGAGACTCTATATCAATCACATAGAACTAGGCCAGCCTAATCTCTCCCCATCCTGGAGCTCAGGGACATTTGCGGAAGAGGGGGTGGTAAGATTGCAAGAGCAAAAGGATGGGAGGAGCAACGATTTGCAAGATTCTCAACAATAGTTGGGGCCAAAGCAATCATAATGGGACTTTGCATGCCCTGCGCAATGTCCAGCGCACTGTTGCCCTCATAAAGTCTAGCATCTGTTAAGGGCACCGAGACCCCTGGAGGCAAGGGATTGACAGCCATAGTAGTGATCCTATGCTTAAGGGGAACAAGAGAAAGGGCTTATGGAAATGCCACTGGGTCCTTATATGTCATCGGAGAGGAGGACCCAGTGGAGAGTTAGGCGTACACAATAAAGGACTCTCTGGGAATTGGGGGGGAGGCACTGGGGGATGGGGAGGGAGAGGAGAGGGAGGAGGGGGTTCGGGGGGAGGAGGGGGGAGGGAGCGAACTGGTAAAAAAATTTTAAATGTATAATTAAATTTTTAATAAAAAAAAACAAACAAACAATGAGCTCACGAGCTCACTACTGCTGTGCCATTTCCATTAGACCTGCACAATATTTGGCCCATCCACATCCACCATGGAAGGGGGAAAATCTCAGGTGACACCATACTTTCCTGAGGGATATTGAAGGCAAAATCAGCCAGGCAGGAAAAGGGGAGCTTCTCTACTCAGCGATTTGCCCACTAAAGAGTCATCCCTGCTCCAACAAGGCCTCAGGCACATGCCAACAAAGACATCCTAGATAAAACCCTCTGCTGGTATAAGTGATGTACATTGTTTAAGAAGAGCTCTTGATCAACCTAAAAAACAGTAAACTTTGTAGAACAGGGCTATGTCATCTTAAAACAATTTCTTGATTACTTTTATGCACAATAATGGTTGAAAATCTCTGAATCAACAAATGTACATCTGTAGAGTGCTGCTGAGACCTGAAGAAAGCAGCTACCAGCAGATTGAAAGATTTAAAACTTTGATCCAGGCCTTCTGGGTTAATTCTGGGATAATTCTTCCAGGCCTTAGGGTGCACCTAAGGAGGTGCACCAGGGACTCATTATGCAGACAAAGGCATTCCACTGATGCTAGAAAACCACAAACGGAAGCTTGCTCTGCCTCCTGAAAATACAGCCAAGCTTCTTCTTTCTCCAGCCATGACACAGTGGCATATCACTCCACTATATCGTTCTGCTAATAACAAAAACTTCATTCCTTGGCTATGATTTTAGCAAACAGCAAATTCAGATCTTAACATTAGAACAGATATACATTGAGCAAGACAGCATGCAATTCAGTGAACTCTCAGGTACACACAAGACACTGGGGGCTCAGATCACGAGAACGGTGACTACCAGCAAGCCTAGAAAGTCTGGGAAATATTCACTGATCAAATAAGTACTTAGTCACAAACTAAACCAAGTGATTTCTCAACAGAGCCTAACTCCTTGGAACGTAATACAAAGGTTGTACATTCATAAACTTTCATCTGTTGCCAAAATGTTTGTAGACCATGTTCCTATTTAACAAGGCTTTCTGGTCAAAACCACATCCTTAATGAGCTGGATGTCCAACAAACTTGGTTTCTCCACCACCCCCAAGCTTCTCAGAATCTAGGAAGGTCAACACCCTAATGAGATGCACCAGGGACTCATTATGCAGACAAAAGCATTCCACTGATGCTAGAAAACCACAAACGGAAGCTTGCTCTGCCTCCTGAAAATACAGCCAAGCTTCTTCTTTCTCCAGCCATGAAGATCACCATCCTGAAGTTTACTAGTCTCCTCCTTCTGAGCCAAGTTCTACCAGGTAACAAGATAAGCTTTCCAGAAGATTGGGTAACAGGAGAGTGCCTGACACCTCATGGGAATATATACCTAAAAGAAAATAACCTTTGCCTATTATCCACCGTTCTCCCAGTAAATCTGCAAGGTCCACTAACCAACAGCCTGTGGCCACCTGACTCCTCACTCCTCCATAGCAACTAGTGCCTAGATGAGTGAAGCCTACGGTGCTTTAAGCTTCTCTTTAGCATTTATAAGCATGAATTTAATTACCATTTCTAGTTTTAAATAATCAGGTGGGATAATTCTTCTTAGTCTCCATCTCTTGTATAAGACACTGGCATAAGAGCTCTAGAGGCCCAGGGAGAGGGGCCTTCTAAGCTCGGTCTCGTTGGCTACAGCCCTCACGATCCCTGTCCAGATGCCAGCAAAGCATTTCTTCCCTTGGGTCTGACGCCATACCTGGAGGTTTCATCCCATCCTTGGCTCCCCTTTTCCTTCTTAATACCTAGGTGACCAAAATAGAGCTTAGACACAGAGGCCTAAGAGCATGTCCTGCAGTTGGCATAAACCACAAGAAAAAGCACCTGGTACCGTCATGCTTTGGAGAACTCCAAAGCAGTGCATGGATCCCAGCTTTAACCTGGCAAGGAGATGCTGAAATAATCAGGAAATTTCCTACAATTCCTACTATGTAGAACCTGAGAATTATATGTAATGAATTGCCTACCCTCAGGAGTGTCTGCTCACCTTTTCTCCTAAGATTCAAGATCTCCAGGGTTAGGAAAGAGTAGGAAAGTGGTGACGGGTATGTGGGAGCATGGGATATTTATATGTTTATTCATTATCAAAGTACATACTGCATGTATACAATGAGACTTCAGCCGTTTTAGAGTAGAGAACCCCACAGAAAGCATGAATTGGTGAACTGACAGTTTCCTCTATAAAGACACACTGTAGAGGACAACTCACCATTCGTGACCACATGGTGCTTTGGGTTTGGGGAAGTGAGGAGCAGCTGAAAACAACTCAGCTTTGCTTCAGTAGGTCTGATATGGAAGAAGCAAAAGGGAGAGATCAAAGTGAAGAGAGAATATGGAAAATCAGTTCAGGTTCTCAGAGGTAATGTGGCCTCCTGCCAGAAAGCAAGTACACACACACACAAAAAAAAAAAAACCATGTGAAGTTCTTTGACTCAGTGAAGTCACAGTCTCGTCACTTTGATTGGTATATAACCCAGGGAAACGTCAGCAAGGTAAGAGAAATTAATGAGAATCATGGGAGAAATGATATGTGCCAAAAGCAAAATGCCAAATATAACACACCTGCAGGAGTAACTTAGGAAAGAAAATTATGTGTTATTTTACTACTAGGACTGCTTAAATTAGCTATTCATGGTTAACATCAGATCACCCGAACCACTTTTCTTAATTTATAGAGGGGGAAATTAAGGCCCTGGAAACACTCCTCTCCCAAGCAAAAGACTGGGATGAAGGAAAGGTTGTCTTCACCCCAAAATTCTGGTCTCTGCAGCACCTCATCTTGACTCACTTTCCAAAACCTATTACTGGGGGTGCTGCACCCTATCATGCTAACCTGGGAGCTCACTGCACAGCAGCTCAACCTGAAGACGCTTGTCTTCACTGCTTCTGCAGCCTTGCATGGCCTGTTCGATCAGCACTTACGGAACAACTACCCTTATTAGACATGGGATGCCCACGGGGGAAATCACCCAGAACATTTAAAAATATATGTCCATCATCAGTGTCCCCAGAAAAAAATGACTGCTTTCAATCAAGCTGTAAATTCTGAAAGCTTAGAGGTCCATATTCCTGTAATCCCAGGATGTAGTGAGAATAATTCCCAGCAGAATTATTCATTTGAGGTCAGTCTGGGCTGCATAATGAGACCCTGTCTAAAAGATTTTTTTTATTTAAAAAAACTTGAAAATTTAGAATTTTTTAAATGAGACAGGTACCTCATACAGCTCTTGAAATGGCAAAATGTTTATGGAGTTGAGGATGACCTTGAACTTCTGACCCTCCTTCCTCTACCACCTGAGTGCTGGAAATACAGGTGTATGTCTCACATCTGGTTTATGGAGTACTTAGGATCAACCCCAAGGTTTCTGTCATGCCAGCAAGTGCTCTGCCAGCTAAACTGTACCCTTACCCCACTGCCATTCGAACAACATGGGGGAAATGTGGTAGGATTTGAAGAACAGAGGACAAGCACTGCCCATCACCAAGAGGGAATGCAGCAAGAACTGACAGAATGTTACTGAAGATGGTGCTAGGTTGGGTCCTCTCTGGCCCTTATGCACATCTGCAGTAAGATTGACCACTGGCCGAGGGCTCAGAGAGTGAGGATGAAATAAAACAATGCTCAGGACCCAAACTACAGTTTTGACCCTCTCGCCTTCCTTGGAGGGTCCTAGGTGACCTCGGACAAAATAAAGAGCAGTGATATATCACAACTAAGATCAGTACCAGAAAGATGAGACAGGCTACAGCGCCAGAATGTAACTGACACTGGCATGCAGATTTTTATATTAAGAGTAGAAATAGGGTTTCCTTCCCCAGAAAAAGTTTTCTCAAGTTCTGTCTTCTGTTAGTTGGTATATCAGTTCCATTTTTGAAAATAGATACATAAATACAGTAACAGATATTATAGAATGCATAGAGAGAGATCCAAAAAGTTCTAACCTAGGAAAACCTGCAAGAAACAAGTATTAAGCAGAAATGACTCATCAGCGTTGGAAGGTACTGGAGAAAGGAACGCGAATCAGGGAGCACCCCTGACTCAGTCATTTGCTTAGGTGCATTCAATATGGCTAGATTTTTCAAGAAGTCACAAAAAATGTATAATTTGTAAGTAGTTGATGTAAGAAATCATGCAATGACAAACTAGTAAATGGTTATAATAACCTTCTGTGCGCAGCCAGGGGAAGTTTCAAGGAAATTTGTGAGCACCCAAATGGTTCCTGCCAAAACTACTGCCTTGAAACGGAAGTCTACGCTGGGAGATGTTTAAATAACTACCCATGCTGCCTGCCCTTGGGGAATCAACCCAGAGTGGAGCACACTACACCCAGGAAGGGCTGAATGAAGCCTGTCCTTCGAATGTTTTATATTCTCTTTCCTTCCTTCCTCTCCTCTATAATTTTCTCCTCTGTACTTTTTGCATAGATTCCTATTCATTTCTCAATAAATAATAAAGCAAAACCAGAAAACAGAGGCCAATTTTTAAAATCCATGTGCCACATTATCCTCGAATGATGTTCACTTCCAAGCACATCCCATCCAACTGCAAACACTCCCCATGGAGTAGATAAAGTGTCAGCATACCTGCTGCTTGATGTATTTGCCAGTGGAAATAGTACAGAAACCCCTTTTTAATTTGTATAATTATTATATATGAATAGAAAATTTAAAAATATATTGACAAATAACATTTAAATTTTAACTAGATTTTATTCTCCTATGCCTGATTTAGTCAAAATGAAATTTTAAGTATTATCTTTAAATTCATAGAATAATACACCTCTTAGCCTGCATCCACGAAGATTCTCTTGATCAAAGTTTTTTGGTTCCAAAGAGATTATAGTTTCAGTACCAGTATAGTGAGGAAGAACTGGCAAAATGTTGGAAACATCTTCTGGATTCATCAGTGTACCATTTTGTAAAATGTTTCTGGAGTTAAAATCTGCCAAGCTGGCCTTTACACCCCACCCCGCTCCGCCGATCGGGACGCACGCGTGCGGTCCAACCGGGCCTCACCCCGTGCCCTAGGTAAGTCTCCACCCACGCACTGCCCACCAGGACCCCAGGTCAGCCCAAAGGGACCCGGCTCCAACTCCCACCATCCAGCCGCAGCCGCGCGCGGGGCCGCGGGGCCGCGGGGCCGAGGGACGAGGAGGACCTCCCCCTGCGCCAGGGCCCGCCCCAGCTGCCCTCGGGTTAAATAGCTCCAGGACCTCCCCCTGCACCCGGGACCCGCCCCAGCTGCCCTCGGGTTAAAGAGCTCCACGCCGATGCCCCCATCCTCACTTTACCCCACCCCGCTCTGTCGGGCAGGACCCGCGCGGTCCAGCCAGGCCTCACGCTCCGACCTAGGTAAGTCTCCGCCCGTGCCCGCCCACCAGGACCCCAGGCCAAATAATTCAGTTTAGTGAAATTGAGAGATCTTAAGAGTTAAAAAGACAATGCCAAAGTCAAAGTGCAAATCCATGAGAAGCAACACTCAAGTAAACAAATTTCCCACTGAAGAAATTAATCCCATAATGTTAGACTCCAACCGGAACAAACCCGTGGGAAAAGGCCAAGAAAGCCTCACCCAGGATAACGACTTTCAAAATATGATCATTACCATGTTCAATACTATTAAAGAGGAAATCCGGGAGGAATTACATAATCGAATCAATCGCTTTGAAGAGGAACACAACAGACACTTGGAGGAGTTGAGAAAAACAGTGCAAGAAACAAAAAGTGGCATAGAGCAGTTAAAACCAACTCAAGCAGAATTTAAAACTGAGCTAAAAGACAAGTTATCTTCAACCCAGAACCCAAGAGAGTCTTATCAAAAGAACTAACAAAACAGAAAACAGAATTTCAGATCTTGAAGATAAAGTGGGAATACTAACCAGCTCAATGGAAGAGGTCGTTAAAGCCAAAAAGATACTTGAGAGAAATATCCAAGAGATATGGGACACCCTGAAGAAGCCTAACATGCGTATTCATGGAATACCAGAGCAAGAATCTCAAAATACCACCCCTGAGGAAATTTTTCAAATGATCATCAAGGAAAACTTTCCTCATCTAAAAAAAGAGAGGCCCATCTATATACAAGAGGCATTCCGCACCCCAAACAGATATGACCAAAACAGAAGCTCGCCACAGAAATAATAGTTAAAACACTCCACATTCAAGATAAAGAACTGGTCCTGAGAGCTTCAAGGGAGAAAAAACAAGTCACTTTTAAAGGTAAACCTATTAAAATAACAAATGACTTCTCAGTCGAAACAGTAAAAGCAAGAAGAGCTTGGAGAGACATACTTCAAGTATTGAATGAGCAAAAATGTCAACCCAAGCTGATATACCCTGCAAAACTATCCATCATGATCGAGGGAGAAAGAAAAATCTTCCAGCTCAAAGACAACTTGAAGGGATACATGTCAACCAAACCAGGCCTTCAAAAAATGCTAGAAATGATACTCAAGCGTGAGGAAAAAAACAGGCATATCCAGGAGAACAGAAGGCAAATATAACACCATTAAAAGTGAATCAGGGGCTGGAGAGGTGGCTCAGGGGTTAAGCCTCCGCTTTGCAGCCGGAAGGTCCTGAGTTCGGATCCCAGATCCCACATATAGACGCCAGGCAGAAACAGGGGCGGCCTGCGCTTCTGGTCCTGGTAGGACGGAGCCTGTGAATCCTGGGGCAGAAGGAGATGGAGGCGTCCATGGTGGTTCGCGAATTCGTCCGTGGTTCTACACATACACATACACACACACACACACACACACACACACACAGAGACACACACACACGCGCACACATACACAGGCACATGCGCGCAGTTGAATAAATAATAATAATAAAAAAATTTAAAAAGTGAAGCAATATACTTATAAAAGCTACTAAACATAATAAATGTCTGGAATTAACAATAGTTTCTCCATTATAACACTAAATGTTAATGGAATTAACTCACCGATCAAGAGACACAGATTACAAACTTGGATTAAAAATCACAATCCATCAATCTGCTGCCTGCAGGAAACCCATCTCACCACAAAAGATAGGCACATCCTAAGAATGAAAGGCTGGTCAACAATTCTACAAGCAAATGGAAGCAGAAAACAGGCAGGGGTAGGCATTATGCTATCAGACAAAGTGGATTTCAAATCAAAGAAAATTATAAGAGACACAGATGGATACTACATTTTAGTCACAGGTACAATTCACCAGGAAGACTTCACAATACTGAACATATATGCACCCAATACGGGCCCCTCCACATTCATTAAGAAAACCCTACAGCGTCTAAAGCAAGAAATCAACCCCCAAACGATAATTCTTGGGGACTTCAACACCGCCCTCTCAACATGGGATAGATCAACAGGTCAAAAGCTTAACAGAGACACTTTGGAACTTAATCAAACCCTGAAAGAAATGGACCTTACAGATCTCTATCGAACTTTTCACCCACGCACCAAAGAATACACATTTTTCTCAGCAGCACACGGAACTTTCTCCAAAATAGATCACATATTAGGCCCCAAAATGAATCTACACATATACAAGAAAGTTGAAATTCTAACCTGTGCCCTATCAGACCACCACGGCCTAAAGCTGGACATCCACAACACATCAAACAAGAGAAAATACACTAACTCCTGGAAACTTAACAATATGATGCTGAATGACAACTGTATTCAGGAAGAAATTAAAAAGGAAATTCAAGATTTCCTGAAAGTGAATGATAATGAAAATACAACTTACCAAAATCTCTGGGACACAATGAAAGCTGTTCTAAGAGGTAAGTTCATAGCTCTTAATGTCTACATCAAAAAAATGGAAACATCAGAAATAAACAACTTAACAATGCAGCTTAAAGCTTTAGAGAAACTAGAGCAATCCAATCCCAAAAGCAGTAGAAGAGAGGAGATTAGCAAAATAAGGGGAGAAATATCTGAAATTGAGACTAAGAAAACGATCAAAAAAATCAACCAGTCAAAAAGCTGGTTCTTTGAAAAAATCAATAAGATTGATACACCCCTAGCTAAATTAACCAAAAGCAGGAGAGAGAAAACCCAAATTAACAAAATCAGAAATGAACATGGAGTTATCACTACTGATACCCAAGAAATCCAGAGAATTATAACATCATATTTCAAAAACTTATACTCAGTGAAGTTTGACAACACAAAAGAGATGGATGAATTTCTAAGTAAACACAACTTACCTAAATTGAATCAGGAAGTTGTGAATTATTTAAATAGTCCTATAACACATAAGGAAATTGAGGAAGTAATCTCGAATCTTCCCACCAAAAAATGTCCTGGACCAGATGGATTCAGCACAGAGTTCTACCAGACATTTAAGAAATTAATAACACCAATGCTCCTTAAACTGTTCCATCAAATAGCAAAGGAAGGAACACTACCAAATTCCTTCTATGAAGCTAATATCGTTTTAATCCCAAAACCTAATAAAGATTCACTTAAAAAAGAAAACTATAGGCCGATCTCCCTGATGAACACAGACGCAAAGATTCTCAACAAAGTCTTAGCAAATCAGATTCAAAAACATATTAAAAAGATCATTCATGGGGACCAAGTAGGCTTCATCCCCAGCACACAAGGTTGGTTCAACATACGCAAATCAATAAATGTAATCCATCATGTAAACCAGTCCAAAGTCCAAGACCACATGATACTCTCGATAGATGCAGAAAAAGCCTTTGACAAGATCCAACAACCTTTTATGATCAAAACGCTAGAGACAGTAGGAATGGAAGGAACCTTTATCAATATAATAAAAGCTATATACAACAAGCCCACAGCAAGGATTATGCTCAATGGGGAACAATTGGAAGCATTCTCACCTCGATCAGGAACTAGACAAGGCTGTCCACTCTCACCACTTCTATTCAATATTGTACTTGAAGTCTTAGCTGTAGCCATAAGACAAGAAAGGGACATAAGAGGGATTCAAATCGGCAAGGAAGAAGTCAAGCTATCCCTATTTGCAGATGACATGATCTTATACCTGAGGGATCCCAAAAACTCCACCAGGAAGCTCCTGGAACTAATTGAGAAGTTCAGCAGGGTGGCAGGATACAAAATAAATGTGCAAAAATCAGAGGCCTTCCTATATGCCCAGAATGAAAGAAGTGAAAAAGCCTTGAGAGAAACAATCCCATTTACAATTGCCCCTAAAAAAATGAAATACCTTGGTATAAACCTAACTAAGGAGGTAAAAGACCTTTACAATGAAAACTTTAAAACCCTAAAGAAAGAAATAGCAGAAGACACCAGAAGGTGGAAAGACCTCCCTTGTTCCTGGATTGGCAGAATCAAATGACCATCCTACCAAAGGCAATATACAAATTCAATGCTATACCAATTAAAATCCCAAAGCAATTCTTCAAAGAAGTTGAACAAACATTCTCAAAGTTCATATGGAGGCACAAAAGACCCAGGACAGCAAAGACAATCCTGAGTAACAAAAACACTGCTGGAGGTATTACCATACCAAACCTAAGTCTTCACTACAGATCCATAGTTATAAAGACTGGCTCCAAAATAGACACACAGATCAATGGATAAGGATTGAAGACCCAGATATAAGCCCACAAAATTACAGTCATTTTGTCTTTGACAAAAGGGCCCAAAGAATCCAATGGAAAAAGAACAGCATCTTCAACAAATGGTTCTGGTAAAACTGGATCTCCACATGCAGAAGATTAAAGCTGGACCCGTACTTGTCACCATGTACAAGACTTCATTCCAAATGGATCAAGGAACTTGATATCAGAGACTATAAAAACCATAGTTGAAAGGATAGGGAACTCCCTCGAGCTGATTGGGCTAGGCCAACAGTTCCTAAACAGACATCCAATGGCACAGTCACTGCTACCAACTCTCAATAGTTGGGATCTTGTGAAATTAAAGAGCTTCTGTTCAGATAAAGAGATTATAACGCGAGCTCAAAGGCAACCCACAGAATGGGAGAAAATCTTCACTAACCACACATCTGATAGAACTCTGCTGTCCAGAGTGCACATAGAACTTAGAAAACTAAACACCAAGGAAACCAATGGCCCAATTAAAAAATGGGCCCTGGAACTTAAAAGAAACTTTACCAGGGATGACATTAAAATGTCTAACAAATATCTTAAAAAATGCTCCACTTCCTTAGCCATCAGGGAAATGCAAATCAAAACTTCCCTGAGATATCATCTCACCCCGGTCAGGATGGCAAAAATCCACAATACAAACAACAACAAATGTTGGAGAGGATGTGGAGAGAGGGGAACTCTCCTACATTGCTGGTGGGAATGCAGGCTCATACAGCCACTCTGGCGAGCCGTCTGGAGATTCTTAAAGAAATTAAAGATTGAAATGCCATATGACCCTGCTATTCCACTTTTGGGAATAACCCCCCATACAGCAGAGGTTCACCTCGATAGCACAAGCACGACCATGTTCATAGCAGCACTGTTTACAATAGCAAAGTCATGGAATCAGCCCAAATGTCCAACAGTTGACGAGTGGATAAGGAAAAGGTGGTACATCTATACAATGGAGTACTACTCAGCCATCAAAAATGATGAATTACTGGAATTTGCCTGGAAATGGATGTCATTAGAAACAGTTATATTAAGTGAAGTATCCCAGACCCAGAAAATTAAGCGCTGTATGTACTCCCTAATAGGTGGCTCCTAGTACCAAACCCACCCAGCCCACCTAGAGACAGTAAATCCAAGGATTATGAACAGGAGGGATGGGGTAGGAGGGCCTCACCAGAAACAAGGAGAGAAGGGACCATGTTACAGCAGGGAAAATAGGCCTCCACCAAGGACCCAAATAAGTAATGAGACATCTGATTAAGTTCACAGACTTTTGTTCCTGATCATTTACTACTGAGGGGGTGTGATCTCACCAGAACAGGAGGGCATATAGTCTGGCAGATAAAAACTAACCATTTTGCAAATGGGTGATAGACCCCTCCCTTACTGTGGTTTCCTACTTTTATTACATCTACCTTTGAATGTGCTTTTATCACAAGACTCTAACAGCTTTTTGTTGCTGGCCAGGGGGTAACATACAATGCCCACCAGGATGGAGTGAAGGGCATTGCAGGAGCAGCAAAACTGCAAAAGAAAATCAACAAACCACAATCCAGAACTTCAGAGACTCTATATCAACCACCTAGAACTAGGCCAGCTTAGTCTCTCCCCATCTTGAAGCTCAGGGACATTTGCGGAAGAGGGGGCGGTAAGAGTGTAAGAGCAAAAGGATGGGAGGAGCAATGATATGTAAGATACTCCATACTAGTTAGGGCTGAAGCAATCATAATTGGACTTTGCATGCCCTGCGCATTGTTCAACACACTGTTGACCTCACAAAGTCTAGCATCTGCTAAAGGCACCAAGATCCTTGGAGGCAAAGGATTGGCAGCCACAGCAGTGTTCCTATACCTAAGGGGAACACGGGAAAGGGTTCAGGGAAAGGCCACTGGGTCCTTGTACGTCATCGGAGAGGAGGGCCCAGAGGAAAATCAGACATGCACAAGAAAGGACTCTCTGGGAATTGGGGCGGGAGGCACTGGGGGATGGGGAGGGAAAAGAGTGGGGAGGGGGAGCAGGGGGTACGGGGGGAGGAGGAGGGAGGGAGGGAACTGGTGTACCTAATAAGTTTGTATGAGTTGAAATTAAAAAAAAATCTGCCAAGCTGTCAAATGTCCACACTTTTGCAACACAGCATAAAAGAATCCCTCTGAGCATTTCACTGAGTCATTCTCAACTGTGTTTCACTGTTGGCATGCTGCGTTAACCTCCAAGGTGCTGGCCCTCACCCCAAGCGAAGCCTCCTGGCCACTCTTCAGGTAGTGGACTGTAATTTGAATCCTCATTGGGTACATCAAAAATAGTCCTAAAAATGGATGGTGTTTTCAGAATTCTTATCCTGCCAGGCTAATTGGGAAATATATCTTCCAAGAAAAAAAAAATACTGCGCCCAACTGCAATACCTAGGAGATCCACAATGATTGAGGTCCCCAACAACAAGGAAACTCCCACGAGCACCCATGGCAGGAAGTCTATGTTCTCACTGGCAATAAGGAAGTTCAACAAGTTCCAAATGAATACGGAGAAGTGCCTAAATAAAATCAGGAAAACAGTGCATAAGCAAAGTTCAATGAACATGATAGGAATCATAAAAACAATCAATAGAAATTTCAGGCCTAAAGACTACAATGAATAAAATTGAAAGCACTATAAAGAACATGGAAATCAGAAATTATCAGTTACAGAATCTTTTAACTTAGGGGCTGGAGAGGTGGCTCAGGGGTTAAGCCTCCGCCTTGCAGGCGGAAGGTCCCGAGTTGGGATCCCAGATCCCACGTATAGACGCCAGGCGGGGAAGCGGGGGCGGCCTGCGCTTCTGGTCCTGGTAGGGCGGAGCCTGTGAATCCCGGGGCGGAAGGAGGTGGAGGCGTCCATGGTGGTTCGCGAATTTGTCCGTGGTTCTACACAGACACAGACACACTCAGACACAGACACACACACAGACAGACGCGCGCGCGCACATACACACGCATATGCACACAGTTGAATAAATAATAATAATAATAAAAAAAGAATCTTTTAACTTAGAGACAGATCATTTAATAAAATCTGATCAGAGGATGGAAAGTAAAAAGGATGAATGTTACAGTTCGCTTCCATGGTTACTGATAAATCACCATCAAATGGCTTAAAGGAACAAGGGGTTTATTTTCTCTTATATTTTCCAGTTTCAGTTCTCAGTCCAGCTTGACAGTAGAGCTCATACTAACACCAGGGCCTAAGGAACTGGCCACACCATCTCTACCAAACAGCTGAGAAGGACATGATCCTTACTTGCCAGACCAGCATATCTAGCTAAGTGTGCACAAGGATGCCAACTTTTTCAACCAACTCTCTGTATTTTATTCACCTGCTCAAGGCCTAGTCCCACTCACCATGGGCTGGGTCTTCTCCATCAGCTAGACAATCTCCTTCAGGTTTGCTCTGGGCTTAACCCAACCACTAATTCTCTACAAATGTACCCAGAGCTCAAACCCTCAACCATCAAGTTGACATCTGTGCTTAATTATGACAGATGAAAAAAAGTGAAGAAAGGATTGGTGGGTCCCCACAGAAACAGTGTTGTAAGTAAGAAGACATGAAGGGACAAAGAGCTTATTTAGAGGAAAAACAAAAAAAAAGTTGAACTAGGGAAAGATATTAGCATTGTTATAGTTAGATACAGGTGTCAACGTGAAGGCTGAAGGTTTGATTGAGGGGTCAAGCTCTGAGCATTTTTGTAGAGAATTAGTAGCTGAGCCTTGGGCAAGCCTACAAGAGAGTGTTTAGCTGATGGGGAAGACCCAGTGCATGGTGGGTGGAATGAGTCCCTGGACAAGTGAACAAGATGGAGAGTACTTATTGAGAAAGAGGACATTCCGTATACTTGACCAGATATGCTTATCTGGCAAGTGAGAACTGTCCTCTCAGACATTATATGAATATGCTGTGGCCAGTTCCCTCGATCCTGATGTTGGTGCGGGCTTTCCTGCCAAGCTGGATGAGGAGCTGTAATTATACTATCATAAGAGAAAATAAAACCCATTGTTCCCTTAAGCTGCTTAATGTGAATTTATTAGCAACAATTAGCTGCAGAGTAGCTGCAGCAAGCATCCAGGAATAAGAACTTTTTTTTTATTCAATTGTGCGGCGTGTATGTGTGTGTGTGTGTGCGTATGTGTGTATGTGTGTGTAGAACTATGGACGAATTCGGGAACCACCATGGACCGCCTCCACCTCCTCCTTGTTTACTTTGCCCCAGGATTCACAGACTCCGCCCTACCAGGACCAGAAATGCAGGCCGCCCCTGCTTCCGCCCGGCATCTATACGTGGGGTCTAGGATCCGAACTCAGGACCTTCTGCCTGCAAGGCAGAGGCTTAACCCCTGAGCCACCTCTCCAGCCCCCAGGAATAAGAACTTTAAGTTTACAAGTGTTCAATCCAACAAAGACTATACCAGGATATATTATTTTCAAAAAAAATAGCAAGGTATTGGCATAAAAACAGATATGCAGACTTAATGGCATGGAATAGAATGCTCCAAAATTCTCCTGTGCATTCACAACCAATTGATTCTCAACAAAGTCACCAAAAATATACAGTGGAGAAACAATTGCCTTTCAAATAAATGGTTCTGGAGAAAATGGGTAGACACATGTAGATTGATGCTCTATCTTAGAGAGATGTCAAGATGGACTAGAGATGAAAATGTCAGACTTGAAGCTACTAGACAAAAATATTCAAAATATTCAAAATATTGATCAATATATTGAGGTTGGCAAAGATATTTAACACTTCAAAAGCATGAATGAACCACAAAAACAAAACTAGGCAAATAAAATTGTATCAAACTAAAAATCAAAGAAAACAACAGAATCAAGAGACAACCTCTATAGCATGGGAGAAAATAGTTGCAATTATCTGCCAGGGGATGGGTCTTCAGAGCATATACAGAACTCAACAGCAAAAAAAAAAAAAATCTGATTTAGAAAGGGGAATAGACCTTTCTTCTAAAAGAAGGCATCCAAAGACAAACATAGTGTGTTTCCACTCATTTCTGGGAAGTAAAAAGGTTGAAAAGATGGAAGTGAAGAGTCCACTGAAGATCACTGGGGGATTATGGGGATTGTAGAGGTCATGAAGGTCATGGGGATCATGGGGGTTATGGGGATTATGGGGATCATGAGGGTCATAGGGGTCATGGAGGTCATGGAGGAGAAGGGCAGGAAGCTGGTGAGAAGGTGGAAAATGGGTATCAAACACAGTAGGGAGAAGAAGTTCTGATGTTATATAGCACAAGAGAATAACTGTAAGTTACAATATGCTATTGTACATTTCAAAGAATCAAAGGAACAGCTGGAGAGATGATTCAGTGGAGAAAACATTTGTCAAGTAAGCTTGAGGCCCTCAGTTCGTAACCACAGACCCCACATCACATAAAAGACAGGCAGGCGTGGCAGCTGCCTGTTGTTCTGGCACTCAGAAGGCAAAGATGGGGAACTGCCAGGGCAATCTAGCTAACTGGCCTGGCTGGTTAGTAAGCTGAAGACCCCACCTTAATAACAAACACAAGGAGTGATGGAAAGAAACTTGATGTTATGGTTATATTCTAGTATCAGCTAGACAGTTGCAGACTGTTTGGGGTGTAGCTATGGAAGGTTATTGGTTGGAACAGACCCCTGAACAAGTCTGCAGGTACCTGATTAATTGCTGTGGAAAATGCAGCCCATAGTGGGTAGTACTTTCCAATGGTGGACCAGATAGTAAGAAGTGCAAGGAGGAGGGACTTGCTTTTCCCTTATCTTGTATAGACTTGCTGTGGAGTTCACTCTGTGAGCATTGTTCACTTTTAGAGCATCATCACCTTCTTTGTTGCTGTTTCTGCTGCTGCTCCATCCTCGGCTGATGCAGAGCTTCACCCTTTCCATGTTGCTGTTGCTCCCACTGCCTTTGGAGCCTGGTCTCTAGGCCTTGCTGCTATTTGCTGCTCATCACTGATGTTGGAGCCCAACTGTTCTTCACTGATGTTGGAACCCAGTGTCTTCAACCCTCCAGCAAAGTAAAGGCTTGAGATTTTCTTGGTATCTTTCAGCTTTGTGGGACTAATGTCAAAAATGAAGCAGCTATGGGAGGCTACTTTGAAGGACACTATTTTTTATTAAGTTAACTAAATAAACTTATAGAATCTATAGCTTCTGTTCTTCAGAGAACCCTGACTAATACATCCAATATCAACTTTGGGCCTTTGTATACACATGCGCATATATATATTCCTGAGCATACCTGTACATACATACACATACACACACATACAACCCATATAATGCATACACACTAGAAAATAAAGGGATTTGACTTTTCCCAATACATAAATAATAATTGAGGAAATGCTAATTACCTTAATTCGAACATTTCACATGGTATATACAGAATAAATAAAACACTGTAGTTCACAAACAAGTGTAAATATTTTATGTCATACAAATTATTAATTGAAGTATGTTTAAGTGTGTTCCAAAAGGAAGTTAGTCAAAGCTACTGGCCTCTAGTGAAATTAAGAATCCACTAAAGAAGGAAAAGATTAGCATCTGTTTTCCTATAATTAGGTTAATTTGTCACCAAATTTAGAGACTCCAAGCTTTGGAAACATTCCAACAGAGACTGTTTCACTTCTCAGCAAGCTAAGCGTCACTGACCAAAAGGAACCTCAGGCCCCCAAAAGTGAATAAAAGTCCCATGTCTCCCCATCACCCATCACCTTCCACGCTGCTGCCCACTCGGCCATGAGATCCCATGCCCTGCTGTCTGTTTTCCTTCTCTTAGTGATGATAATACCAAAAGGTAAGCTGGTGGAATGACTATAGATGCAGGTTTTTACTGAGATGCATAGTTATACTTTAGCCTACATAACTCAGATGCTAAAGGATCATGTTGAGAATTAAGCAGTCCAGCATCTTTAGAACTGATGAGATCAAAATTGAGAAGGGAAATGAGGATTTCCACCAATGATGAAACCTGAGAACATCATGAATAGAAAAAAACAGTAGAGAAATAAAGGTAAAGAACCTTGACATAAAACTTAAGTCTTAGTACAAAAAGCAAGTTGTTACAGTCAGCACTCTGCTTTCCAAAAGGGAGACAAAAATCAGTTCGGACTTAATTAGTGAGTGGAAGTATAGAGATACCTTAGTGAGAAATACATGTGAAGGGGAAACTAGGCAGATAAGGAAATTTTACCTCAAGTTACAAAAGACCAGTATGGATTCCAGAGCAGAAGAATTTGGGGAAAGTGCAAAAGTGGCAAGTTGCAATGAGAAGTGTTAAGCATAGGGAGAGCAATGTAAAAAGCAGAAGGATCCAAATCATATCTTTGGTACCTATGATTCAGAACTGCGCATGTTAAAATGTAGAACTGAAGTGAAAGCTAAGGTAGTTGTCTTCTGACTGTATTATCCAGAACCACTAGGAATTGATATAATTATTTTCTGCATTTTTAAAAAAGAAAACCAGTTCAAGGGGCAATAGCCAGACAGCAGCAACATCCCAGAAGCTGACAGAGGAATGCCTGCACCTCTCATTCTATAGTGTGTGAGGTCATTGAGCTTAAATCCCTTCCTTGATCAGCTCTGAGATTCTTTCTTTTTTTACATATTTTTTATTATTTCTGATCATACAAACTTAACAGGTGCACCGGTTCCCTCCCTCCCTCCACCTCCTCCTGACCCCCCTGCGCCTCCCTCCCCTACCCCTCCCTCCCCATCTCCCAGTGCCTCCCCCACCCAATCCGCGGAGGATCCTTTAATGTGCATGCCAAACTCAGCTCTGAGATTCTTTAAGCACAGCCAAGATCACTCATCTGAGCCAAGGTCATATGCTTGTAGATTTCTGCCTGATTTAAGTCTTCAGTCATCTTCAGATCTACCTGACATAAATGTCTTCTTCTAAATAAGCTTACATAGTTCTCATTTTGCTTTAATAAGAAAACATGAGTAATCCTTTCACATTCCTCTCAATTACAATGCAGTCTCTCCTATCACAGGTACGGGCACCAACTAAGGAGATATCCTTGATGAAGGAGTCCCATTGCTTTTGGTTGCTTTTTGATGGGGGGCGGGGGGGGCGTGGATAATGTGAAATGGGTTTCTGGCAATAAGTTCCCAGAAATCACTCTTTGAGATGCGAGAACATAAAACCACGTCTCTATTTTAAAACAAAGACTAGAAGAACCATGAAAATAGGGAAGTAATTATTAATGCATTTCTCTTTTTGCTAGAGGATTGTTTTAGTGTTTTAGCTGAAGGTTGCTGCCCAAAGTCATGTAAAAGGGTTTTGATGAATGATTACGTCGGGTTGAGGAAGAGTTCAGTATTTTTGCTTTATGATGTCAACTCCAGAACAATGTATATTATTTGATTTGTACATGTTACTTTGGTAAGAGGAGAAAGTTCATTTTGAGTATTGAGTGAATATTGGCTTTGTAGATCACTATAAGCGCAGATTGTATTGTTTCTGTTTAGATCATTGTTAAGTGTGTTATTGTAGGTATTCACTGGCAAATATGGAAAAACCAGGAAGTGACTGAAAAAAATTGGAAATATAGTGGGTTATTTTGTTTCAGTAAAACATCTCGCAAATTGATTGTTAAAAAAAAAAAAAAGAAAACATGAATGAGAGGTGTAAATTATGACCTGAATAAATACCTGTAAAATATTAGAATACAAGTCAATACAGTCCTTCATTGTACACAAGAAGAACCAAACCACATAAAATCTTTTTTACCAAGATCATAGCACATGGGACTGCAACGCTGTAGCTTTAGTTGAGTTGTTATTGTTTCCACACCACAGGGCAGGAATGAACATGAAATAACAATGAATTGGATTTTTGCCTCATTATTTTCTATGAGATTGTGGGGAATGTGGGGGGGCAGGAGGCAATCTGTTAAAGTGAAATAAGTCAGGCACAGAAGGAAAAACACTGTGATTTCATTAATGTGAGGATCTCAAACAGAGAGTAGAATGGTGGGAGAAAGAAAGACTAGGGAGCTATACTAATTGAATCAGTTCTGTAGACCAATTGTAAAACTTAAAAACTTGCTGAGGCTGGCCCTCACAAGAAAGGCCAGCTCTTATCATAAGAAAATAAAGAGTAAATAACAGGCTCTGTAGGAATAGGGCAGAGGACTTTCAGAGCTCTGCTTTTCAAGATAGGATGCCTTGCCCCAGGGTGAACAACGCCATTCTTTTGTTACATCATGAGAGCAGATGGTAATTGCACTGAACAAGGAAGCACTATCAAATCGCTGACAACATGTGAACAGAGGACTCTATAACCACATGAAAAGATGAGACATCTCAGTGAGAAAAGGCCTGCAGCTCAATTATGAGGATTTGAGTTTGGGGCCCCAGCACCCCCATGAAAGCTGGGCATAGGGGCATCTCTGTAGCTCAGCACTGCATGTGGAGACAGGCATGTCCTGGGGCTCAGAGGCCAACTCTGGATTTCATGAGAAACCCTGTGTCCAAAACAAAAAGTTAAGAAACAATTGAGGAAGACATCCCAACAGCAATTCTCTTCTCTCTTTCTCTTTCTCTCTCTCTCTCTCTCTCTCTCTCTCTCTCTCTCTCTCTCTCTCTCTCTCACGCACACACACACACGCATACATCACACACACAGGCAAGTACACATGTGCACACATGCACACACCATACACATATGCATACAAATGCACTAACTTCAGGCATAAAGGGCTCTTCTCTTTATTTGTGAGCCTCAGAAAATCAAAGAAATAAAAAACTATCTCATACTGACATTGAAGAATGATATCATGGAGCACATTAACTAAAAAGAAGACAGTGGCATTTCACAGAGAGAAGAAAATTGCTATTCTCATAGTTGGCTGGTAAGGTTCCAGGAAGAGCCTCTCCCATCCAAATCGTGTTGTTCTGGAAGTTTTGAAATGTCAGTAACTCATTTCTAAGCAACTTGTGTTTCTTGGGATTTTAAATGAATACACCACTACAGGACTCTTTACCTTAGTATAAGTCTGTTACCTCATTTCATACAGAGATCTATGTGGTAATGTAATAATATGAAGACAGAATCTAAATTGTTTAATATGGGTCCTTTCTCCCTCTGCCATGAGCCCTAATCTTATAGTATTTGAGCCATTTTAATTCTGAGCCATTCTGTATGTTTGTGCTGAAGCCAATATGTATCAATAACTATGAATAAATTCCTCCCTGAGAACCAAGCAATTTTACATTACACTCTTGACTTGTAGTACCACTCTTGTGGGCATGAAAACATGCCACAGCTACTGGGGAGACCTATTGGAAACTCACATCTTTAAATTGTCCTTTAGACTCAACAGGAAGCACAGTATCACCAAGATGAGCTATTGCGATCCTTCTGAGTAGAGCAAGAGACATCTGTATCACTAGAACCAGTAAACCTTAACAACAGCTCCACTAAAATCCTGATAAGGAGCTTGGGAGACAGCATAGTCAGGTTCTTGGCCTGCAACCACAAAAATCTGAGTCTGATTTCTAGAATCCATGTTTTAAAAAAAATAGCCATGATGGGAATTAAGGGGTGAAAAATACCATAAATTCACTATATGCGTGCATACAACACTAAAGGATAAAAATAAATACAAAAAAGAAGAAAAAGGAAAAAAAAGTAACTAGACATGGTAATATACACTTGTAATCCAAGCAATCTGGAAAGTCTATCCTTCACCTACTACATTCCAAAGACACCTCCCCAGTCCTAGTAACCAAACATTTTGAATTCTTCTGCCCTGGTAAAGCCCACATATGTAAAGTCCTTTAGAAATCACCCTCTGAGACTGGCATAATTCCACACTCCTCATCCTTCTCCCAAAAGGCACAACTTTTGTGTGAACCTTGATTCTGTTGTTTGTTTAGGCAACATCACATCTCCCATCCTAAAGCCACCTTTTGGGAGTGTCATTGCTTCGTAGACACTTCCAGCACTCTGACCATGAATTAATGATGCTATCAAATTTCTTCCTGTGCAGGAAAGATGGGTCTTATTCCAGGGGAGAAGCAATGCATAACTTTGAAAGGGAAGTGCAAAGACCGAGCGTGCACATCCACAGAAAACACCATTGGGATATGTAGTGATGAGAAGAAGTGCTGTCGGCAGTGGTGGGTATTTCAGCCTTACCCAACGCCAGTTCCAAAGGGAAAATCTCCTTAGATGGGGAGAGCCTACACCCTCCAAACTCTAGAACACACGGACAAGTTCTGCAGACTTATGTTTAACCTATTTTACTTTCCCTCTTGGTGTGGAATAAATGCCCTTACTCCACAATTCACCATGGCTGGTTGTGAGCCGTTTCTTCTTGATGAACTATAAGAGCTACAAGAAAAAGGATTAAAATCCAAAACGAACCTTATACTTTCAGTATATTTAAGCAAAATGAGCCTCCAAGAAAAAAAGGAAAGGAAACTTCAAATACTAAAATAATGAATATGAAGTAGTAGTAGATAATGTTTGAGTGTCTGAAACAAAATATCAAAAATCTCTTTCTCATCTGACTCTGAGAAATAACCCTTAGTCTTTTTTAATACATTTTTTATTATTACCACTCATACAAACTTAATAGGTAGACCAGTTACCTCCCTCCCTCCTCCTCCCCCCAAATCCCCTGCTCCCCCTCCCCTCCCTCCCCATCCCCCAGTGCATCCCCCCCAATTCCCAGAGAGTCCTTTATTGTGTATGCTTAACTCTCCTCTGGGTCCTCCTCTCCGATGACATAAAAGGACCCAGTGGTATTTCCCTGAACCCTTTCTCGTGTTCCCCTTAAGCATAGGAACACTACTGTGGCTGTCAATCCCTTGCCTCCAAAGATCTTGGTGCCTTTAGCTGATGCTAGACTTTGTGAGGTCAATAGTGTGTTGGACATTGCGCAGGGCATGCAAAGTCCTATTATGATTGCTTCGGCCCTAACTAGTGTGGAGAATCTTGCAAATCATTGCTCCTCCCATCCTTGTGCTCTTACAATCTTACCCCCCCCCCCTTCCGCAAATGTCCCTGAGCTTCAGGATGGGGAGAGATTAGGCTGGCCTAGTTCTATGTGGTTGATATAGAGTCTCTGAAGTTCTGGATTGTGGTTTGTTGATTTTCTTTTGCAGTTTTGCTGCTCCTGCAATGCCCTTCACTCCATCCTGATGGGCACTGTATGTCACCCCCTGGTCAGAGACAAAAAGCTGTTAAACTGGAGTCTTGTTATAATAGCACATTCAAGGGTAGATGTAATAAAAGTTGGAAACCTCAGTGAGGGAGGGGTCAATCACCCATTTGTAAAATGATTACTTTTTATGTGCCAGACTATATGCCCTCCCCTTCTGGTGAGATCATACCCCCTCAGTTGTACATGATCAGGCACGAACATCTGTGAACTTAACCAGGTGTCACATTACTCACTTGCATTCCTTCATGGAGACCTATTTTCTCTGCTGTAACATGGTCCCCTCTCTCCATGTGTCTGGTGTGGCCCTCCAACACCATCCCTCCTGTTCATAATCCTTGCAATTACTGTATTACATAGGTGTACTTTTGAGTGTCTCAATGTGGGCTGGGTGAGTTTGGTACTAGGAGCCACCTATTAGGGAGTACATACGGTGCTTAATTTTCTGGGTTTGGGATACTTCACTTAATATAATTGCTTCTAATGACATCCATTTCCCAGCAAATTCCAGTAATTTATCATTTTTGATGGCTGAGTAGTACTCCATTGTATAGATGTACCACAGAGAAATAACTCTTAGTCTTGAATGCATGAAACTCTTTACTCCTTTCACAACAGAGCAAAATATATATGCCACTGTGTTGTGGTTCACCTGCATGGTTGCTGATAAACAGCCTAAGGGAACCAGAATTTATTCTCTCTTACAATTCCTGATTACAGTTCTCAGTCCAGCTTGGCTGGAGAGCACACACCAACACCAGGGCCAGGGTAACTGGCCACACCATCACCACATGACAGCTGAGAGATGGATAATCCTTACTTGCCAGACCAGCATGTCTGGCCAAGTGAACAGAAGGATGTCGCCCTCCTCAACTAGCTCTCTGTATTTTATTCATCTTTTCAGGGCCTAGTTCAACCTACCATAGGTTGGACCTTCCCCATCAGCTAGACAATCTCCTACAGGTTTGCTCTGGGCTTAACCCAACCACTAATTCTACACAAATGTTCCCAGAGCTCAAACCCAACCATCAAGTTGACACCTATGCCTAACTATGACACTTCATCCCTTGTCAACTTGACACAAAAACATAGTACTTTTAAACTGTAATCTTCAATCCTTATTCCCATAGGTGTTAAATGTTGTCTTAAAAATATAAATACATTGAATTGTATTAATTCTAAAAGTCCAAAACTAAAAGTTCTCATAGACAAATTTTTAAATGTTATATCATTGAAAGTTTAATTATTAAAATGTTGGAACTGAAAGTCCTAAAAAAAAAATCTCAAATCTTTTAACTATAAGAGTCTATCAAATCAAAGGATGGTGCAAAACTGGAAGAAGAAAGAAAAAAAGAATAACAAACCATAATTCAGAACATCAGAGACCCTACATTAATCACCAGGAACCAGGCCAACCTAATCTCTCCCCATCCTAAAGCTCAGGGAAATTTGCGGAAAAGGGGTGGTAAGATTATAAGAGCCTAAAGATGGGGAGGAGCAACGATATGCAAGATACTCCACACAAGTTAGGGCCAAAGTAACTATAAGAGGACTTTGCATGACCTGCGCAATGACCTGCATAGCATTGACCCGCCCAAAGTCTAGCATGGATCACGGGCTTTAAGATCCTTAAAGACAAGGGATTAATAGCCACAATAGTGTTCCTATACTAAAGGGGAACACAAAAAAAGAGCTCTAGGCATTGCTACTGAGTCCTTACACCTCATCAGAGAGGAGGATCCAGAGGGAAGTTTGACATGCACACTAAAGGATGTTCCAGAAATGGGGGAGGGAAAGGAAAAGGAAAGGGGGGAGGATCAAGGGGATCCAAGAAGGGGTGGAGGGAAGGAGGGGAATGAGGTACCTATCAAGTTGGTATGAGTGGAAAAAATAAATTAAAAAAAGAATCTATCAAATCAAAATATGTTAAATATTTCAACGAGATAAAACATCAAACAGAAGCATTATAATACAACAAGAAAACATTGCATTAAAATCAAGTCCAGCAAATCAATTACTGCATCCTGTATTTCAATGTCCATCTTCTGTTGCTCATCATGTAGTCACAGTGGCTCAAAGATTCTAGGCATTCCCAGTCCCTGTTGCAGCTCAAAGTTGTAAAAGCAAAGTTCCTCTGAACCAGGCTGAATCTCCACTCACAGCTGTCCTCAGCATACATCCCATGGTTCTGGCATCTCAAACAGTACTCTGGGTTTGCCTCTGCAGCTGTAAGCTCCACCTTTCCATGCAGGATGTCTAGCCACTTGGTGCCAAGCTTTTGCTGCTCTCCATGAACCCTGTAATCATACAACAAAACCAGTATCACCTGGGGGACGCCAGCAGAGTCCACCGGGAGGCAGAAATGTAGCTTGGTCCACTGGAGCTACAGCTATACCAACTTTAGCTTGCTGACTCTGGAAATGCCCGTTTCTAGGCAGCTGAAACTTTCAAAGGGCAAGAAATGGCTTCAACTTGGGTGTTCGGCCCCTGAAGAAATCCAGGTTTTCAAACCACAAAATTGCCATATGGTGGTGTTCATGTTTTCTGCCATCCCAGTGCAAGTCACTAGGTGTTCCTTCATTTATATTCATTTCTCCAACAACAGCAGCATTTGGATGCCTGCCCTTTCTCATGAAAATCTTCAAGGCTGCCAATACAGCTCTCCTCTAGCAAGCAAACCAGTCCATCATCTTTAAATTCAGCTTTACCAAAGTCCTCGTTTCCCTCATCACAAACTGGGCCCAAACAATCCACAACTCTCTCACCATTCTCATTGTCCAAATGGCCAATTAAACTCTACAGAATGGTATTTGTAATCCACAAAGTGAAAATCTCCAAGCATTTCCAACTTCGTCCAGCAAAACCATTCAAAAGCCACAAAATCCACATAGTCAGGCTTATCAGAAACAACCCACTTCCTGGGTACCAAATTCTGTTGCAGTTCACCCGCATGGTTGCTGATAAATGACCATCAAACAGCTTAAGGAAACAAGGATTTATTCTCTCTTACAATTCCTGGTTACAATCCTCAGTCCAGTTTAACAGGAAAGCACATACCAACACCAGTGCCAAGGGAACTGGCCACACCATCACCACCTAACAGCTGAGAGATGGACAATCCTTACTTGCCAGACCAGCATGTCTGGCCAAGTGAACAGAAGGAGGCCACCCTCCTCAACCAACTCTCAGTATTTTATTCACCTGTTCAGGCCCTAGTCTCACCCACCATAGGCTGGATCTTCCCCATCAGCTAGACAATCTCCTACAGGTTTCTTCTGGGCTTAACCCAACAACTAATTCTCCACAAATATGCCCAGAGCTCAAACCCTCAACCATCAAGTTGACACCTATGCCTAACTATGACACACTGCTACTAATGAGTAACAATAATCATATGTGGAGAAATATATTAATCATGTAGTCTTGCTAACATTGCACCTGAGAATTATCCCAAAAACCACAATCACGAGTGAGAGATCCAAATTATAAAAATTCAAAAGGTTAAAATTCCTTGAGTTCAATATCACAAAAGATAATAATCCCTAAAAATAATACTGGGAAAAATTTATTTCTTTGCAATGTATCCATTTAATAAAAGAATTTACTTGAGAGCTGGAAAGATGACTTGGGGATTAAGACTCTGCTTGGCAAGAGAAGAACCTGAATCCAAATCCTGGATTCCACCTAAAAACACCAAGTGAAAATGGCATAGCCTGTACTTCTGGCTCTGGAAGCAGAGCCTGGAAAACACCAGAGTGAAGCAAAAAGAAGGTAGATGCAATCCAAGATGATTCCTGAAATCATCCTTTGGCCTCTACAAACATACACAATACCCTCTAATATGCACACACACACACACACACACACACACACACACACACACGCACGCACACACACACACACATATGCAAAAAAGGAATTTATCTGAAAAACATGACAACACTTTGCAGGTCTCTTTATACAGTAAAATAGACAAGATTAACACATATGCTTGCATGTTAAGTATAGTTGCAACAGCAGAACAATTGTGAACAAATAAACTATATTCATATGGAAATAAGTCAACGGTCAAAATGTATGCAACCAGCTTTGTAACTGTGGTCGTTTAATCATGATGGACAGACCATTTAACAAGAGTAATTGGAAGAGACAATGAGCTACCTGGGACTCTCACTCTCCAGGGAGGACACACAGCTTCTCAGGTAAATCCCCCCAGCCTCCAAGTCATTTGCTCATCCCAACTCTTCCCACCAGCCAGCTTGAGCAGCACCCAGTCTGCTCTAGTCTAGGGAGGACCATTAGGCCACACCTCAGGTCCCAGGTGAAGTGCGCCATCATCAGCACCTCTGCCCTTTCCACCCAGTATGGTCATGTGCAGGGAGGACACACTGCTCCCCAGAATTCAACAGAGTCCAAAGAAAACCCAAGCAAAGCTCTAGGGGACAAAGGCCATACATCTGAAGTCTTCTAAAATCATCCTATCACATGGGAGAGATTCTTCACATCCGGCCCAAAGATAAATAAACCCCTTTTTACCATCCTGTTCCTTTCAATTATTAATCACTGTAGATTAACTTTTTCATATAGCCACTCCAAAACATATACAACTTCAAGGACTATACCACTCACCCTCATACATCACCAAGGTACTAAATCGTAAAAGTGTACTACCATATTAATATTCACCCCCTGTCCACTAAACCTGACTTAATTGATGTACTAACAGTCTAATAGCCTTATCTAAGAAATAACAATAACAACAGACAAGCGTACCCAACTCCAAGATGAACACTAGTAATAAATGCTCAAGAGTAGTAATACCAACTAATTCAGTTCAGTCAAAAACATACAGAAATGGAGAGGTGGCTCAGGGGTTAAGCCTCTGTCTTACAGGTGGAAGGTCCTGAGTTCGGATCCTGGACCCCATGTATAGACGCTGAGCGGAAGCGGGGGCAGCCTGCATTTCTGGTCCTGGTAGGGCGGAACCTGTGAATCCCGGGGCAGAGTAAACAAGGAGGAGGTGGAGATGGTCCATGGTGGTTCCCAAATTCGCCCATGGTTCTACACATACACATGCACACACACATATACACACATACACATACATACACACACATACATACACACACGCGCACACATGCACAATTGAATAAATAAAAAAATTTTAAAAAGCACACAGAAACTAAAAGAAGATCTTAAGAGATAAAACAACAATGCCCAAGTCAAAGTGCAAATCCATAAGAAGCAAAACTCAAGAAAACAAATCTCCCACTGAAAGAATTAACTCCATAATAATGGATTACAACCAGAACAAATGCACAGAAAATAGCCAAGAAAGGCAGACCCAAGACAACAACTTTCAAAGCATGATAATTACCATGATCAATACTATGAAAAAGGAAATCCAGGAGGAGTTAAATAACAGCATCAACCACTTTGAACAGGAACACAACAGATACTTGGAGGAGTTGAGAAAAACAGTTCAAGAAACAAAAATGGGCATAGAGTTGTTAAAACAGTCTCAAGCAGAGTTTAAAATTGAACTAAAAGACAAGTTATCTTCAACCCAGAACTCAACAGAGAGTCTTATTAGCAGAACTAATGAAGCAGAAAACAGAATTTCAGATTTTGAAGACAAAGTGGGAGTATTAACCAGCTCAATAGAAGAAGTTGTTAAAGCCAAAAAGATACTTGAGAGAAATAATCAAGAGTTATGGGACACCCTGAAGATACCTGAAGAAGCCTAAAATGCACATTCATGGAATACCAGAACAAGAATCCCAAAATGCCACACCTGAGGAAATTTTTCAAATTATCATAAAGGAAAACTTTCCTCATCTAAAGAAAGAGAGGCCCATTCAAATACAAGAGGCATTCTGCACCCCAAACAGATATGACCAAAATAGAAACTCACCACAGCAAATAATCGTCAAAACAGTCCACATTCAAAACAAAGAAAAGGTGCTGACAGCTTCAAGGGAAAAAAGTCACTTTTAAAGGTAAACCTATTAAAATAACAAATGACTTCTCAATGGAAACAGTAAAAGCAAGAAGAGCTTGGAGAGATGTACTTCAAGTATTGAATGAGCAAAAATGTCAACCCAGGCTGATATACCCAGGAATACTATCTGACATGATTGAGGGAGAAAGAAAAGTTTTTCAGCACAAAGACAACTTGAAAGTTTACATGTCTACCAAACCAGGCCTTCAAAAAATGTTAGAAATGATACTCAAGCTTGAAGAAAAGAACAAGCATATCCAGGAGGAAGAAGGGAAGTATAATACCACCAAAACCTAAAAGCCAAATAATACACTTACAAAAGCCACTAAACATAAAAAGTGTCCGGAATTAAAAATAATTTCTCCATTATAACATTAAATGACAATGGAATTAACTTAACAATCAAGAGACACAGATTACAAACTTGGATTAAAAACCATAACCTATCAATCTGCTGCCTTCAGGAAACTCATCTCACCACAAAAGATAGGCACATCTTAAGAATGAAAGGCTGGTCAAAAATTCTACAAGCTAATGGAACAAGAAAACAGACAGGGGTAGCGAATTATGCTGTCAGACAAAGTGAACTTCAAACTAAAAAAAAATCACAAGAAACACAGATGGATACTACATTTTAGTCACAGGTACATTCACCAGGAAGACTTCACAATACTGAACATATATGCACCTAATATGGGCTCCTCCACATTAAGCAAACCCTACAGTGTCTAAAACAAGAAATCAACCCCCAAATGATAATTATTGGGGATTTCAATACCACCCTCTCAACATGGTCAACAGGTCAAAAACTTAAGAGAGACACATTGGAACTTAATCAAACTCTTATTGAAATGTATCTTACAGATCTCTATCAAACTTTTCATCCATGCACGAAAGAATACACATTTTTCTCAGCAGCACATGGAACTTTCTCCAAAATAGACCACATATTGGGCCACAAAACGAATCACCACATATACAGGAAAGTTGAAATTCTAGCCTGTACCCTATCAGATCACCATGGTCTAAAGGTTGATATCCACAACACAACAAACAACAGAAAATACACTAACTCCTGCAAACTAAACACTATGATGCTGAATGAGAATTGGATTCAGAAAGAAATAACAAAGGAAATTCAAGATTTCCTGGAAGCAAATGATAATAAAAATATAGTTGTATCTTTGGGACACATGAAAGACGTAAATTCATAGCTCTTAATGCCTACATCAAAAAAATAAAAACATCACAAATAAATAACTTAACGATGCAGCTTAAAGCTTTAGAGACACCAGAGCAATCCAATCCCAAAAGCAGCAGAAAAGAGGAGATAAGCAAAATCAGGGGAGAAATATCCAATATTGAGATAAGGAAAACTATACAGAGAATCAACCAGTCAAAAAGCTGGTTCTTTGAAAAAATCAGTAAGATTGATACACCCCTAGCTAAATTAACCAAAAGCAAGAGAGAGAAAACACAAATTAACAAAATTAGAAATGAAAATGGAGTTATCACTACTGATACCCAAGAAATCCAGAGAATTATAACATCAATATTTCAAAAATGTACATTCTGTGAAATTTGATAACAAAAAAGAAATGAATGAATTCCTAAGTAAGCACAACTTACCTAAATTGAATCATGAAGTTGTGAATTATTTAAATAGTCCTATAACACATGAGGAAATCGAGGAAGTAATCTCAAATCTTCCCACCAAAAAATGTCCTGGACCAAATGGATTCAGCACAGAGTTCTACCAGACATTTAAGGAACTAATAACACCAATACTCCTTAAACTGTTCCATCAAATAGCAAAGAAAGGAACACTTCCAAATTCTTTCTATGAAGCTAATATCGTCTTAATCTCAAAACCTAATAAAGACACATTTAAAAAAGAAAACTATAGGCTAATCTCTTTATGAACACAGATGCAAAGATTCTCAACAAAATCTTAACAAATTGGATTCAGAAACATATCAAAACATCATTCGCTGTGATCAAGTAGGCTTTATCCCAGGCACACAAGGTTGGTTCAACATATCCAAATCAATAAATGTAATTCACCATATAAACCAATCCAAGGTCCAACACCACGTGATGCTCTTGATAGATGCAGAAAAAGCTTTTGACAAGATCCAACATCCTTTTATGATCAAAACCCTAGAGACAGTTATCAACATAATAAAAGCTATATACAACAGGCCAACAGCAAGGATCATACTCAATGGGGAAAAACGAAGCATTCCCACTTCGATCAGAAACTAAGACAAGGCTGTCCACTCTCACCACTTCTTTTTTTTAATACATTTTTTATTATTTCCGCTCATACAAACTTAATAAGTAGTTACCTCCCTCCCTCCTCCTCCCCCCGAATCCCCTGCTCCCCCTCCCCTCCCTTCCCATCCCCCAGTGCCTCCCCCCCCAATTCCCAGAGAGTCTTTTATTGTGTATGCCTAACTCTCCTCTGGGTCCTCCTCTCCGATGACGTACAAGGACCCAGTAGCATTTCCCTGAACCCTTTCTCGTGTTCCCCTTAAGCATAGGAACACTACTGTGGCTGTCAATCCCTTGCCTCCAAGGATCTTGGTGCCTTTAGCTGATGCTAGACTTTGTGAGGTCAATAGTGTGTTGGACATTGCGCAGGGCATGCAAAGTCCTATTATGATTGCTTCGGCCTTAACTAGTGTGGAGAATCTTGCAAATCATTGCTCCTCCCATCCTTGTGCTCTTACAATCTTACCGCCCCCTCTTCCGCAAATGTCCCTGAGCTTCAGGATGGGGAGAGATTAGGCTGGCCTAGTTCTATGTGGTTGATATAGAGTCTCTGAAGCTCTGGACTGCACTCTCACCACTTCTATTCAATATCGTACTTGAATCTTAGCTAGAGCCATAAAACAAAAGAGGGAAATAAAAAGGATTCAAATCAGAAAGGAAGAAGTCAAGATATCTCTGTTTGCAGATGACATGATTGTATACCTGAGTGATCCCAAAAACTCCACCAGAAAACTCCTGGAACTAATACAGAAGTTCAACAGGAACAAAAAAAATTATATTGTGTGAAGTATCCCAAACAGAGAAAATCAGACATTGTATATACTCCCTAATAGGTGGCTCCTAGTACCAAACCCACTTAATGACATATTCAAAGATAAATCTCTGTAACCCCTACTGTAATCGCAAAGATTATAAACAGGATGGAAGGGGAAGGAGGGCTCCACCCAGAAAAAAGGAAAGAGGAGATCATGCTTCAGTAAAGAAAATAGGTCACTGTCAATTGCATGTAAGTAACGAGACATCTGGTGAAACTCATAAACATGCAAAAATCAATGACCTTCCTATACATCAAGGATAAAAAAGATGAAAAAGTTCTAAGAGAAACAATTCCATTTACTATATCCCCTAAAAAAATTAAATACCTTAATAACAACCTAACCAAGAGAGACCTTTATAATGAAAACTTTAAAACCCTAAAGAAAGAAATTATAGAAGACACCAGAAGGTGGAAAGACCTCCCATGCTCCTGGATCAGCAGAATCAGCATCATAAAAATGACCATCCTACCAAAAGCAATATACAGATTCAATGCTATACCAATCAAAATCCCCAAACAATTCTTTAAAGAAATTGACCAAACAATTTCAAAATTCATATGGAAGCACAAAAGGCCCAGGATTACAAAAATAATCATGAGTAACAAAAACACTGCTGGAGATATCACCATATCAAACCATAATCTATACTACAAATTCATAGTAATAAAAACAGCCTGGTACTGGCTCCATAATAGACATGTAGATCTGTGGATAAGGGTTGAAAACCTAGATATAAGCCTACACAATTACAGTCATTTGATCTTTGACAAAAGATCAATGGAAAAAAGAACAGCATCTTCAATAAATGGTGCTGGCAAAAATGGATATCCAAAAGCAGAAGCTTAAAACTGGACCCATACTTGTCACCATGCACAAAAATTAATTCCAAATAGATAAAGGACCTTAATATTATCCCGGAGACTATAAAAACCCTAATTGAAAGGGTAGGGAACTCCCTTAGACTGACTGGGCTAGGCCAACAGTTCCTAAACAGAAATCCAATAGCACAGTCACTAGAACCAACACTCAACAAATGGGATCTTGTGAAATGAAAGAGCTTCTGTTCAGTTAATGCGATTGTAAACTGAGCACAAAGGCAACCCACAGAGTGGGAGAACATCTTCACTAACCACATATCTCATAGAGCTCTATTATGCAGAGTGCACAAAGAATTTTAAAACTAAACACCAAGAGATAAATGTCCCAATTAAAAAATAGGCCTTGGAATTCAAAAGAAACTCTTCCAGGGATGAAATTGAAATGTCCAACAAATATCTTTAAAAATGTTCCATCTCTGGGGCTGGAGAGGTGGCTCAGGGGTTAAGCCTCCGCCTTGCAGGCGGATCCCAGATCCCACGTATAGACGCCAGGTGGAAGCGGGGGCGGCCTGTGCTTCTGGTCCTGGTAGGGCGGAGCCTGTGAATCCCGGGGCAGAAGGAGGTGGAGGCGTCCATGGTGGCTCGCGAATTCGTCCGTGGTTCTACACACACACACACACACACACACACACACACACATATACACACGCACATGCGCACAGTTGAATAAATAATAAAATATTTTTAAAAAAATGTTCCACCTCCTTAACCATCAGGAAAATGTAAATTAAAACTACCCTGAGATAGCATCTCACCCCAGTCAGAATGGCAAAAATCCACAATATAAACAACACCAAATGCTGGAGAGCACGTGGAGAGAAGGGAACTCTCATACATTGCTGGTGGGAATGCAGACTTATACAACCACTCTGGCAATCAGTTTGGCGATTTCTAAAAATGGTAAAGATTGAATTGCCATATGACCCTGCTATTCCACTTCTGGGAATAATTCTCCATGACGCAAAAATTTACTACAATGAAACAAGCACAACCATGTTCATTACAGCACTATTTACAATAATAAAGTCATGGAATCAACCCAAATGCCCAACAGTTGATGAGTAGATAAGGAAAATGTGGTACATTTATACAATGGAATACTACTCAGCCATAAAAAAGATGAATTAATGAAATTTGCCAGGAAATGAATGGAACAAAAAAATTATATTGTGTGAAGTATCCCAAACAGAGAAAATCAGACATTGTATATACTCCCTAATAGGTGGCTCCTAGTACCAAACCCACTTAATGACATATTCAAAGATAAATCTCTGTAATCCCTACTGTAATCGCAAAGATTATAAACAGGATGAAAGAGGAAGGAGGGCTCCACCCAGAAAAAAAGAAAGAGGAGATCATGCTTCAGTAGAGAAAATAGGTCACTGTCAATTGCATGTAAGTAGCAAGACATCTGGTGAAGCTCATCTCACTTCCCTTCCTGGGCATTTGTGACTGAGAAGGTTTGATCTCACCAATCAGGGAGGATGTAGGGACTGTCAGATAGATGGTAACCATCCTGCAAATGGGACACTGACCCCCGCCCCTTACTGTGGTATCCTACTCCTATTCCATCTACCTCTGAGTCTCCTCTTATAGTAAGATCTTCATTTATCCTTTTTTCCTTCATTTATCCATTCAGCCTTTTTTTATCTTTGATTATGAAGTGACCCTCAATACCAACAGAGCCAAGGGCTATACAGGAAAAGCAAAACTGAAAACAACAACAAACCATAATTCAGAATACCAAAGACCTTACATTAACCACCTGTAATCAGACAAGCCAAACTTCTCCCCATCCTAAAGCTCAGGGAAACTTGTGGAAAAGTGGGACAGCAAAATTTGTAAGAGCATAAAGATGGGAGGACTAACAATATGCAAGATATTCCACACAAGTTAGGGCTACAGTAGCCATAATCAGACTTTGCATGACCTGCACAATGACTGACATGTCAACGACCGCCCCCCCAAAGTCTAGCATGGACTAGACTAGATAGTAGGATCCTTACAGGCAAGGGATTAACAGTCAGAATAGTGTTCTCATACTAACAGGAAGCCCAAGAAAGGGCTCCAGGCTGTGCCACTGAGTCCTCACACCTCACTAGGATGGAGGACTCAGAGCGAGGTTTCGCATTCACACAAAAGAATGCTCCAGGGAATGGGAGGGGGCACAGGAAAGGCACTAGGAGAAGGGGAGGAAGGGGTGTGAAAGGAAGGGGAAAAGGGGGGGAGAATGCAAGGGGGAACTGAGGAGGGGTGGAGGGAGGGAGAAGACTGGGGTACCTATTGAGCTTGTATGATTGGGAAAAAAAGAGTACACATGCACCAAAAATGAAGACTTGAAAACATATTCCATGAAAATGTACATGGAAGTAGTGATACTTCATCAGATAAAATAGACTTTAAATCCCAAACTGCAAAAACAAAACAAAGAATACTACTATGCAATGATAAAAGAATCAAGTCAATAATAAGAAATAACAATCATAAATAAACATGCTTCTACTGATGGAGTGAGTACCCATGTACATAAAATAAACATTGTTAAATCTAGAGGGAGAGATGGACATTGCTAAGAGATGGACATTGCTGCACAATAGGGAGAGACTTCACCTCATGTTCAGCAATAGACAGGAAAATCAACAAAGACACACACACCACAGTAAAATATTCAATGCACAAAATGGACCTAACAGACGCATACAGAACAATTTATACAAGCACCACGGAATTCAAATTCTTCCGATTGACCTGTTTTATACTCTCTACAAAAGCTCTTCCCACTGTCCAGCCCATCAACCACTACTATGACTTCATCCCACATGAACATGCACATACATCAATGGACGGAATACGAATCACCAAAAAAATCCAACCAATGACTTAAACCCAAATATTCAAGATGCACTGCAAAACACAAGAAACATGGAAAATCAAAGCAACATGATTCCTCTAAAAATTGCCAATTATTCAGTAATGTATTTCAAGGAAAGTGAATTGGATAAAATTTCAAATAATTCAAAAGAATGATTATAGCAATGTTCAAAAAAGTCAAAGAGAATACTAATAAACCCCTGAATGAACTCAAAGGGATTTAAATGAACAACTGAATGAATAAAAAGTCAGTACCATATATCAAAGAGTAATTTAATAAAGAGAAACACTGAAAATCAAATGGAAATTGTAGAATTAAAAAACTCAGCAAGTTGGTGGGAATGCAGGCTCATACAGCCACTCTGGCAAGCCGTCTGGAGATTTTTAAAGAAATTAAAGATTGAAATGCCATATGACCCTGCTATTCCACTTTTGGAAATAACCCCCCAATCAGCAGATGTTCACCTCGATAGCACAAGCACGACCATGTTCATAGCAGCACTGTTTACAATAGCAAAGTCATGGATGGAATCAACCCAAATGTCCAACAGTTGACGAGTGGAAAAGGAAAATATGGTACATTTATACAATGGAGTACTATTCAGCCATCAAAAATGATGAATTAATGGAATTTGCCGGGAAATGGATGTTATTAGAAACAATTATATTAAGTGAAGTATCCCAGACCCTGAAAATTTTTTTTTTTAAACATTTTTTTTATTATTATTATTATTTATTCAACTGTGTGCATGTGCGTGTGTATGTGCGCGCGAGTGTGTATCTGTGTGTGCGTGTGTCTGTGTATGTGTAGAACCACGGACGAATTCGCGAACCACCATGGACGCCTCCATCTCCTTCTGCCCCGGGATTCACAGGCTCCGCCCTACCAGGACCAGAAGCGCAGGCCGCCCTGCTTCCGCCTGGCGTCTATACGTGGGATCTGGGATCCGAACTCGGGACCTTCCGCTTGCAAGGCGGAGGCTTAACCCCTGAGCCACCTCTCCAGCCCCCCAGACCCTGAAAATTAAGCACCATATGTACTCCCTAATAGGTGGCTCCTAGTACCAAACCCATCCAGCCCACCTTGAGACACTCAAGGATAAATCTCTGTAATACCTACAATAATTGCAAGGATTATGAACAGGAGGGATGGGGTAGGAGGACCACACCAGAAACAAGGAGAGAGGGGACCATGTTACAGCAGAGAAAATAGGCCTCCTTCAAGGACTGCAAGTAAGTAATGAGACATCTGGTTAAGTTCACAGACTTTCGTTCCTGATCATTTACAACTGAGGGGGTATGATCTCAACAGAAGGGGAGGGCATATAGTCTGACAGATAAAAAGTAACCATTTTGCAAATGGGTGATTGACCCTTCCTTCACTGTGGTTTCCTACCTTTATTACATCTACCTTTGAATATACTCTTTTTTTTGTGAACCTTTTTTTTAATTTTTCCGCTCATACAAACATAATAGGTACCCCTGTCCCCTCTCTCCCTTCACCCCTCCCTGGACTCCCTGTTCCCTCCCCCTTTTTCCTCTTCCTTTCCCCCCTCCCTCCCTTTCTCCCAGTGTCCCCTCCCTCCATCTCTGAAGCATCATTTAATGTGTATATCAAACTTTATAACAAGACTCTAGTTTAACAGCTTTTTATCTCTGGCCAGAGGGTGACATCCAATACCCATCAGGATGGAGTGAAGGGCATTGCAGGAGCAGCAAAACTGGAAAAAATAATCAACAAACCATAATCCAGAACTTCAGAGACTCTATATCAATCACCTAGAACTAGGCCAGCCTAATCTCTCCCCATCCAGAAGCTCAGGGACATTTGCGGAAGAGGGGGCAGTAAGAGTGTAAGAGCAAAAGGATGGGAGGAGCAATGATTTGCAAGATTCTCCACACAAGTTAGGGCCAAAGCAATCATAACTGGACTTTGCATGCCCTGCGCAATGTCCAACACACTATTGACACCACAAAGTCTGGCATTTGCTAAAGGCACCAAGATCCTTGGAGGCAAGAGATTGATAGCCACATTAGTGTTCCTATGCTTAAGGGGAACACAGGAAAGGGTTCAGGGAAATGCCACTGGGTCTTTGCACCTCATCGGAGAGGAGGACCCAGAGGAAAGTCTGGCATGCACATTAAAGGATACTCTGGGCATTGGGGGGGAGGCACTGGGGGTTGGGGAGGGAGGGGTGAGGGGAGGGGGAGCAGGGTGGGGGGAGGAGGGAGGGAGGGGACCAGTGTACCTGTTAAGTTTGTATGAGCGGAAATAATAATAATAAAAAAATGTTAAAAAAACTCAGCAAGTCAAAGAAAAACGCAATGGAACGTTTCAGCAATAAAACAGATCGAGTGGATGGCAGAATGTCAGGCTTGAAAGAAAGATATATGAACTACAACATTCAGACAATGACCAAAAATAATAAGAAACTGCAAACGAAATGTTTTCATGAGATGCCACTGGAAAACATATTCACGAATCACAGCTATTTAAGGAGAAGTACAAGCTAAAGGCACAGAAAATAAACTCAATCAAATCACAGCAGAAAAACCCAAACAGAAGTACAGGATATACTTAGAATGGCATAGATAAGACATGAATAAAAAAAGAATTAAAAAAAGATAAGACATGAATAGAATCTCCTTACATCGTATTATGGTAAAACACTGTGGTTTTAATAGAAATATATTATTTAGGAAGAAAAATGAAAAAATAAGTAAATTAGTATATAAACACATATATATACATGCATGTCAGTCTGTTTCATGCAGTTTATTCATGGTTTAACAGTGTGTCCTCAGTAAGATAAAGAAAGATGTAAAAACCTGTGGGATAAGAAGTAAATGAAAGATTAAGTAGTAGAAATAGAGCATAGTATTATTTCCCTAAATGAAGGATATCCAGAGTCATAGGAGAAAAGCAAACTGAATACAAGGAAAATAACTTGTGTTTTGTTTTTAAAATATGGGGATTTGAGGATATTTATGGATACTCACAAGTAAGGAGATAATTCAGAAGGGTCATATGTTCATAGCAGCAATAGCAAAGTCATGGAATCAACCCAAATGTCCAACAGTTGAAGAGTGGATAAGGAAACTGTGGTACATCTATACAATGGAGTACTACTCAAGCCATCAAAAATGATGAATTAATGGAATTTGCCGGGAAATGGATGGAATTAGAAACAATTATATTAAGTGAAGTATCCCAGACCAGAAAATTAAGCACCATATGTACTTCCTAATAGGTGGTTCCTAGTACCAAACCCACCTAGAGATACTCAAGGATAAATCTCTGTAATAACTACAGTAATTGCAAAGATTATGAACAGGAGGGATGGGGTAGGAAGGCCCCACCAGTAACAAGGAGAGAGGGGATCATGTTACAGCAGAGAAAATAGGCCTCCTTCAAGGACTGCAAGTAAGTAATGAGACATCTGGTTAAGTTCACAGACTTTCGTTCCTGATCATTTACAACTGAGGGGGTATGATCTCAACAGAAGGGGAGGGCATATAGTCTGACAGATAAAAAGTAACCATTTTGCAAATGGGTGATTGACCCCTCCCTCACTGTGGTTTCCTACTTTTATTACATCTACCTTTGAATATACTCTTATAACAAGACTCTAGTTTAACAGCTTTTTATCTCTGGCCAGGGGGTGACATCCAATACCCATCAGGATGGAGTGAAGGGCATTGCAAGAGCAGCAAAACTGGAAAAAATAATCAACAAACCATAATCCAGAACTTCAGAGACTCTATATCAACCACCTGGAACTAGGCCAGCCTAATCTCTCCCCATCCTGAAGCTCAGGGACATTTGCGAAGATTGTAAGAGCACAAAGATGGGAGGAGTAATGATATGCAAGATACTCCACACAAGTTAGGGCCGAAGCAATCATAATTGGACTTTGCATGCCCTGCGCAATGTCCAACACACTATTGACCCCACAAAGTCTAACATTTGCTAAAGGCACTAAGATCCTTGGAGGCAAGGGATTACAGACACAGTAGTGTTCCTATGCTTAAGGGGAACACAGGAAAGGGTTCAGGGAAATGCCACTGGGTCCTTGCACCTCATTGGAGAGGAGGATCCAGAGGAAAGTCTGGCATGCACATTAAAGGATGCTCTGGGGACAGGAGGGGAAGGCACTGGGGGATAGGGAGGAAGGGGGAGGGAAGGTGGGCATAGGGCAGTGGGAGGTTGGAGGGAGGGAGGGGACCAGTGTACCTGTTAAATTTGTATGAGTGGAAATAAATAAATAAATAAATAAATAAATAAATAAATAAATAAATAAAATAGGAAAAAAATTCAGAGCGGTCATAAAACAAAATAATGCAACCAAGTTTCCAAATTTCTCATACTGCTAGGTACAGGGAAGGAAGGTAAGCAATGGATATTTGATTATTATTTACTTATTGCCTAGTTAGTGTCTTTCTGGCTTTATTCAGTAAAACCCATAATTCCCAAGCTAGATTTACTATCTGAAGATCATTTAACTCCTTTCTACTGCTGTACCAACCTGTACTTGATGGTTGATAGCTCTCTTTATTCTCCTGTGTTCTTTGAAGAGAGACATTGATCAAAGCACCATATATTTCTTCATAGAGTACCTGTATGATCTAGCAATAAACACTGTTCAACATTCACCTGGTGTCCACCAACCCACCCACAGAATGCTATGAACCTTCCTGCCTGCCCTTTGAAGTCCGTGATTTGCAACCTGTGGCCTCACAATGTTCTTGGGCCTCTTGGGCAAAATTCCAGCTTACCTCCTGTTTCCAGATGTATCAGGCTGGAAAGAAAGTGTGTACAAGACATGCAGAAAATTTCACTGAAAATTCTACTCACAGAATGTGAAGCCGGGCTTCAATTATTTCTTCTCATAAATGTTATTGCTTTGCTATGTAAATTGTGCTTCAAAATCTCCCTTGTGATCAAGAAACCAAGAATCCCCAGATACAAGATCAACATAGTAAATTCTGGTCTGCTTTCTGTGAGGGTAACAACCATCAGCAGCACCACATACCCCAGGAACCTCTGAGTTTCCATCGTTCTGGAGGAGTGAAAGCCCAGGTGTCCCCACATGTTCAGAGGAGGAGCTGAACCAAGTTGAGAGACAAACATCCTCAGAGCTGTCATCCTCCTTCCCTGTCACCTCAGTCTTTGTGAAATTCTCCTGAATGACTCCACAGTCTCCCTATCACAACTCCAGGTGGCATTTTTGAAGTTTCAATAGCCAAGAGAGCCTATGTAAATAATGAAACTGCTTGTTTCATTCCCTGAAAACCTAAAACAGAAGCCTTGGCAAAAAAGGGGCTTCCCTCTGGCAGCAAGAAGTCACCTGTGCTGGAATGAGCCCATCTGGAAAGTCATGAAAACTAAGATCAAAGAGGCAGGTGGGTAAGACAGTGCAGACAACAGCCACTAGACCCAATTGCCTGAATTTGATCACGGAAACCTGCTTTCTGGAAGGAGAGAACCAACTCCCAAGATTGTCCTCTGACCTGACCATTATACACACACACACACACACACACACACACACACACACACACACACACCATAAACATAAAAACAAACTTAAAAGGAAAAGATTAGAGATGTGAGCTGCTTCACCATATCTAAAGTTGTCTGACATGAGACTCTTGTGTTTTAAGCCTCTCAGACTATTCCGGTATTCCACCATATTCACTTCATCAGAATCAAAGAAACAATTTGTGCAATGTTGTGGAAAATATATTCATTTTGTAAAACAATAGTTTTATATGTTCCATTTCTAAGTGTTTTCTAACTTTCCTGAATGCTCTGTTTTTCTCATTCTTCCTATGATGTGCTGTAACTGAGATATGTGAATAATTTGTGCTAAGACTTCAAATGTGAACATTAGCTGAGCTCATTCAATTGCTTGGATAGAGAAAATTATACAAGAGTTTTTCCATGTCTCACTGCTTGTGTTTGATTCCAAGTCTAATTCCACTGTTCAAGTACACTAATGTTCACTCCCTAAATACAGATGCTGAGAATGATGTTTTGCAAGTGCTTCTTTTCCTAGCATCAGGGGATAAAGTAAATCTTCTTACTCTAGGAAAGCTGCCTTAGCATTTTCTTTTTTTTAATATACTGGAAATATTTTTATTTTTATTTCATTTTACTTTTTACAATGCCAGGAATCATAACTTGCACACACCAGGACAAGTGCTCTACCAGTGAGCTAAATCCACAGATCTGAAATATTTTGAAAAATACAAACAAACATAGGAGCATACTTCTTCCTTCTATTCTTTGGAGCTTTCATATGCAAATGTAATAAATTTATGTCTTATCTCCTACCATCTTTTACCATCCTCCCTTCTCAAGTAATTCTCCTTTCCACCCAGTTCCCTTACTTGTCCCAACACCTGTAGAAACTGTAAGGTAAGGCTGAGGTTCAGCAGACCCATCCTGCCTTCTCCAAGGTTTCTCCTCCTACTCTGCAAGCATTTTTCAAACATGCCTTGAGTGACTGATAGCCATGTCCCTTGCAAACTGTCTCCTAGTGGAAAGTCTCATTGGAATACAGAAACGTTCTTGATTAAAAGGTTCACTAACCATGCAGCAGCTCACCTTCTGAGAGCAGAATATGCAGAGAAGTCCTCGCCAGCTGCTGATTCTCTTTTGCCTATCTACTCAGCTATGCAGATCCTGCTTGTCATCCTGGGAGTCCTCAGCTTGTCCGTAGTTCCTCTGGGTAAGACAAAAACTTTTCACTCACGAAAATAGAGATGAAAGAGAATGGAAGCTTTTCCAAGGCTTCGAAAATAAATTTAAAAGGTAAAATTTTATTCTGCCATAAACGTTGCTTGGGGGAATGAGGAGCTCATGTTAAGGACATCTGAAAGGTGGTTCTTTTCATGTTTAACCTGTAAATTTACACAAAAGTTACTGGAAAGACAGTGGGAGTATCTGTGAAGCATGAGACAGGTTAGAGGAAGAATTTGGAAAGCAAGCCATGAGGAGGTAGAGGTGGGTTGAAAAGGTGCATGTTCATCACGGCCCTAAGCTCCCAGAACAGTCACAGCTCATCTAGAAAAGGGCCTGAATTATGTGTTTCTTTAAAGCTGGTTAAAACATCTGTAGTTTCATCTAACCCATGTGGAAATGACATATGATAGAAGTTGAAGTTCCACTTTGGTTCTTATCCACATATTAATCAACCCAATCTTCCCAAATTAGTTCAAAATCTACCAACACTATGTGGCAAAGTCACACACCTCAACTTGTAGCATCATCCTCTAACACACACACTACTATGTAGTATATCTGACTAGCTCACAACTTTTATAACACACACACTACCCTGGAATACACATCTAGCTCACATCTCACTATGTCTCTGTCTGCTACTCATCTTGTATTTTTATTGAGATTCACTATAAAATTATTCAAATGTAACTCACTGGATTTCTACACATTCCTGAGTTCTGTAGCCATCACCATCCCTAATACCAGAATGTTTTCATAACCACAAAAAGGAATTCCAGACCCACTCTTCTCTCCCCATACTAATCTACTACTGTTCTCTGTTGATATGTGTATCAGTTACTGGTCTCGTTCCTGTGACAAAATGCCTGAGAAAAGCTCATGGTTCCAGGTACAGTTCCTGTCATGGGGAGCAGGATGTGGCCAATCATGTTACATCCACAGTCAAGAAGCAAGAAGGAGATGAATGCTTGTGTTCTGCTCACTTCCTCTTTTTGATTTAGTCTGAAGCCCCAGCCCATGTAATGGTACCACCACATTAAGGTTGGCTCTTCCCACCCAGTTCCCACCCAAGTTCTACTTCATTCTTCTTCTTCTATTCTTCATTCTCTGTCTTACTGACAGCCACATTTGAGTGTCCTAAATCTGTTCATTTATGAACTAATAGACACATGAGTTGTTCCATGTCTTAATTATTACTAATGATTCCTCCTCAAATATTTGTGCCATTTTGGAAGGACATGTTTCCAGTTCTTTCAGGCATAAACCTGGGAGTAGAAGCTCTACAGCAAATCTGTGCCTTTAAGAACTGTCATGCCAAACCACACTCAGAATTTGCTTCACTTTGTTTTCCCATCAGTGATGCATGAAGGTTACAGTTTCTCCCTTCTTTGCTGTTATCCCAGTTGATCTATACAGTCTTGCTTACTTGTATGAAATTATACTACTGTAACTTTTACTTGAACTTCCCTGAAAGTTTATTTTTCATAAGCTTATTAGCCATTTGTATGAGAGATATATCCATTTAAATACTGTCTATTTTAATAGAAGTGTCCTTTTATGGGGCATCAGCCATTTATGTACATCATGTACTAAATCCTTATCAGATGTTAGTATGCAAAATATTTTCTCCAGCCCTGTATATTTTCCCTTAAAGATTTTATGGGGGTGGGGGGAGAAGTAATCACAGGCCTCAACAACACATAAGATCTGCAAGTTGCAATAGAAATCACCATGGCGACAGGTAACCACCAGTGTAATAGTGACATGAGCATCAAGGAGACAACCAACAGCTTCATGGTTGAACCCAAGACCTACTTGTCAGAACAGAATACATTCTTGTTACTGTTAACTAGAACAAGAACCTAAAAAAGGGAAGGAAATAGATCAATAGGGAAATACAGCCAATAAACCTATAGGTAGGAATACAGTACACCAAACTGCTCTGTAAATAGCTACTATTATACTCAAAGATTTGAAGAGCACTTAACACTCAGCCTAGAAATCTTCTACAAAAAAGGGTATATATATATATACATATATATACATGACAGGGTATCCAAAATTAGTAAGCTGAGCAGATTGCTAAGAGACTGCCATCGTCTTGAAATCTTGAGTAACTAGTGCTTTTCCAATGGTACTGACACACCTGTCATTGCTCAGGACACTGAACACAGGTCAAATGTTAGTTGAACAAAAGGACAGCATTGATCTATGTCAGCAAGGAATTTTTCCCAGAATTTACACAGAAAAAGGTCATCTAGTCATCCCCAAACCAGTCCCTGATAAAGAAATGAGCGATATCACTATTATCCTGGGCCTAGTTACTTGCAGGAACCTTAGAAGGGCAAGGTCAAGGGAGGAATTCAGCCATGAGATAAATGAAGGCCTTAGCACCTGAGCCTCCATGTGCTGCCATCCTGCTTTGCCACTTGGCTCTACTTCTATAATTGGAACTATATAGTGTGTACTTTCTGTGTATGTTTCATTTTATTCCATATTATATTTATGAAATTCATCTATGTTGCTTTCTATGTAACTGTGTACAGCTGAAGCTCATTTGAGTTTAAATATTACATAGCACTGCATCATAGCAATATGTCAATTTTCTTTTTTTCCTTTTTTTTATTTTCACTCATACAAACTTAGCAGGTACACCAGTCCCCTTCCTCCCTCCAACCTCCCACCACCCTGTGTCCCCCTCCCCTCCCAATTCCCCAGTGCCTCCCCCTCCAATCCCCGGAGCATCCTTTAGTGTGCATACCAAACTCTCCTCTGGGTCCTCCTCTCCAGTGAGGTGTAAGGACCCAGTGGCATTTCCCTGAACCCTTTCCTGTGTTCCCCTTAAGCATAGGAACACTACTGTGGCTGTCAATCCCTTGCCTCCAAGGATCCCAGTGTCATTTCTTATGTTGAGTTTTTATTTTTATTTTTCAGTGTGTGTGTGTGTGTGTGTGTGTGTGTGTGTGTGTGTGTGTGTGTGTGTGTGTTTTCAGAGGACCACTTTGTGAAGTCAGTTCTCTCCTTCTACCTTTAAGTGGGTTCTGAGGCTTTTAACTGGTAGTTGCCCTCCAGAACCTATCAGTGACACCAACTGCTGCCATCTAAGCACTTATCTTTACACCATAGATTAATAAAACTCTCAGATCTTGGCCAAGAGGCATCCTTAGTCATATGACGGAAGATGTTTAATGCAAAGAACCACAACTGGCCAGTGTGCAAAGAGTAAGTGACTGTGGAGTGCTCAGTTCTAAACATCAAAATCAGCTCCTCCCCCCCAATTCCAAGGCTCAGGAAATTTGCAGAAAAGGGAACGCAGGAATGTAGGAGCCTGAGGAAATTGAAGGATACTGCCAGAAGCATCCTATGGTCATGATAAGACTGTCACACCCAAAAACTCACTGCAGAGATGTCTACTTCTACAAGAGCAGCACAATAGTTGGCCTATAGGGAGGGGCTCCCCAGAAGCCCCCATAGCTCAGACTGACTGGTGATGTAGACACACTCCAAGACCAGCACACAATGCACATGGGACAATTTTATTAGCAAGCAGGATGGCTGCCTCTGAATCAGACAGAGGCAACAGTAAATCTAACTCTGGGGTCTTTCATAGGGCAAGGCCATGTGTCTGTAAAAGTACTGGGATGGTAAAGGGGCTCACTCCAGGGTGGGTAAAAAGTGCTCCAAACAGGCTGGGGACTGTGAAAAAGTCTTTGGGACAGTGTATTATTTCATCTCAAGCTGCAGGCAGCTAGAGCTGTGAGGTCTTTTGTCTGGACACATTCACAGGAGGCAGATGTGGGAAGGGGGCACAGATTGAGCCGTTTTGTGTTCAACACGCCTAATGCTATCAACATTTCACCATGGAAGGGGGAAGATCTCAAGACATACTACACTTCTCTTAGAGACTGTTTAAGGATTACTTTAAAGACTGTGAAAGGAGTTACTTTACTCAACAATTTACCCACTGATAAGTCATCTTTGCCCCAGAAAGTTCTCAGGCACTTGCCAGTACAGGTATCCTAGATGAAAACCAGTGGGCCACACAGGAAAAAAGACATAAAATTATAAGGGATATTGACTAGAAAGGAGAAAGTATGAAGCAGGACAGGAGTAGGAAATGGGATCGCATAATAAGGGTGACACCACATGAATTCACTGCATTATGCATGAAAGTGCCAAAGAATAAAAAATAATTTAAAAAAGAAAAAAGGAACCCACTAAAGAAAGCTTTTCTACTCCCAACACAACATCTTTTCACCTAGTTTTGTCTTACATCTATACTGTCTTCTTTCCATTATCTATTTTGACTAACTCCTCAACTCGTATAGTAGATTCCATTCCCACTCACTTTCTGAAAGAAATCTGATTTCATTCAATGACAGAATGACATGCATTCAGTCACATGGAATAACAAATCTTGATAGTTTTGTGGAACATATTTTGGTTGTTTCTACTCACACCCTTGGGATCCTCCCCTGTCTTCCCTCTCCTCTTCATTTCTTTCTCAACAGTCCCTCTTCTATGTTGATGCCTTCATTGTTTTGGAATGCATACATGATATAAAACATGCAAAGTCAGGCATACTGATTCATGCCTGTAATACCAATGCTGGGGAGGCTAAACCAAGAGGTTTGCCATGAGTTCAAAGCTACCTGGGTCTACATCATAAGGAATAGGCCAGCCAGGGCTATATTGCAAATCCCCATCTCAAAAACCAAAAATGAAAAAAAAACCAAAGAACATATAACGTTTGCCTTTCTAAATAGGCTAGTTTTGCTGAATATAATGATCTTCAGTAAATGGCATGCTTTCATTCTTCTTTATGGCTTAGTGACACTTCACTGTGAATGTATTTCTTTATCCATTCACCTACTGACAGGCCATAGGCTGACTCCATAACTTAGCTACTGTGAACCCACTGGAAAGAATTTTGCTTCAAGGGCCAGTAAGAGACCTCGGCAGATAAAGTATGTGTTCAAAAACATGACAACCTGGGTTTGATCCCGAAAAGCCCACATGATTGGAGAAAACCCATGAGCTACAACATTCATTCCTTTCTCTTCCTTTCTCCTCCTTTCCCTCCTCCTTCCCCTTTATCTCTCTCCTCTCTCTCTCTCTCTCTCTCTCTCTCTCTGTCTCTCTCTCTCTCCACTTTTTCCGCCTCCTCTCGACTCTTTCTCCTCTCTCTCTTTTTCCTTTCCTCCCTCTCTCAAAGAAATTTAAAAACTTATTTCATTCTCAAAGAAAAAGAATGTCGCTTTGGGAAATAACCTTTTTGGATATCCCCAACTGGCTCATTGCTTCATACACAAAGAGGCAGTAAGGGTCTTCATGCAATACTCTGCCTCTTCTGTTACTGCCTCATTAACCTGCTTTCTTTACAGAAGAACACTCCTTGTTTAGTGTCTCTCTCTGCTTTCTCTTGCATCCTTTTCAATGCTTTTTATCTGAAAAGGTTCTTTATTGCTGCTGTTTTAAAGTCATGAAATGTTTCAAGTGTTAAAAAAATCACAAGTAAGGCATATAACATATGTATCTTCTCTTTCCAAAGCCAGAAGCTTCCTTGACTATAAAGAATGCCCTGCGGAGTTCCATAGCTGCAGAATGAAATGCAAAGCTGATGAATACGCAATGAAGTACTGTTACGACTGGACTATCTGCTGTAGACTAAAAAACCGGAGAGCCAAAAATTGAAGTCTATCGTCCTCAGACTCAAAGAAAAGAAAAAATGTTTAAAGTACCTTATCTAGGACTATGCTGTGATAGGTAAAAGGAATTTTATGATAATGCCAGGTTTACTAGTCTCCTTAAAATAAACACGAATTTATCAGTTCTTACAGTTGTGCCCTTCTTTGTAGCTTTGTGGTTTCACTAGGTTAAGATGCTGGCCTTCAAAGCAATCATTGGACTTTGCATGCCCTGCGCATGCAACGCACTGTTGACCCCGTTCCTATGCTTAAGGGGAACACAGGAAAGGGTTCAGGGAAATACATCATCGGAGAGGAGGGCCCAGAGGAGAGTCTGGCATGCACATTAAGGGATTCTCCGGAGATTGGGTGGGGGGAACACTGGGGGATGGGGAGGGAGGGGTGAGGGGAAGGTGAGACGGGGATGGGGGGAGGAGGAGGGAGGGAGGGAACTGATGTACCTATTAAGTTTGTATGAACGGAAATAATAATAAAAAATGGAATTACAAAAAAAAAAGATGCTGGCCTTGGGCAAAGATTTAATCATCACTTCCATTTTCTTATCTATCAAATGAAATAATAATAATGCCTATTCTGTGGCATTGTGATGGCTTCATAAATTAGAAAATAGAAAATACTTGGCCTTAGCCTGAGGAGATGCTCGAAATTAAAGCACTTGCTGTTCAAATCCCCAGATAAAATGTCATGTGGGTGTGGCAGCCCATCTGTAATTCCAACTTCAGAGCAGGTAGACTAGTCAGCTGAGCCCTATCAGCAAACTCTGGGTTTAATTAGAGACCTGATCTCAAAAGAATAAAGTGGAAGCTGGAGAGATGACTCTTGGGGTTAAGCATTTGTTTCAGAAGCAAAGGGGCCTGAATTCAGATTCTAGGTCCCACCAAAAAAAAAGCCAGGTGGAAATGGCAGGTGGATGCACTTCCTGTCTTCATGGGCAGAGCTTAGGAAACACTAGATCAAAGGAGTAAGGAGGTAAAGCAATCCAGGATGACTCTTCATATCATTCTTGGGACTCTACAGGCACACACAATGCCCTCTTTCCCTCTCTCACACACACATACACATACACATATGCACACGCATGCACATACACACACATATACTCAACACTTACACCACAAAAAAAAGAAAGAAAAGATAAGGTGGAAAATCAATCAAGGTTGATTCCCAATATCAACCTCGGTCCTCCATATTCACGTATACACATCCCACACACATATCAGTGTACACACATGCGCCATGCACTCCTACACATGCACAATAAAACAGAAGAAAGAAGAATACTAGACGTTACGGTAGGAATTCCATAAGTAAGAGCTTTCATTTCATTGAGAACTGAGAATTTTATCCATTCTATCAGTTTTTGGAATTCACTGATTTATTCAATGGGGACAAAGAAACAATTTATACATGTATTAAAATTTTACATGACTCTAAAAACTAAGTTCTATTTTGTATTTACCAAATATATGCTTTTACATAAATGCAAGCTTGTGGAAGAGTTTTATGCAGTCTCACTGTGTCTCCTAGGCTGGCCTCAAAATCAGGATTATCCTGTCTGTCCATCCAGATGCTGGGATTATAGATATGTGCCACCATGCTTAGCTCTTAACCACCATCTACTAAGTGGGCATTATTCCACTCCAGTAATCTAGGATTGGAACCATGACAGTGAGAATTGAAAAATTAAGAATCCAAGATGAATTTCAGAAGCAATGTTGCAAGAATTACAGGCAAGGAATATGTTAAAATGAGAAGGCAGGAAAGATGATTTCAAAGCTGACCAAGAGTTTGATGACAAGACCAGTCAGTAAACTAGAGGACATAAGAGACAGAAGGTTTGGGCTGGCCCTGAACACATGCTCTCACTCTCTTGTGTGGTTCAGGTAAGGCACCCTGCTTCCCAAGTACTCCCCACCAGAACCTAGGTCACCCTCTCCTCCCAGCCCCTCCCACCATCCAGCCTGAGTGGCACCAAAGCTGCCCAGGGCTTGGGTGGACTACTGGTGACGCCCCAGGTCCCAGGTGAAGCCCGCCAATCATCCTTGGCCCCTCCACCCTTCTGCCTGCTGGGAAAGCACCCTGGCTCACTCTCAGACCAGGTAAGGCACCCCCTGTCTACTAACCTGATTTAATTGATGTACTAACAGTCTAATAGCCTCATCTTGGAAATAACAATAACAACAGACAAACGCACCCAACTCCAACGCAACCGCTAGTAATAACTGCCAGAGAAATTATACCAACTAAATCAGTTCAGTCAAAAACACACAGAAACTATAAGGACTCAAGAGACAAAACAACATGTCCAAGTCAAAGTGTAAATCTATGAGAAACAAAACCCAAGAAAAAAAAATCTCCCACTGAGAGAATTAACCCCATAGCAACAGATTCCAATCAGAACAAATTCACAGAAAATAGCCAAGAAAGCCAGGCCCAAGATAAGGACTTTCAAAGCATGATAATTAGATCAATACTATGAAAGAGGAAAACCAGGAGGATTTAAATAATCACATCAACCACTTTGAACAGGAACACAACAGACATCTGGAGGAGATGAGAAAAACAGTTCAAGAAACAAAAAAAGGCATAGAGCAGTTAAAACAGTCTCGGACAGTTTAAAATTGAACTGAAAGACAAGTTATCCTCAACCCAGAACTCAACAGAACTAACAAGGCAGAAAATAGAATTTCGGATCTTGATGACAAAGTGGTAGAATTAATCAGCTCAATGGAAGAGGTTGTTAAAGCCAAAAAGATACTTGAGAGGAATATTCAAGAGTTATGGGACACCTAACATATGCATTCATGGAATACCAGAAAAAGAATCCAAAAATACCACACCTGAGGAAATTTTTTAAACTATAATAAATGAAAACTTCCCTCATATAATGAGAGGCCCATCCAAATACAAGAGGCATTCTGCACCCCAAACAGATATGACAAAATAGAAACTTGCCATGGCAAATAGTCAAAACACTCCACATTCAAGACAAAAAAAAAGGTGCTGAGAACTTCAAGAGAAAAAAACAAGTCACTTTTAAAGGTAAACCTATTAAAATAACAAATGACGCTCCCTTTACACCCCACCCCGCTCGCCCGGTCCAGCCGGGCCTCACCCCACGCCCTAGGTGGTGGTAAGTCTCCGCCCCACGCACCACCCACCAGGACCCCAGGTCAGCCCACAGGAACCCAGCTCCGACTCCCACCATCCAGCCGGGGCCGAGGGACGAGGAGGACCTCCCCCTGCACCCAGGCTCCGCCCCAGCTGCCCTCGGGTTAAATAGCTCCACGCCGACGCCCCCATCCTCCCTTTACACCCCACCCCGCTCCGCCGGTCGGGATGCGTGTGCGGTCCAGCCAGGCCTCACCCCGCGACCTAGGTAAGTCTGGGCCCGCGCCCGCCCACAAAGACCACAGGGCAAATAATTCACTTTAGTGAAATTGAGAGATCTTAAGAGTTAAAATGACAATACCAAAGTCAAAGTGCAAATCCATGAGAAGCAACACAAAAGTAAACAAATTTCCCACTGAAGAAATTAATCCCATAATGTTAGACTCCAACCAGAACAAACCCATGGAAAATGGCCAAGAAAGCCTCACCCAGGATAAAGACTTTCAAAATATGATCATTGCCATGTTCAATACTATGAAAGAGGAAATCAGGGAGGAATTACATAATCGAATCAATCGCTTTGAAGAGGAACACAACAGACAAATGGAGGAGTTGAGAAAAACAGTGCAAGAAACAAAAAGTGGCATAGAGCAGTTAAAACAAACTCAAGCAGAGTTTAAAACTGAGCTAAAAGACAAGTTATCTTCAACCCAGAATGCCACAGAGAGTCTTATCAACAGAACTAATGAAGCAGAAAACAGAATTTCAGACCTTGAAGATAAAGTGGGAGTACTAACCAGCTCAATGGAAGAGGTTGTTAAAGCCAAAAAGATACTTGAGAGAAATATCCAAGAGATATGGGACACCCTGAAAAAGCCTAACATGCGCATTCATGGAATACCAGAGCAAGAATCTCAAAATACCACCCCTGCAGAAATTTTTCAAACGATCATCAAGGAAAACTTTCCTCATCTAAAAAAAGAGAGGCCCATCCATATAAAAGAGGCATTCTGCACCCCAAACAGATACGACCAAAATAGAAGCACGCCACGGCAAATAATAGTTAAAACACTCCACATTCAAGATAAAGAACTGGTGCTGAGAGCTTCAAGGGAGAAAAAACAAGTCACTTTTAAAGGTAAACCTATTAAAATAACAAATGACTTCTCAGTCAAAACAGTAAAAGCAAGAAGAGCTTGAAGAGACATACTTCAAGTATTGAATGAGCAAAAATGTCAACCCAGGCTGATTTACCCTGCAAAACTATCCATCATGATCGAGGGAGAAAGAAAAATCTTCCAGCACAAACACAACTTGAAGGGATACATGTCCACCAAACCAGCCTTCAAAAAATGCTAGAAATGATACTCAAGCAGTGAAGAAAAAAACAGGCATATCCAGGAGAGCAGAAGGCAAGTATAACACCATTAAAAGCGAAGCAATATACTTATAAAAACTACTAAACATAATAAATGTCTGGAATCAAAAATAGTTTCACCATTATAACACTAAATGTTAATGGAATTAACTCACCAATCAAGAGACACAGATTACAAACTTGGATTAAAAATCACAATCCATCAATCTGCTGCCTGCAGGAAACCCATCTCCCCACAAAAGATAGGCACGCTCTAAAAATAAAAGGCTGGTCAACAGTTCTACAAGCAAATGGAAGCAGAAAACAGGCAGGGGTAGCCATTATGCTATCAGACAAAGTGGACTTCAAACCAAAGAAAATTATAAGAGACACGGATGGATACTACATTTTAGTCACAGGTACAATTCACCAGGAAGACTTCACAATACCGAACATATATGCACCCAATACGGGCCCCTCCACATTCATTAAGAAAACCCTACAGCGTCTAAAGCAAGAAATCAACCCCCAAACGATAATTCTTGGGGACTTCAACACCGCCTTCTCAACATGGGATAGATCAACAGGTCAAAAGCTTAACAGAGACACTTTGGAACTTAATCAAACCCTGAAAGAAATGGACCTTACAGATCTCTATCGAACTTTTCACCCACACACCAAAGAATACACATTTTTCTCAGCAGCACACGGAACTTTCTCCAAAATAGATCACATATTGGGCCACAAAATGAATCTACACAAATACAAGAAAGTTGAAATTCTAACCTGTGCCCTATCAGACCACCACGGCCTAAAGCTGGACATCCACAACACATCAAACAAGGGAAAATACACTAACTCCTGGAAACTTAACACTATGATGCTGAATGAGAACTGGATTCAGGAAGAAATTAAAAAGGAAATTCAAGATTTCCTGAAAGTGAATGATAACGAAAATACAACTTACCAAAATCTCTGGGACACAATGAAAGCTGTTCTAAGAGGTAAGTTCATAGCTCTTAATGCCTACATCAAAAAAAAAAAAAAATGGAAACATCAGAAATACACAACTTAACAATGCAGCTTAAAGCTTTAGAGAAACTAGAGCAATCTGATCCCAAAAGTAGTAGAAGAGAGGAGATTAGCAAAATAAGGGGACAAATATCTGAAATCGAGACTAAGAAAACGATAGAAAAAAATCAACCAGTCAAAAAGCTGGTTCTTTGAAAAAATCAATAAGATTGATACACCCCTAGCTAAATTAACCAAAAGCAAGAGAGAGAAAACCCAAATTAACAAAATTAGAAATGAACATGGAGTTATCACTACTGATACCCAAGAAATCCAGGGAATTATAACATCATATTTCAAAAACTTATACTCTGTGAAGTTTGACAACACAAAGGAGATGGATGAATTTCTAAGTAAACACAACTTACCTAAATTGAATCAGGAAGTTGTGAATTATTTAAATAGTCCTATAACATATAAGGAAATTGAGGAAGTAATCTCGAATCTTCCCACCAAAAAATGTCCTGGACCAGATGGATTCAGCACAGAGTTCTACCAGACATTTAAAGAGTTAATAACACCAATACTCCTTAAACTGTTCCATCAAATAGCAAAGGAAGGAACACTACCAAATTCCTTCTATGAAGCTAATATCGTTTTAATCCCAAAACCTAATAAAGATTCACTTAAAAAAGAAAACTATAGGCCAATCTCCCTGATGAACACAGACACAAAGATTCTCAACAAAGTCTTAGCAAATCGGATTCAAAAACATATTAAAAAGATCATTCACGGGGACCAAGTAGGCTTCATCCCCGGCATACAAGGTTGGTTCAACATACGCAAATCAATAAATGTAATTCATCATGTAAACCAGTCCAAAGTCCAAGACCACATGATACTCTCGATAGATGCAGAAAAAGCTTTTGACGAGATCCAACAACCTTTTATGATCAAAACGCTGGAGACAGTAGGAATGGAAGGAACCTTTATCAATATAATAAAAGCTGTATACAACAAGCCCACAGCAAGGATTATGCTCAATGGGGAACATTGGAAGCATTCCCACTTCGATCAGGAACTAGACAAGGCTGTCCACTCTCACCATTTCTATTCAATATTGTACCTGAAGTCTTAGCTGAAGCCATAAGACAAGAAAGGGACATAAGAGGGATTCAAATCGGCAAGGAAGAAGTCAAGCTATCCCTATTTGCAGATGACATGATCTTATACCTGAGGGATCCCAAAAACTCCACCAGGAAGCTCCTGGAACCAATTGAGAAGTTCAGCAGGGTGGCAGGATACAAAATAAATGTGCAAAAATCAGAGGCCTTCCTATATAACCAGAATGAAAGAAGTGAAAAAGCCTTTAGAGAAACAATCCCATTTACTATAGCCCCTAAAAAATGAAATACCTTGGTATAAACCTAACCAAGGAGGTAAAAGACCTTTACAACGAAAACTTTAAAACCCTAAAGAAAGAAATAGCAGAAGACACCAGAAGGTGGAAAGACCTCCCTTGTTCCTGGATTGGCAGAATCAACATGGTAAAAATGACCATCCTACCAAAGGCAATATACAGATTCAATGCTATACCAATCTAAATCCCAAAGCAATTCTTCAAAGAAGTTGACCAAACAATCTCAAAGTTCATATGGAGGCACAAAAGACCCAGGATAGCAAAGACAATCCTGAGTAACAAAAACACATCTGGAGGTATTGCCATACCAAACCTTAGTCTATACTACAAATCCATAGTTATAAAGACAGCCTGGTACTGGCTCCAAAATAGACACACAGATCAAGAGATAAGGATTGAAGACCCAGATATAAGCCCACAAAGTTACAGCCATTTGATCTTTGACAAAGGGGCCCAAAGAATCCAATGGAAAAAGAACAGCATCTTCAACAAATGGTGCTGGCAAAACTGGATCTCCACATGCAGAAGATTAAAGCTGGACCCGTACTTGTCACCATGTACAAGACTTCATTCCAAATGGATCAAGGACCTTGATATCAGGCCAGAGACTATAAAAACCATAGTTGAAAGGATAGGGAACTCCCTCGAGCTGATTGGGCTAGGCCAACAGTTCCTAAACAGACATCCAATGGCACAGTCACTGATACCAACTCTCAACAGTTGGGATCTTGTGAAATTAAAGAGCTTCTGTTCAGATAAAGAGATTATAACGCGAGCTCAAAGGCAACCCACAGAATGCGAGAAAATCTTCACTAACCGCACATCTGATAGAACTCTGCTGTCCAGAGTGCACAAAGAACTTAGAAAACTAAACACCAAGGAAACCAATGGCCCAATTAAAAAATGGGCCCTGGAACTTAAAAGAAATTTTACCAGGGATGAAATTAAAATGTCTAACAAATATCTGAAAAAATGCTCCACTTCCTTAGCCATCAGGGAAATGCAAATCAAAACTTCCCTGAGATATCATCTCACCCTGGTCAGGATGGCAAAAATCCACAATACAAACAACAACAAATGTTGGAGAGGATGTGGAGAGAGGGGAACTCTCCTACATTGCTGGTGGGAATGCAGGCTCATACAGCCACTCTGGCGAGCCGTCTGGAGATTCTTAAAGAAATTAAAGATTGAAATGCCATATGACCCTGCTATCCCACTTTTGGGAATAACCCCCCATACAGCAGAGGTTCACCTCGATAGCACAAGCACAACCATGTTCATAGCAGCACTGTTTACAATAGCAAAGTCATGGAATCAGCCCAAATGTCCAACAGTTGATGAGTGGATAAGGAAACTGTGGTACATCTATACAATGGAGTACTACTCAGCCATCGAAAATGATGAATTACTGGAATTTTCCGGGAAATGGATGTCATTAGAAACAATTATATTAAGTGAAGTATCCCAGACCCAGAAAATTAAGCGCCATATGTACTCCCTAATAGGTGGCTCCTAGTACCAAACCCACCCAGCCCACCTAGAGACAGTAATTCCAAGGATTATGAACAGGAGGGATGGGGTAGGAGGGCCACACCAGACACAAGGAGAGAAGGGACCATGTTACAGCAGGAAAAATAGGCCCCCACCAAGGACCCAAATAAGTAATGAGACATCTGATTAAATTCACAGACTTTTGCTCCTGATCATTTACTACTGAGGGGGTGTGATCTCACCAGAAGAGGAGGGCATATAGTCTGGCAGATAAAAAGTAACCATTTTGCAAATGGGTGATAGACCCCTCCCTTAGTATGGTTTCCCACTTTTATTACATCTACCTTTGAATGTGCTTTTTATCACAACACTCTAACAGCTTTTTGTCTCTGGCCAGGGGGTAACATACAATGCCCACCAGGATGGAGTGAAGGGCATTGCAGGAGCAGCAAAACTGCAAAAGAAAATCAACAAACCACAATCCAGAACTTCAGAGACTCTATATCAACCACCTAGAACTAGGCCAGCTTAGTCTCTCCCCATCTTGAAGCTCAGGGACATTTGCGGAAGAGGGGGCGGTAAGAGTGTAAGAGCAAAAGGATGGGAGGAGCAATGATATGTAAGATACTCCATACTAGTTAGGGCTGAAGCAATCATAATTGGACTTTGCATGCCCTGCGCATTGTCCAACACACTGTTGACCTCACAAAGTCTAGCATCTGCTAAAGGCACCAAGATCCTTGGAGGCAAAGGATTGGCAGCCACAGCAGTGTTCCTATACCTAAGGGGAACACGGGAAAGGATTCGGGAAAGGCCACTGGGTCCTTGTACGTCATCGGAGGACCCAGAGGAAAATCAGACATGCACAAGAAAGGACTCTCTGGGAATTGGGGTGGGAGGCACTGGGGGATGGGGAGGGAGAGGGATGGGGAGGGAGCAGAGGTTACGGGGGGAGGAGGAGGAAGGGAGGGAACTGGTGTACCTAATAAGTTTGTATGAGCTGAAATAAAAAAAAATAAAAAAATAAAAAAAATGAAGAGAAAAAAAATAACAAATGACTTCTCAATGGAAACAGTAAAAGCAAGAAGAGCTTGGAGAGATGTACTTCAAGTACTAAATGAGCAAAAATGTCAATCCAGGCTGATATACCGGGCAAAACTATCTGTGATGATCGAGGGAGAAAGAAAAGTTTTCCAGCACAAAGACAATTTGAAGGCTTACATGTCTACCAAACCTGGCATTCAAAAAATGCTAGAAATGATACTCAAGCTTGAAGAAAAAAATAAGCACACCCAGGAGAACAGAAAGGAAGTATAATACCACCAAAACCCAAAAGTCAAAAACTACACTTACAAAAGCCACTAAACATAAAAAATGTCCGAAATTAAATATAATTTCTCCACTATAACATTAAATGTTAATGGAATTAACTCAACACAAGAGACACATATTACAAACTTGGATTAAAAACCATAACCCATCAATTTGCTGCCTTCAGGAAACTCATCTCACCACAAAAGATAAGCACATCTTAAAAATAAAAGGCTGGTCAAAAATTCTACAAGCTAATGGAACCAGAAAACAGGCAGGGATAGCCATTATGCTTTCAGACAAAGTGGACTTCAAACCAAAAAAAATCATAAGAGACACAGATGGATACTACATTTTAGTCACAGGTACAATTCACCAGGAAGACTTCACAATACTGAACATATATGCACCCAATACAGGTCCCTCCACATTCATTAAGAAAACCCTACAGCGTCTAAAGCGAGAAGTCAACCCCCAAATGATAATTCTTGGGGATTTCAACACTGCCCTCTCAACATGGGATAGATCAACAGGTCAAAGTCTTAACAGAGACTTTGGAACTTAACCAAACCCTTAATGAAATGGATCTTACAGATCTCTATCGAACTTTTCATCCATGCACGAAAGAATACACATTTTTCTCAGCAGCACATGGAACTTTCTCCAAAATAGATTACATATTGGGCCACAAAACGAATCTCCACATACAGAGAAAAGTTGAAATTCTAGCCTGTTCCCTATCAGACCACCACGGTCTAAAGTTTAACCTCCACAACACAACAAACAACAGAAAACACACTAATTCCTGATGGTGAACGAGAACTGGATTCAGGAACAAATTAAAAAGGAAATTCAAGATTTCCTGAAAGTGAACGATAATGAAAATACAACTTATCAAAATCTTTGGGACACAATGAAAGCTATCCTGAAGTAAGTTCATAGCTCTTAATGCCTACATAAAAAAATGAAAACATCAGAAATAAATAACTTAACAATGCAGCTTAAAGCTTTGGAGACACTAAAGCAATCTGATTCCAAAAGCAGTAGAAGAGAGGAGATTAGCAAAATAAGGGGAGAAATATCCGAAATTGAGATTAGGAAAATGATACAGAGCATTGACCATCAAAAAGCTGGTTCTCTGAAAAAATCAATAAGATTGATACACCCCTAGCTAAATTAATCAAAAGCAAGAGAGAGAAAACACAAAGTAACAAAATTAGAAATGAAATGGAGTTATCACTTCTGATACCTAAGAAATTCAGAGTATTATAACATCATATTTCAAAAATGTACACTCTGTGAAATTTGACAACACAAAAGAAACAGATGAATTCCTAAGTAAGCACACTTACCTAAATTGAATCAGGAAGTTTTGAATTATTTAAATAGTTCTATAACATATGAGGAAATCAATGAAGTAATCTCTACCAGTAATCTTGGACCAGATGGACTAAGCATAGACTTCTACCAGACATTTAAGGAACTAATAACACCAATACTCCTTAAATGTTACATCAAATAGCAAAGGAAGGAACACTACCAGATTCTTTCTATGAAGCTAATATCGTCTTAATCTGAAAACCTAATAAAGATACACTTAAAAAAGAAAACTATAGGCCAATCTTTTTGATAAACACAGATGCAAAGATTCTCAACAAAATCTTAGCAAATCAGATTCAAAAACATATCAAAAAGATCATTCATGGGGATCAAGTAGGCTTTATTCCAGGCACTCAAGGTTGGTTCAACATACGCAAAACAATAAATGTAATTCACCGTATAAACCAATCCACATGATACTCTCGATAGATGCAGAAAAAGCTTTTGACGAGATCCAACATCTCTTTATGATCAAAACGCTAGAGACAGTAGGAATGGAAGGAACCTTCATCAATATAATAAAAGCTGTATACAACAAGCCCACAGCAAGGATTATGCTCAATGAGAAACAATTGGAAGCATTCCCACTTCGATCAGGAACTAGACAAGGCTGTCCACTGTCACCACTTTTATTCAATATTGTACTTGAAGTCTTAGCTGAAGCCATAAGAAATGAAAGGGAGATAAAAGGGATTCAAATCGGCAAGGAAGAAGCCAAGTTATCTCTATTTGCAGATGACATGATCTTATACCTGAGTGATCCTAAAAACTCCACCAGGAAGCTCCTGAAACTAATACAGGAATTCAGCAGGGCGACAGGATACAAAATAAACATACAAAAATCAGAGGCCTTCCTATATGCACAGAATGAAAGAAGTGAAAAAGCCCTGAAACATTCCCATTTACTATAGCCCCTAAAAAAAAATGAAATACCTTGGTATAAACCTAACCAAGGAAGTAAGAGACCTTTACAATGAAAACTTTAAAACCTTAAAGAAAGAAACTACAGAAGACACCAGAAGGTGGAAAGACCTCCCATGTTCCTGGATTGGCAGAATCAACATCATAAAAATGATCATCCTGCTTCCCCTCCACTCCGCCGCCAGGGACGCGCGCTCGCGGTCCAGCCGGGCCTCACCAAGCCGCGACCCAGGTAACATCGGTCCCGCGCGCCCCAAAAGTCCCAGGCCGCCCGAGTGGACCCAGCTCCCCCCCCGCCATCCAGCCGGAGCCGTGCAGGGCCTGGGAGGAGGAGAGGGCACCCACTCTGCGCCCGACCCCGCCCTCTGGTGGCCCAGGTTTAAATAGCGCCCCGCCGACGCCCCATCCCCCCTTCCCCTCTACTCCACCGCCCGATGCTCACGCGGTCCAGCCCGGCCTTACCCTGCCACAAACCAGGTAAGATCGGTCCCCGCCCACCCCCAGAGCCCCAGGCCAAATAATTCAGTTTAGTGAAAAACGCACAGAAATTAAAAGATCTTAAGAGTTAAACCGACAATGCCAAAGTCTAAGTGCAAATCCATGAGACACAACCCTCAAGTAAACAAATCTCCCAATGAAGGAATTAATCCCATAATGTTAGACTCCAACCAGAACAAACCCATGGAAAATGGCCAAGAAAGCCTCACCCAGGATAACGACCTTCAAATATTGATCATTACCATGTTCAATACTATGAAAGAGGAAATCAGGGAGGAATTAAATAATTGAATCAATCGCTTTGAGGAGCAACACAACAGACACATGGAGGAGTTGAGAAAAACAGTGCAAGAATCAAAAACTGGCATAAAGCAGTTAAAGCAGACTCAAGCAGAGTTTAAAACTGAGCTAAAAGACAAGTTATCTTCAACCCACAACTCCACAGAGAGTCTTATCAGCAGAACTAACCAAGCAGAAAACAATTTCAGATCTTGAAGATAAAGTAGGAGTATTAACCAGCTCAATGGAAGAGATTGCTAAAGCCAAAAAGATGCTTGAGAGAAATATCCAGGAGATATGGGACACCCTGAAGAAGCCTAACATGCGTATTCATGGAATACCAGAGCAAGAATCTCAAAATACCACCCCTGAGGAAATTTTTCAAATGATCATCAAGGAAAACTTTCCTCACCTAAAAAAAGAGAGGCCCATCCATATAAAAGAGGCATTCTGCACCCCAAACAGATACGACCAAAACAGAAGCACGCCATGGCAAATAATAGTTAAAACACAACACGTTCAAGATAAAGAACTGATGCTGAGAGCTTCAAGGGAGAAAAAACAAGTCACTTTTAAAGGTAAACCTATTAAAATAACAAATGACTTCTCAGTCAAAACAGTAAAAGCAAGAAGAGCTTGGAGAGACATACTTCAAGTATTGAATGAGCAAAAATGTCAACCCACGCTGATTTACCCTGCAAAACTATCCATCATGATCGAGGGAGAAAGAAAAATCTTCCAACACAAAGACAACTTGAAGGGATACATGTCCACCAAACCAGGCCTTCAAAAAATGCTAGAAATGATACTCAAGCGTGAAGAAAAAAACAGGCATATCCAGGAGAGCAGAAGGCAAGTATAACACCATTAAAAGTGAAGCAATATACTTATAAAAACTACTAAACATAATAAATGTCTGGAATCAAAAATAGTTTCACCATTACAACACTAAATGTTAATGGAATTAACTTACCGATCTAGAGACACAGATTACAAACTTGGATTAAAAATCACAATCCATCAATCTGCTGCCTGCAGGAAACCCATCTCACCACAAAAGATAGGCACGCTCTAAAAATAAAAGGCTGGTCAACAATTCTACAAGCTAATGGAAGCAGAAAACAGGCAGGGGTAGCCATTATGATATCAGACAAAGTGGACTTCAAACCAAAGAAAATTACACGGATGGATACTACATTTTAGTCACAGGTACAATTCACCAGGAAGACTTCACAATACCGAACATATATGCACCCAATACGGGCCCCTCCACATTCATTAAGAAAACTCTACAGCGTCTAAAGCAAGAAATCAACCCCCAAACGATAATTCTTGGGGACTTCAACACCGCCTTCTCAACATGGGATAGATCAACAGGTCAAAAGCTTAACAGAGACACTTTGGACCTTAATCAAACCCTTAAAGAAATGGACCTTACAGATCTCTATCGAACTTTTCACCCACATATCAAAGAATACACATTGTTCTCAGCAGCACACGGAACTTTCTCCAAAATAGATCACATATTGGGCCACAAAACGAATCTACATATGTACAAGAAAGTTGAAATTCTAACCTGTGCCCTATCAGACCACCACGGCCTAAAGCTGGACATCCACAACACATCAAACAAGAGAAAATACACTAACTCCTGGAAACTTAACAATATGATGCTGAATGAGAACTGGATTCAGGAAGAAATTAAAAAGGAAATTCAAGATTTCCTGAAAGTGAACGATAATGAAAATACAACTTACCAAAATCTCTGGGACACAATGAAAGCTGTTCTAAGAGGTAAGTTCATAGCTCTTAATGCCTACATCAAAAAAATGGAAACACCAGAAATAAACAACTTAACAATGCAGCTTAAAGCTTAGAGAAACTAGAGCAATCGGATCCCAAAAGTAGTAGAAGAGAGGAGATTAGCAAAATAAGGGGAGAAATATCTGAAATCGAGATTAAGAAAACGATAGAAAAAATCAACCAGTCAAAAAGCTGGTTCTTTGAAAAAATCAATAAGATTGATACAGCCTTAGCTAAATTAACTAAAAGCAGGAGAGAGAAAACACAAAGTAACAAAATCAGAAATGAACATGGACTTATCACTACTGATACCCAAGAAATCCAGGGAATTATAACATCATATTTTAAAAACTTATACTCTGTGAAGTTTGACAACACAAAAGAGATGGATGAATTGCTAAGGAAACACAACTTACCTAAATTGAATCAGGAAATTGTGAATTATTTAAATAGTCCTATAACATATAAGGAAATTGAGGAAGTAATCTCGAATCTTCCCACCAAAGAATGTCCTGGACCAGATGGATTCAGCACAGAGTTCTACCAGACATTTAAGGAGTTAATAACACCAATACTCCTTAAACTGTTCCATCAAATAGCAAAGGAAGGAACACTACCAAATTCCTTCTATGAAGCTAATATCGTTTTAATCCAAAAACCTAATAAAGATTCACTTAAAAAAGAAAACTATAGGCCAATCTCTATGATGAACACAGATGCAAAGATTCTCAACAAAGTCTTAGCAAATCGGATTCAAAAACATATCAAAAAGATCATTCACAGGGACCAAGTAGGCTTTATCCCCAGCACACAAGGTTGGTTCAACATACGAAAATCAATAAATGTAATTCATCATGTAAACCAGTCCAAAGTCCAAGACCACATGATACTCTCGATAGATGCGGAAAAAGCTTTTGACAAGATCCAACAGCCTTTTATGATCAAAACGCTGGAGACAGTAGGAATGGAAGGAACCTTTATCAATATAATAAAAGCTGTATACAACAAGCCCACAGCAAGGATTATGCTCAATGAGAAACAATTGGAAGCATTCCCACTTCGATCAGGAACTAGACAAGGCTGTCCACTCTCACCACTTCTATTCAATATTGTACTTGAAGTCTTAGCCGAAGCCATAAAACAAGAAAAGGACATAAGAGGGATTCAAATCGGCAAGGAAAAAGTCAAGCTATCCCTATTTGCAGATGACATGATCTTATACCTGAGGGATCCCAAAAACTCCACCAGGAAGCTCCTGGAACTAATTGAGAAGTTCAGCAGGGTGGCAGGATACAAAATAAATGTGCAAAAATCAGAGGCCTTCCTATATGCCCAGAATGAAAGAAGTGAAAAAGCCTTGAGAGAAACAATCCCATTTACTGTAGCCCATAAAAAAATGAAATACCTTGGTATAAACCTAACCAAGGAGGTAAAAGATCTTTACAATGAAAACTTTAAAACCTTAAAGAAAGAAATAGCAGAAGACACCAGAAGGTGGAAAGACTTCCCATGTTCCTGGATTGGCAGAATCAACATCGTAAAAATGACCATCCTACCAAAGGCAATATACAAATTCAATGATATACCAATCAAAATCCCAAAGCAATTCTTCAAAGAAGTGGACCAAACAATCTCAAAATTCATATGGAGGCACAAAAGACCCAGGATAGCAAAGACAATCCTGAGAAACAAAAACATTGCTGGAGGTATCACCATACCAAACCTTAGTCTATACTACAAATCCATAGTTATAAAAACAGCCTGGTACTGGCTCCAAAATAGACACACAGATCAATGGATAAGGTTTGAGGACCCAGATATAAGCCCACAAAAATACAGCCATTTGGTTGATATAGAGTCTCTGAAGTTCTGGATTGTGATTTGTTGATTTTCTTTTGCAGTTTTGCTGCTCCTGCAATGCCCTTCATTCCATCCTGATGGGCACTGTATGTCACCCCCTGGTCAGAGACAAAAAGCTGTTAAACTGGAGTCTTGTTATAGTAGCACATTCAAGGGTAGATGTAATAAAAGTAGGAAATCTCAGTGAGGGATTGGCAGACACAGTAGTGTTCCTATGCTTAAGGGGAACACAGGAAAGGGTTCAGGGAAATGCCACTGGGTCTTTGTACGTCATCGGAGAGGAGGGCCCAGAGGAGAGTCAGGGATGCATATTAAAGGATGCTCTGAGAATTGGGGCGGGAGGCATTGGGGGATGGGGAGGGAGGGGTGAGGGGAGGGGGAGCAGGGGGTTCGGGGGGAGGAGGAGGGAGGGAGGAAACTGGTGTACCTATTAAGTTTGTGTGAGCGGAAATAATAATAAAAAATGTTAAAAAAATGTATCCAGAGCTCAAACCCTCAACTGTCAAGTTGATACCTGTGCCCAACTATGACACCTGCACTCCAGCCCCAGAAGATGGAGCCTGGGTAACCCCAGAGGGAAAGCAAAAAGGAGATAGAGCAATCCAGGGTGATTGTCAAAGTCATCTTTGAGCCTCCATGGGAATGCCCCCTACCATCTGGTACACATAGACACATACGTGCACACATGCGTGTGCACGCACACACTCACGTGCAGAAAGAAGGAAGGGAGAGAGGGAGAGAGGGAGGAAGGAGGAAGGAAGGAAGGGAGGGAGGAAGGGAGGGAGGGAGGGAGGGAGGAAAGGAGGGAGGGGAAGGAGGGAGGGGAAGGGGAGAGGGAAGGAGGGATAGGGAGGAAAGGAGGGAGGGAGGGAGGAGAAGGGAAGGAGGAGGAAAGGAGGAGGAGGAGGAGGAGAGAGGAGGAGAGAGAGGGAGGGGAGGGAGGGGGGGAGAAGAGAGAGGGGGAGGAGAGAGGAAGAGAGAGGGAGGGAGAGGGAGGAATGAGGAAGGAAGTCAGATAGGAGACGGAGGGAGGAAGAAGGGAGGGAGGGGGAAGGAAGGAGGGAGGAGGGAGGAGGAGAATAGTGAGGAGAGGGGAAGAGGAGGGAAGGAGGCGGGAGGGAGGGGGGGAGGGAGAGGGAGGGAGGGAGAGGGAGGGAGGGAGAGAGGGAGGGAGGGAGAGAGGGAAGGAGAGAGGGAGAGAGAGGGAGGGAGGGCGGGAGGGAGGGAGGAGGGGAGGGAGGGAGGGAGAAATTTTTAACCAAGAAGTCTGTCCTCTGGCTCACTAGGTGATTCGTCTATACTGCATCATTTATGTCACTGAGTGGGAATAGTCACGATGTCATGGTTTGAGTGTGGCTCAACTGTTTCAATATGGCTCTGTTTTTGAAAGCAATAAGAACATATGTTTCATAATAAGATAAGAATGAGCTAAATATTTTGGACTTTACTTGGTTTTTGTTGTTACATGAGACAGGGTCTCACTGCATAGACCACTTCGGCTTCAAACTCAAGATTTTCCTACTTCAGCCTTATGAGTACTGGAATAATAAGTGTGCAGTGCAATGTTCACCAAGGAAATTGGTCTGTACTTTTCTTTTTGTTGTTGTTGGGCCCTCATTTCATTTTGGTATAAAAGTACCACCGACTTAGCAGGATTAACTTGAAAACAATCTTCCTTCTTCTGCTTGACTCAATTATTGCACTCTTGGAAGCAACTAGTCAAGGAGTCATAACTGCCATTTTAGCAATTTATTAACACATGGGTAATACTTCACGCATCATATATTCAAGTCAGATCCTAACTAGACTCCTGTCTAACTCCAAGACTACCAACCCTTTGATGTCACTTGGTCTCGTTGCAGGTTTCTTGGGTTTGGGAGCCAAAGATGAAACCAGAATACATGTTAAGGATTAAGGTAGAGTTTATTAGAGGAGAGAAAGACTGGAACTCGTGGACTCCAGATATGGAGTGCCACAAGGGCTAGGGCATCCCAGAGAACTCATGGAATCCATGAGAAGCATGGTAGAAACAGACTCATGACACTAGAGTGCCATGAGAGGAAGGCATCATGAGGGGCAAGCGCCATGAGGGGCAAGTGCCCTGGAGAACTCATGGACTCCAGGCATGGAATCCATGAGAAGCAGGAAGCTGGAAAAGAACTCATGGCATTCAGAGTGCCATGAGGGGCTAGGGCACCAAAGATGGCTGCCAGGGTCAGACATATTCATACACCTAGGCAAGTCTGGGAAACTGGCTTTTTCTCATTGGTTAGCTCCCACTGGGGCCCAACCCATTTGCTCCTGGGCCCACCGTGGGGCTAGAGATCAAGTTGTTTGTTGGATATGGAGAGCTCATTTCCATAATCTTTTCATAGGAAAGTTGACCAGCCTATCTCTGGGAGGATTGGAGTCAACTCCTCAGCAGGGGTGTTTCTTCAGGGAGATTCCAGCAGTGGGGGATGATCTTTGAGAATTGCAAAAACCTTCAAAGACCTTTAGAGACCCAACCCAGCATAGCTGCTTTAATCCTGCCTTAGTCTGGCCACATGTATCTCTCCATGGGTGACCTCACTGGACACGGCCATGTCACAAAGTGGCATGGGAACTTGGCCCAGCTGCTCAGGAACCTAGAAGTGGGCACACAGCCTCTCACCACACAGCTTCTCACCAGTTCCTGCACAGAACAGACAACATCATGGCACCCTGTGAGGCATGTGATGGTGAGGAGGTCGCAGCCTGAGTTAAACTTTTCAGCAGGTTGGGTTGACACAATATCCAGATAGGGTTGCCTTATTTCCATAGGCAGCCTAGGTTCTTAGTAACTTCAGGGTTGCCTCATTTGCATAGGGCAGCCTAGGGTCTTACATAACCACCTGTAACTGTTATTCTTTACTATTGCTGTGAGAGAACACTCAAAGTCAAATAACTTAAGGGAGATTTGTTTGACTTACAGTTCCAAAGGGGAATAAAACAGTCTTTCACTGCAGAAACGGCATGGCTGGTGGCTGAAGCTGGTAGGCAGGTTAAGTCACAGCAGGCATCCACATGACTGGAGCATTCCTGAAAAGAGTCTTTCTCTTCTGTTCTGTGGTTCCTTTTATAAGGTCCACTACTGGGAGGTTCCTGGGAGATCTATGGAGGTTCTGATGGGATCTACAGCTGGTCTTGTATTATCCAGATAATCTTTGCAGGTGGTGTCAGTTGATCTTGCTAGGTACGGTCTCAGCTGATCTTAGTTAATACCAGGTGTGGTCAAGTTGACACCCAGGATTAACTGTCACACCACTTTAGGGTTATGTCGTTTGTATGTAGTCCTTATCTATCTAAACACATGTTGTCTTGAAGTCTGGGGAAAGTACATGAACATTCTTGCTTATTGTCACATTGGGAGGCTTTTAAAATATTTTTGATTCACAAATTGAGCTTATTCCATTTTTATTTTACACCACACTATTTTTATGTTCCCACCATGGACATTTTCATTTATTGAATTATTTGTTTCCAGTATTTATTATTTTTTCCAAATCTTGACTTCTTAGCAAATTTTCCTTCCATGTTGATAACTTTTCCACCCGCATTAATTTTTTCTCATCCATTTTGCTGACTTTCCTCTACATTACTGACTTTCCTCTCAAGTACTGGATTGAATTCATCTTATTTATAACCCTTCTTCAGATCATATCGCTTTTACCAGAAAATGTATGGACTCTCATCTGACATTTTAGCATTTTCAGTGTCTGAGTTCTGTGGTTTACAAACTAGTACCTTCTGAAAAAGTCATAATGTCTTTCTTTTTTACATTTACTGAATTTCTGGGTTACATTTTGTATATTTGTGGATTTTCTCATGAAACAACCTACTCTTGAAGACTCAATCCCTACTTGCTGAGAAAATCCCTATTTGCTGGTATTTGCTGAGAAGATAAACTACTTTAGCAACCAACAACAATCAAACTATACAAGACATGGAAATACACATAAAATTAATTATAGATTTCTAATATATCACCAATTACCATAAAAATGAAAATGGAAAACTAATGTAAATGTGTTATGAAGTTAAAAATATTTAGCACATATGGGGAAATAGTAATTGAGATAAATGAAAGAGGGAAAAAGGAGAAATAGAGGAGAAACTACTGTAAGTAAATGAGAAAGGAAGAATGAAGGCAAATATTACAGAGAAAAAAAGAGCAAAACATTGGGAGATTGTCCAGTAATTTAAAAGCTAAAAAAATTACATAATTGGAAGAAGTGAAATAAAAATTATAATATTAGACTAATAAAAAAATAAGAAAGCTGGGGGCTGGAGAGGTGGCTCAGGGGTTAAGCCTCTGCCGTGCAGGCAGAAGGTCCTGAGTTCGGATCCTAAACCCCTCGTATAGACGCCAGGCGGAAGCGGGGGCGGCCTGTGTTTCCCATCCTGATAGGCAGAGCCTGTGAATCCCGGGGCAGAGTAAACCAGGAGGAGGTGGAGGCGTCCATGATGGTTCCTGAATTCGTCCGTGGTTCTGCATACACACACATACATGTACACACACACACATACACGCACAATTGAATAAATAATAAAAAAAATTTAAAAAAAAATAAGAAAGCTGAAAATATTGGTCACTTGGTAGAATGTTTTCCTAACATGATAAAGCCCTTGGTTCAATTCCCAGTACAGTAAAAATCTACATGTGGTGACTTATACTTGTAACCCCAGCATTAAGGAGGTAGAGGTGGAGGATCAAAAGTTCAAGCTGAGCTACAAAGAAAACTTGATATCAGCATGGGCTGAGACCCTGTCTCAAAAAATAATAAAGAAAGAACAAAAAAAAAAATAAAGCGAAGTCAAAATACTGCTAAATGCAGGAAAGCAGACAGAAGGTAAGACAAGAAAGAAACTAAAGAAAAGAAAACTATTTTTCCCCAGTGGGAAAATGCATAAATAAAATTAAATGAATGTATAAAGGGGAATAGCAAATAAAAACAATAAGACTGAAAAATACAATAACATTAAAATCTTGCTAAATGTATTGGAAGGAAAAAAGGAGAGAAAGAGAGAGCAGCTTCTTTCTGAGTCTTCCAAAATTAAAGGTTGACTCCTGTGTATATGCATGTAGTGGTTACTCTTAACTATTGCTGCAAGACAACACCCAAAGTCAAACAACTTAAGGGAGAAGAGAAAACTTATTCAGCTTACAGTTCCAGAGGGGAGAAACAGTCTTTCATGGCGAAGGTGACATGGCTGGTGACTGAAGCTGGAGGCAGGCTAACTCACTACAGACATCTTTGGAGAGTCTCTCTTCTGCCCAGTTCTCTGTTCTGTGGTTCCTGTTATCTGGTCTGCTACTGGGAATTCCAGTAAGATCTAGGGCTGGTCTCTGTATTGTAAATGTATTGATCCAGACAATCTCTTCAGGGGGGTCCCACAGCTGAATTTAGTTAATGCCAGGTGTGGTCAACTTGACACCCAGGATTAACAATCACATGCCTACCCCTTGTCAACTTGACACCAGTTTCCTTAGTCCACTCTTAATCTCCACATAAAAACAGTAAGATTCATAGTCCCTCCTAACATAACATAGCTATCCACATACAATCACAAACGCACATTATTTTTCCCAAGATAAGTGACAAAGTCACTTGATAAATTAGTATCCCATAACACAATATCATAATATACATTGCAACATTTTACCACATAACTACAGATTTAAATTACATCACATAAATATCCTCTTAGTATAAATCACACTCAATACAACTGTAAAAGTCTCAGTATAGATTATATCAGGAGTCCCAACATAGTCCAAAAGTCTAAAATCCAAAGCCACCTATAAAATCAAAAGACAAGTTACATACCTCCAATATACAATGGCACAAAATAAATATTTCCAGAATGGGAGCATATACAGAAAGATAGGTACAAACTCCAAATTCTGTAGCTCCAAGTTCAACAGAGGAGCCTGTTGTTGAAATCATCTCAGTTCTAAAGGGCTTCAGTTCCACCCCTCCCTCCAATGCAGCTGCTCACAGAACACATCAGTCTCTTGGGCTGGCTCCTTCTAGGGTATACAGCTCTCTTTGGCACACAATGTCCCATGTTATCTCTGTCATCTCTAATATCTTTGTTTCTCAATGGCAAACCAGGCTTTAATTTTTTTATCTTTAATCCACATCACAAAATTCCCCTTCTTGGGCCTTTAAACTTCAGGCTTTCTGCCACATGCTGCCTGGATTCTGCCAGTCTCTGAAACCTTGGAAGAGGGATTCACAACCTCCTCCCTTTTGCATCTTTGATGCTTCTGAAACTAGAACCACGTGGATGACTTTGGCAGGATTTTCAGTTACCTTGGGTTAAGAGATTGGCCCCCTTGAATCACAGCTGATTCAACTTCTCTGTGCTAACTGCAGGAAAAAATCTTTTTCTCCTGGGCAGTTGCTTAGGGGAGAAGCAGACCCTTGCTTTGGAACACCACCCTTTAGATCATGCCTTCCAAAATGATTTGCATTCTTATGGGTGGGAGCCTTCTCTGAGAATATCCCCTCAAGCTAGGGCTTCTCCTATTATCCAAATTGAGAGCCGCTTTGATTTAGTACTGGAGCTAATTTAATTTATCCAGCCAATATTTTGTCCTCTACTTCTTCTTGGTTTAACTCTTTAAGTTTGCCATTGCATTTTTCATTATCAGATCTTACAGTTTTTGCTTCTTCCTGCCTGATTCTTTGCTCTTTTTCATGACTCTGAAGATAACTGAAAAATAGTCATATCACATTGTCAAAACTACATTGCTTTGAAATTTCCTCTGCCAAGCACTCCAGTTTAACTTCAGGCAAGCTTTTAGGACAAGGGCAAAACTTCACTAAACTCTCAGCCAACACATGGCTCCATGTGTCACTTGTCCAGTTGCAAACACAGTCTCTTTTCCCCTCTGGACCATCACAAGCTGGGCTTCCATTGCCTGCGTCTCTCACAGCATTGCTGTCTTTGGAGTTCTCATGAGGCAGGACCATTTGGCCCTATCACCAAGACGCAAAGACTTTCCCAACACAAAGTCCAAAAGTTCTCCATATTTCTCCCAACACACAGCTCTAAAGGCACATTAGCCTTCACAGAATTGGCCACACTGCTGGGTACCAAATTCTCTCAGCTTCACAAACAGCTTCATCTTGTGGTACCAGCTATTCTTAATACCCCACTACACAGTACCCATTTCTGTAACATTACTCTTAACTATTATTGTGAGAGAGCACCCAAAGTCAAACAACTCAAGGGAGAAAAGAAAATTTATTCATCTTACAGTTCCAGAGGGGAGAAACAGTCTTTCATGGCAGAGGCGACATGGCTGGTTGCTGAAGCTGGAGGTAAGCTAAGTCACTACAGACATCTTTGGAGAGTCTCTCTTCTTCCCAATTTTCTATTCTGTGGCTCCTTTTATTTGGTCTGCTACTGGGAGGCTCCAATCAGATCTAAGGCTGGTTTTTGTATTGTTAATGGATTGATCCAGATAATCTCTTCAAGTGGTCACATCTAATCTTAGTTGATGCCACATGTGGCCAAATCGACACCCAGGATTAATTATCACAACAGATGTTGGGGGTCGCATCAACTGAACATTCATGAGCTCCTGTCTTTCCCATGGTTCACGCAGCTGTGGAGTCTGATGTCCACCAGTTGTTTTCACAGAAGTTTGCTTTCCTTCTTTACGTATCAGGGGCCCCTGCTGGCCACACCAAGCACTGTACTCTGTGGTATGGGTGGGAAGCAGCCACAGCACTGAGATTTTGCAAGACCTCTTGCACGTAGACCTCCGAGCTTGGGGGATGCTACCATGGGCATCGCGTGCACCCCTGGAGGATCAGAGGTCTTGGGCTCTGCTGTAAAGAATGGGAAAGAGGTGACTGCAGAGTCTGAATCACCCACTGGCCTCAGGCTGGAAGCTCTCAGGGTCTGGGGTAATTCTCAATTGTTGATATACCAAGCATTCAGGCATCCAGGGTTGTTCTCTCTCTCTCTCTCTCTCTCTCTCTCTCTCTCTCTCTCTCTCTCTCTCTCTCTCTCTCTCAACCATGCAGAGCTATTCTCCATCTCTCTTTCTTTCTCTGCTCTCTTTCTCTCTCTCTCAACTGACTTGCAGAGGTTGTGTTTTTAGTTTCCTGTACTTTCTTCTTCTTCTTCTTCTCTTCTTCTTCTTCTTCTCTTCTTCTTCTTCTTCTTCTTCTTCTTCTTCTTCTTCTTCTTCTTCTTCTCCTCCTTCTCCTTCTCCTTCTCCTTCTCCTCCTCCTCCTCCTCCTTCTCCTTCTCCTTCTTCTTCTTCTTCTTCTTTCTCTCTCTCTCTCCTCCCCCCATTCTGTCCAGCCCTCCTTCCCTCCAAAATGCCTCACACAAGAGCTATGAACTGGGGGCCCAAATAGAGAGCCATCAGCTTGGGGGTGTTCCTGGGACTCCTGTGCAGCACTGTTTTCGACCCCCAGTTGCGTCACTGGGAGGCTAGTGGGATGTGCATGCCCTGCAGACCCATGGCCAGAGGAATCGTGGATTCAAAGTGTGTGACATGGCTGGGCCTGCCTGACTTTCACCAGGCTTACTTTCTGAAAACTTCTATCTCCCCTGTGGCTGCCACAGAGCCATGTGGTAGAGGCTGGTTTGGTTGTCAGTGCTCTGCTGAGGCTCTGTGTTCATCTGAGCCCATGAACATTCAGCTGCGCCAACGAGGCCCTGAATGTTCAGGAGAAACCCTGTGTGTTTGGCTGCATGGCAGGTGTGTCACACCAAGGCTGTGTGGGTGTGTGTTTTTGTGTATATGTATGTATGAATGTATATTTGTGTATATATGTGTGTATGTATGTGTCCATTTCTGTGTCTGTGTGTGTGTCTGTGAATATATATGTGTATATGTGTGTGTATGTATGTGTCTGTATGTCTGTGTGTGTATCTGTGTATGTATGTGTGTATCTGTATGTATTTGTGTATATGTGTGTATATGTATATGTGTCTGTGTCTGTACCTGTATGTCTATATGTGTGTATGTCTGTGTATATATGTGTGTATGTATGTATGTATGTATGTGTATATGTGTGTATGTATGTGTGTGTATTTGTGTCTGTGTGAATGTGTGTGTATGTATGTGAATGTCTCTGTGTGTATGTGTGTCTGTGTATGTATGTGTGTCTGTGTGTGTCTATGTGTCTGTGTGTATGTGTTGGGCTGAGGCCATGTGTGGTGGGCTGAGGCCCTCCATGTGCATTCTGCTGAGAACCTGGGCTTTTCACGCCTCTGTGTCACACATCTCTTTTCTGCACTTTTCCAATATCCCTTCACTTCCTTCATGGATTTTTAAAGTTCTTTCTCAATTTCTTTGAGATAAAGTCTATTTTTTCCCTCATCTGACTTTCTATTTAACCAGTTCCCACAGAGGCAATCTCTCTAGTGGGCCATCTTGCCCAAAAAATCCATTTTTCTTCTACGGCTGAATAAAACTCCATGGGCATTGAGGGGTTGGGTCAATGACATCAACTCATTCTGTTCATCTATGAGAAACTCTCAATAAAAAAAATCTAAAGTAAAAGGAAAAATAAACAGATGTGCAAGCATTTCCTCAGGCCTTTCCCCAGAGAGAAAAGACAAAAATACTCCTCTCCCACTTTCGCCCCAGAAGCAATTTGGCTGAACACTTTCCTAGACAGTGCCTGGGGCCCGGTTTCTAACTCACCTGCATCCACACCCCAACTGGACAGTTCACTGGGGAGCCCACAGGATCCTGGGGGACTGCGTGAGGAGTCTGTGTCTCCCTCTTCCTAGCTCCAGAGACAAAGGCACGCACTGAGTGTCACAGTATTCACGCATCCCTCGATCCCTAGCTCCGCGAGCAAACAAGGCTTGGCATTCAGAAGCCCACAGAAACAGTTTTAAACAACTGCTAGAACACATAACTTGTCGTGTTGCCTGGATGTATGTGCAGCAAGTAGACAGCAAACATCGTCTCCCAATTCCTTCCTGGAAGGATTGATTATACAGCTAACATTTCAGTTGCTGCCATTGAGCATCGAAGAACTAATATGACAGTCACCTGGGAGCTTCAGCAGGTGTGTGAAAATTTTCACAAAATAATAAAGGCCAAAAGCTTCCATGCCTGGGAAGAAAATAGACAACAAATCCAAAAGAGTTGAAGAAAACTCGGTAAGTGGGCTGGAGAGATGGTTCAGGGGTTAAGTCTTTGCCTTGAAAGAAGGACATCTGGTCTTCCGGGCCTGGAAGACAGGCCTGGGAAACCCAGAGCAAAGCAATAGCCAGTTAGAACAATCCAGAATTATTCCCCAAATCACCCTAGGGTTTCCACAGGTGCACACACAGCATTGTCTCTTCTACACACACACATATACACAGAGACACACATGTACACGCAAAAAAAAGAAATATTAACAGAAGATTATTATTAAAAGAAGAAATACTTTTTCAAAAGCCTATGTTAAAAAAAATTTTTTTGAACACCCTAAATAAAACGTGGTCAAATAGACCAACATGGAGAGACAATATAGTCAGATTTCATCTACATAGGGAAAGAGAATATTGAAAACAATAAAGCACAAGAGATTGTTATGTACTCTCTAAATGTCTGTCGTTGTAGCTTTCAGTAGAAACCTTGCAGATCAGAAGGAAGTGAGATGCTACATGTCAAGTATCAAAGAAAAAATGCCATACAGAAATAATACACGTAGGAAGCCTGTAATTAAGAACTAAATGGGAATCAAGAACTTTCTCAAACAGACAAAAGCCAAGAGAGTTGGGTCAATTCATTTGAATTCTGCAAAATGAATACATGGATATTCAATATAAATATACAAATTATTAACATCCGTGGTATATAATGTGAGGGGTAAAAGTGAAGAGTTCTTGCATACAAGAGAAATTCAATTGTTATGAACTGAAGCATAGACTGCTACAACGGTAATATATTTACATCTAATCACAACGTGGTTACTTCAGAGAAAAATAAGGAAGAAAAAAATCTTTTCAAAGCAAAGTGACGGCAAAACATAAAATAATATAACAAAGGAAGGCTAAATGATGACATTTTTCAGCACAAACAGGAAACAGCTAATAAAGCAGCAATCATAAAGCTTTCCCTATCGGTAACTACTTATATAAATGTGTTAAACTCCACTAATGAAACAATATAGAGTAGCTGAATAAGGGGGAAAATAGCAATAAGAGCCAATTGTCTACTGGCAAGAAACTCAGTTTAGATTCAACAATACACATCAACTAGAAAAAAAAATGGGAAATATGCTCCATGAAAATAGTAATCAGAAGAAAGAAGAGTACTTGCATCAAGCAAAGTAGAATTTAAAGTAAAAGAATCTGTTTCTAGAGACAGAGGAGGCTGTCATACAGGATAAAAAGGAAAATTAAGCCTTAAGATGTAATTATTGCAAATGTATGTACTCCCACATCTGAGAATCTATGTGTACAAAGCAAACACTGGCAGATTTGAAAGGAAAATTGATGGCAATGCAATATTAATAAAAGACTGTAATGCCCATTCTTAATAATGAATAGAAAATCCAGAAACCTAGTGCAATAGCTTACTCTTTTTATCTCAACACTCAGAATACAAAGGCAGGATTGCAACCAAGGGCTTTACGTATGCTAAGCACTGTGCAAACTGAGCCATGGCTTCACGTGTGCTTAAGCAGTTTACAAACTGAGCTGAATCCCAGCCCAATGGATACATTCTTACGATGCTATTATAATAAAAAGTGAGAAATCACCCTGTGGATTGTAAACTCTGGCATACTCAGCATCTCAACCTTGATGTTTTCAATTTTTATTTTATTATTTTTCTATGTCAGATGATGACTATTTCTTAGATGGTTCCCAAATGGACAGAGTTAGACAATCTGAGGGAAAAGAAAGGAAAGTTTTGGATGGATAACCCTGAGCTATATCCAGTCACAAATAAGTCTGACTAGCTATTCAGTAAGCATATGAAAATAAGCTTTCTGCTTCATGAATCATCAGTGAAATTAAACCTTATCATCATGTGTTATTATTGTACTTACCCCAGAAGAGGACAAAAGCAGGAAATGCCAGTTGTGAAGCAGGATGAAAAATAACAATTTTCAGACAACATGCATAGGAACATAAATTGGTGCAACTAACTCAGAATATAGGAGAACATAGAAGATAGAATTTTGGAACTCTGGCCACACACAGATCTGCTGAAAGTGAAACATGCATAACATGTAACCTAAAAAAAAAAGTTCACCACAGCACTGTCTATGACAGCCCACATCAGAAACTACATGTTTGGTCCTGTAACCACACCACAGTCTCCCAGTGTGACAGAACATTTCATGGAGAATGGTAAACCATAGTTACATAAAAGAGCATGCATCAATTTCACCGATATATTATAGAGTAGAAGTCAGATCTGAAGAAGTACCTAGTGGGGCTGAGTTCTAGCTCTGTAGCCAAGCACTCTCCTAGCACTGATGAGGCCTTAGTTCATCCCAGAACCATAAAAATATTTTCTTTAAACAAAACTATCCACTGGCCTTTTCTTCCAAATGAACAGCCAGAAAATATCCTTTGTGATTAATGACTGGTAGTACATGCAGTAGTAATAGTGCTCTTTTCTTGATCTGAATATCATTCACACAGCTATATAAAACTTGTGAACTCCATCAAGACATTTACTTATCATCTTAGACACTTTTCTGATTGAATTTTTCACTTTGAGAATATTCCTACTATATTTTTCTTAAGTAGTAAATAAATAAAGGAAAATATCAAAGATAAGGAATTTAATTTAAACAGTATTTCCACAGAAAAGATGGAAAACAAAAACACTGACAGGCTGGAATTATCATTTTAATAAGATGGTGTTATTGAGAGGATCTGAATTCTCAGAAGAGTCAGCAGGAACCTTCAGATACTCACAACTTCTACCCGACCAGAATAGGCAAATGCTTCTTGGCTATGCAACACAGATAAACAGTGCCGCAAAAAATATGATGGACTTCTTTTGCTCTGCATCTTAATCTGCAGGAGCCTTTTGTCTGCCAGCATGTAGAAAACACTCTTTGGATGTAGAGATTGGGGCCACTTCTAACTGCCAACAAAAAAGAAAGTTGAAGTATAATTAGTATCCTGTGGCCAGGGATAAACCATCCTTCAGGCACTCCATGAATTACAATAAATTCAGCGTAATTAGGTATATCCAACATATCATATGCTGAATACCCCCTTTCTGTTGCTTCTACCTCGTTTTCAAGGGGTCCTATTAGAAGTTATTAGTTCCCGTGATCCATACATAAGCAAACCACTAGTCATCTACATGCTGGCCACAGTGAGTAGATTCTGCTTGCTATGCAAAGATCATTCACTGGAGCCCCAAGATCCTACAAGGTCCCAAACAGAATGTAAGCAGAGTCTAGATTAGCTACCTAAGGCAGTTTGCCATTATCAAAGAGACAGCCTGAAGAAAGATCAGAAACCTAGAATTTCAGAAGGCTATCATTCTACTTCTGTATTCACCAGCCGTTTTCTTATGACATTTTTGTGAAGTTCTGGAGTGATCATAGCACCTGTGATGAAAAACCTTGTAGTATCTGAAACACATGCCTATATCTCCTGCTGGTGATGCTAGACCAAGACACCCCAGAAAGCCAAGGAGCAAGGGGCAGGAGGGAAGTTTATAAAGATGAATATGGTCCTGATTTCTTCCCACTCTTCCAAGTTAAGTCTTAGTCTCTCTACTAACTGCTCCATAAAACAGCTTTTGCACTATTCATATGATGGATGTATGAAAATAACGCGTGTGATGCAATCAAGGGCCAGTGACAGGTGAACTTGCTGTGTGCTTTCTGGGGACAAGGGAGTCCCATAGAAGATTGCACAAAGTGTCCGGAGATCCATGAAAGAGCAACAGTGGCCTCAGAGCAATCCTTACCTATCTGCTAAATCCTCACAGTGGCCCTTAAGCGACCCACCTTGAATGTGGAAGTTTAAGGAAAGAGAAAGGAACTTTCTAACAGCCACAGAAAACTGCAACAAGCAAAACAATTTCGAGAGGCTCCACTTTAGTGGAGATTCTGATTCCTCAGATTGATGCTCTACAGCCCTCACTTGTGCTCCAAGTTAGTTGAATACATACTGAGAAGAGCTGTGCCTGTAGATTCTGCTCAGCATAGATTTTCCTTTGGTTCTAACTCAGTCCAGAGTTACATAGTCAGCCAACGCTAAGGACAAGTCCTAAAGTCCTTGAGGAATGGTCTCCCTCCTATCCCAAGTCCTACCTGTCCTCCAAAGACCTTTTCATTCCACTCTGCCCCATTTCTGCAAATATCAGTCCAACCTTAACCACAAACTTTATAGATGCTCCAGATCAAATTCCAGACTCAGTTTCTTCTCTGTAGAAAGTCATGTCCTGTTGCGAAGCCTTAGCATCTCTCCACTTCTACAGCAGCCCATAATATCCATCTCTGTTTCAACTTCTGCTTGTCTCGCTCCAGTAGAACCTCACACCCTAATTCCACAGGGAAAGGGATCCATCTTACCTAGTGGGACAGAAGAAAGCAAGACAAGGGCTACAAAGATCAGCAGGAAGCTCCTCATGGCCAAACCAATGAGCAGAGAGGCCGCTGAGATGGAAGGGACAGCAACTCTATATGTAGGTTTGAGAGATGGGGACCTGCATGGCCAGTGAACCTTTTGGAACAAGAACATCTGTTTGCTCCACTGAGCAGTCCAATAAATGCAAGGCTTAGCATTAAGTTAAAGCAGAAAGGGCTCTGTGGACATGGGTAGAGTGATGGAAGAACGCAGCTTTTGGGTACTGCAGCAGTAACTAGCTTCACTGCACTTATCCTGATCCGGATGAAGCCTTGTGCACAGTTCCACCCTGCACAACTGAAAAGTGAGGCAGAGCTAGGTGACCCACAGAAATGAAAAGTCACCCATGTCGGCTCTTCTCTGCCAAGTGGAACTAGAATCTGAAAAAGTTGAAGAAATAAGAACATCCAATCACATATCCAAACTTTAACTTGTTCCGTTATAACTCAATATGTTTATTGAAACTTATGAGGTCAAGTAATGACAATGAAAATAAGTGACCCATGAGCATGAAAATAATACAAAGTTAGGGTGACATCATGAAATGAGATCGCCTGTGTCACTGTAAGGAGCCCAGCAGACCATGAGGACAGCACATAAGAACATTATACATTCTTCTTGTTATTGATATTGGTAGAAGTCAGTAAGCAATTCTTGCTTATTTATAGATAAAGAAAATGGCAGCCACCAGTGATAAGAGACTCAAGAAATTTAAACAGCATCTATAAAGGAAATGTGAGAATCTCTGATAATTATCCATTCATCAGTTGATGGATATAGGCTGATTCCACGTCCTTAATATTGTGACTATAGTTACAATGAACATGAATAAACAAGTATCTCTGTAGTAATATACAGAGTCCTTTAGGAATATGCCTAGGCATAATATAGCTGGGCCCCATGGTAGGGATACCTGTTTTCTGATTAGATTAAGGTCCTCTTTTCAGGAAACAACTCATTCCTGGTACTGTAAGCCTGGCTAAGAACCTGTGAATGGAGAGGTAGGCTCTAGAAAGAATAAACCGTTATTGTTTTGCTACATGATACTAAATACCTTCTAAATACTTATCTTTATACTCCATGTTAATGCACCTCTCAGCCTTCAACTGAGAAGCTTCTTTTTACAATGAAATCACAAGCAACTGAAGTGGAGAGAATAAATGACTGTGGAGTACTTGGTCCTAAGTGGGACATCTATAGCATCCCTTACTCAGAGAACATCATGGAAGAAAGGATGAAAAGAATGTAAGATTAAAAGAATGGAGAGCAGTGTCTCCAAATAGTGTCTTCTAGACATGACAGGGCTGTGCTTTCTTTCAAAAGACCTACCCAAGATTTCCTGCCCAAAGGTCTGTTAACATGTCAGCATAGAGAGGGAAAGACTTCACGAAGCACCACTGTTGTGCCAGCACTTACAAATTAATGCAGAGTTTCCTAAATGGGATTAGCAGGAATTGAAACCAGGCCAGGGTTGGAGGGGTCTCAACCAGACTGAGACTATGCTAAGACAATTTTATTCTATGTTTAATTGGGACATATTCATTAAACTATGACAGCCATCCAGAATCAGTAACCATAAAGAAAATAAGAAAGAACAGCAAAATCTTGTATAAACAAGAAGTTCAAAGTAAATAACAAGAAAGCATACAAGGAAATACATAAAGATATTTATGACTTACTATGCATATTTTCTGCTCTTATGGGAATCGTCTATATTTGTCCAAGGTTGCTATAGAAACATGCTGTGTCATTCCAAGTCAAACTATTGTAAAAGAAAGAACACTGTGAGCTGTGTGGTACCACTTCTGGCTTGAGACTCAATCACAGGGAAAGCAAGATCTCTTGTAAAGGCCAATGAGCAGGAGACAAAGTATCTTAACTGCTAATCTTGCTGCCCAGTCTGATCAGCTCAAAAGGCCCCAGGAAGGCCAGCATTGACCTGCACACTATCCCTCTCTGAGGAACTGTTAATGGTTAATGCTGGTTATGGAAAGGAGAGATGCTTTTTCCCATGATATATTACCCATGTTCCAGCAAGTGTCCAGACACATGGTAATGCCAAGTAACCCTTATTAAGCTCAGTGGAACACACACACACACACACACACACACACACACATACACACACACACACACACACGCACGCACGCACGCACATGCACACACATGCACACATTCATGTTCATGCAATATAAAAGTAGCCATCCTACTAGTCTGGCTAGGAAGGAGGCCATCAGTGGGATAAGGAGGGGAGATGGGATAGGTGACTAGGGGATAAAAATGGCTAAAATTCATTGTATACATGCATGAAACTATCGAAGAATTTTTAAAAAGCACTCTTTACTCATCTGCTACTTGCTTTATTCAATAAAAACGTTTGTGGGACCTATTTTACACATAGATACATATGAACTTCTTAACAATTGTAATCATGATAAATGATAGGTGGGTCAAAAAATCCTAAAGTAGAGCATGATAGAGGAAGACCATGTGCATTGAGCCCTGATTGTGGCACTCACAGACATACACACACACACACACACACAATACAGTGTTGTAACTACAAAATGTTTTAAGTAAGCCTCATGTGTGCAAAGGCAAAGTCATTGAGACATGTGGAACAAAGAGGAAGGATTCAAAATATGCCCCCCCCAAAAAAAACCAAAACACGAGGGAAGACTGAAGAAGAGAAACTACAACTTGATGAAATGCAGTAGTGAGTCCTTCACTCTTGGATAGGAATGGATGTGATTCTCCAATTGAAATGTCCTGAGCAGGTTATTGAGTTTTAAAACAAGATTCAACTATGTGTTCCCCATATAACACCCAGAGACTGAAGGTAATTTGACCTGTGTGAAAGGCAAGCTGAAGAGAATAGGTGACTATATTTAAATCAGGAAAACACAGATTTTCCATCAAAATCTGTCACAAAAGGCAAAAAAAAAAAAAGAGTTGCTTTCAAATGATAGAAATACCAGTTTGTCGAAAGCATACGAACCCTATCCACTGCTGGCCACACATGTCTCAGTGGTGCAGTGGCTGCCTAGCATATGTGAGGCCCTGGGTTCAGTTACCACTTTGGAAGAAAAATATCTTCTCTAATAGGCAGGAGACATTCTCCAAGATGTAACACTTACTAGGTCACAAAGAAAAGTCTTTACAAACTTAAGAAGACTTAAGTCAGGTCAACTATTATTTCTGATCACAATAGTATGCAACTACAATAAAATAGGGGTTCTGAAAGTTTACAAACACTTGGAAATTTACAAATATGCACCTAAGAAGATATTCTCAGTAAATAAGGAGCATGCACAATATAGTGTACATCATGGACAATGATGAAATAAGTGAATACTTCAAGATGTCTGAGGCACACAAGCAAAAGGACCTCTGAGTTCAGATCCCCAGGTGGATATGTCAGTGGCCATAATTTTGGCCCTGGAAGGTGAATCAATAAGGAGATAGATCAACCCAGGATGTTTCCCAATGTCACCCTTGGATCTCTACAAGCTCACATACTCAAGTTCCCTTTTGTTCACATGCCTGCATACAGATGTACACATATCATAAGGTAAAATACATACACTCGTGCAATATATATATATATATATATATACATACACACACACACACATATATATATAATGCCTAAGGTGAGTAAAAATTAAAACATATCCAAACTTATAGGATGCAAAAAATTGTTCTAAGAAGGAAATTTGTAACAATAAACTAAAAAAGAAGAAATCTTAGATGCCTCATCCTTGGATGTGCTCAGATTGAAAAAGAAAAAATACTTCCAATAAGCAACAGTCATCTCAAGGACACAGAACAAAGAACAGGGGCAGGGGAAAGTGTGTGAATGCAAGGACCTGAGTTCAAATCCTAGAATCTATGCACGGTAGCACACATTTGTAATCACAGTGCTCCCATGGCAAGAAGGGAGGTGCAGACAGGGACAAGCAGGCCAATTTGCCTGGTGAATATAGATGCAGACATCGAAGAGATCACGACGCAAATAGGAAGAGGAGACGTGACACCGGAAGACTCTGATCTCCATATCTCATGTGGCATGTATTTGCCCACAGTCACACACACAAATATGCGCACACATCATACCCCCCACACATCATACTCATACACATTGTACACACTCAAAAGATTAACGTGTTAAAGAAAAGGAACAAATGAAACCCACGATGGATGATGAACTATTTAGGCTTTTACAGAAGAAGAAATTCTGTCACTTGCAACAAAAATTGAATGTGTTAGAAAGCATCGTGGTAAAGAAAGAAAGGCAAGGTGTGGGAAGGCAAATGTCACATGTCCTCATTTTATGTGAAATCAAAATAACTGTATTCATAGAAGCAGGAAGTAGGATGGTGAGTGTCCCAGAGGGTGGAGCAACAGAGGTGCTGTGGTCCAAAGAACCCATCTCAGACAGCAGGAATAAACTGCTCCAAGTGTATTAGAGGGAGTGGTGAATGTGCTTACTTACAGCACACTGTGTCTTTCAAATATCACCAAGACATTAAATTTCAAATATTCTCACCATAAAAATGATAAGCAGAGCTGGAAAGATGGCTCAGGGGTTAAGACTCTGTCTCTCAAGCAGAAGGTCCTGAGTTCAGATTTTGGGTCCCATATAAAAACAACAGGCAGACAAGGCAGCAGACTGCACTTCTGGCTTTGGTGTACAGAGTCTGGGGAATCCCATAGCAAAACAATAAGGATGTAGAAGCAATCCAGAATGATTCCCAAAGTCACAGGGACACACAGTGCCCTCTGATAAACACACACACACATGCGTGCACACACATACACATGCATGCACATGCAAAATAAATAGCATGTGAGATAACTGATGTACTGGTTGTCTTGATTTCATTAATTCATATTGTATTCATAAGTCATATGCTTATTTCATACCAAATAAATACACTATGCTTCAAACCACAATGGAAATTTTAAAAATGAATAGTAGTAGATATCATGTCAGAGTTGTGGTGGAGGAGCTGGAAATGCCACATTGTACCTCTCAACCATACATAATAAGTATTTGTCAGTAGAAATAATATAAAGAAATACATGACAAATGAAATGTTTCAATGACTCACTCTAGGAAACAAAAACATAAAAGCAATTAAGAATAAAGAACATGGTGAGCGCAAAACACATGGGAAGGTAGACATGAATGACCAGCTGTACAGCCAATGTGAATGGGCCATCATCACCAACTGAAAGACAGAGTTTAAGTTGTTTTCATTCTGAAATAACCCATTCATAAGAGGGCCACTAAGGACAGCAAAAGGCAGAGAATAAAACACAAAAAAGAGGCCAGGTCTAACGAGGATTTTAGCTACTAGCCACAAAAAGTCTTCTCACATCTTCCTCCAACAGCTGCCAGACCAAGGCTTCGGGTGTCCACATGCAGCTCCTGGTCTGCTCAGTGATGTGTTTTATCACTTTGGGACCCCTAGCAGCTGTTACCTCGGAGGCCCAAAATCCACCATCAGCCCTTCCCTCTGATGTGTGCTTGGAAGGGAGGTGTCTTTTTTTACTGCTGCTGTTATAAAACACCCAGGCAAAAGCAATTAGGCAGGAAGCATTGGTTTAGTTGACTGGTGGGGTTTTGGCTCACTGTGCGTCATGGTGGGAAGCCAAGGCTTGAAGCAAGTGGCCACATAGAATCCATCGTCAGAAGGCAGAGAGGGACAAACACTCGCTGTTTAGTTCCCTGCCCCCATTTGTACAGCCCAGAATCCCTTTAATTTACTCTTAAAGATGCCACCCTGGGCATACTCACCTCCAGGAGTCCTTGCCTAGTTCACATAAAGCTCAATAGCAGTGTACAAAGCATTGCATCCATAAAACTGCCATTACCTCATTGTGTTCAAATTATAGAACTTTAAGTCTCCTGCCGTGTGGCTGAGAGAAAGAACCCAGAACAGGGTCTTCCATAGAGAACCCCAAATGCTAGTCATACTGAGCTGAACTCTCTTCTCACACTCTGTGAAGCTCTCCACTTTGTGTGTGTACCCCCGTAATTGCCCTGGCCCCCTAAAGTCTTCTCACATGGGTTCTGTGCTTCATGTATGGCAGAGATGGGCCTGAGAAGAGGAGAGATGAACCTCAGGTCCACTGTCCACTCTGACATGTAGGTAAAACTATTTGTCAGAAGCCAAACTCGTGCCCAGCACTGGTGCTGCCTCCCTGCCCAGAAAGGCATCAGGCCTTGCAATCTTGTTCATTCCCATAAAACCATGGAGACAAAGATGCCCTTGTTTACAACGCTTACACTAAGAACTTCAAGAAGTAGAGTTGTGGGGGAGGGATAACTAAAATTTCCGTGGGAAAGAATCACGTTCTGTGGACCATCTGGCATGCACTGAGAAAGAACAAACACGCCCCGGAGACTTCTGAGTGAAGACATCTAGCCTTGGAAGGAATCGCCAAGGTCTTTCTTCTCTGTGTGGGGCCAGTCACCAAGCCAGCATCTCCTCACAGTGTCCTCAGACCTCCAACGTAATCTCTTATCAAAGAGAACAACCGATTCACTTGGTTGCCCAGCTCCTTCCAGGCAGGTATGTGTCTTAATCAATAAGGACGCCCTGACCTTACTCCCTCTGTGAACCCCACCCCCTGCACCTGGTGCACAGAGTGATTTGTGTTTATTGTCTTTGTGTCTAAGTAACTGCTCCACACAGCCAGCTTGTCGTCCAGCTCCTGTCTGGGCTTGAAGCCATCTCTCAGTGATGGTGGGGCCACCTCAAAGAGACCAAGACTGGTGACTTAATCTTAAGCCCTCATCCCAATACACAAGCCTGAGCCACCATTCCTGCTGCACTTGTTCTTCCTCTAACCTGCCTGCTCTGTGTTTTCACCATGAGGGGTGCTAGATTGTATTAATTCTACTGCATTTAATTTCTATACCAATCAAAATGACTCATGTGGTTTTCATCTTTTATTCAGTGGTTTATAGATGACATTTATTCATGTGTATATGTTCAATTCTTCTGGCATCTGCTCAATTCCATTTGTTCGTGGTGAATAATCTTTTGGTTGCTTACTTATTATTTTTATGTGGTGTGTGTGTATACATACGCTGTCTGTGTAGGCACACACGTGCCATGACACACACGTGGGCATCATAGGACAGCTCTGTAGAGTTAGGTCTTTACCATCATCCACTTGGGCTCCTAGCCCACCACAGGAAAGTACCACACACTGGATGGGCTGGGTTTTCCACATCAACTAAGCAAGTACCTGCAGACTTGTTCAGGGGCCGCTCCAACCATTGATTCCTCCCAGTTGTGCCCCAAACAGCCTGCAACTGTCAAGTTGACACTCGAAATGTAACCATAACATTATCCCTTGTCGACTTGACACAAACACATAACTTTCAGTACTATAGGAACTTTAACTTAAGGATTGCAGGAGCCTTTATCCTCTAAGGTGTCTTGGCAGCCTCTGAATAATCTTTTTATGGTATCAGTGGATTTGGTTTGCCAGCATTCTACCAAAGACCTTTTTTTTTTTTTTTTTGCTTTGTGAGAGTTGCTGTGGGTATGTACATGTATAGGGATGTGCCTAGAAGAGAGTACTTAAGTGTACGTGCCTGTGGACACCCAAGGAAGACTTTAGGAGTCACTCTAGATTGCTCCACTTCCTTGATGTTTTCTCTGAGGGTTCCCGGGCTCTGCCTTCTAGGGCCAGCCAGAAGTGAAGACTGTCTGTATTTCCGCCTGGCATTTTTACCAGGGATTTGGGGATCTGAACTCAAGTACTTGCTTGAGAGGAAGAAGCTTTAACCCTTGAGCAATCTCTCTGTCTCTGAGGATTTTTGTTTCTATATCTATCAAGAATGTTGACCAGCAATTTTTTGGTTGTGTTCTTATCTGACTTCAGTATCAGGGTATATAGCTAAAAGCTATCTTGCAGAATGTACTCGAAAGAATTCCTTCCTCTTCAATGTTTGAAATAACCTATGAGAAACAGTATTAATTCTTTAAACATATGATAGACTCTAACCAGAAAAAAAATCTTGTCCTGTGGTTTACTCTACTGAGAGATTTTTTTTATTACTCATTCAGTCTTATTATTTGCTATGTATGTTTTCTCTATTTTCATGATTCAAGCTTAGTACAGAGTATGAACACAAGAAAATGGCCATTTTTCCAAGGTTTTCAAATTGGCTGGCATATAGTTATTCCTGATAATCTCTGTATTCTTGTATTGCTGTAGTAAAAGTTACAGCATCTCTGTTTTCATCCAATTTTACTTATTTGAGTCATCTCTACTTTACTTAGTCTCAATAGGGTTTGTTAGTCTCTGAAGAAACATTCTTCGTCTCATTTTACTTATTTCTGTTCAGGTCTATTATTTCTTTCCTCCTCCAATTCTGACTGTGTTTTGTTCTTGTTTTCTGGTTCTCAGAGATGCAATAACATCTTGCTTAGTTGAGATATTTTTTGATTGTAATAAACTTCCCACAGTTTCTTTCCAGTGCTGGATATCACCATGTACATTGCAACTGTCGTTTTCAACTTGACTGGGTTTAGAACCACCTAGGAGACACACTGTGGACATTGTGAGTGACAGGGTCTTTGGAGAGCTTTAACTGAAAAAGGGGAGACCCTCTGAATGTGGGTGGCATCATTTCAAAGGCTGTGTCCCAAGATGGAATAAAGAAAAATGGGAAGCCAGTGCCAACATTCAATTCTGTTGCAGTTCACCTGCATGGTTGCCAATAAATCACCATCAAACAGATTAAGGGAACAAGGGATTTATTTCCTTATGATAGTCCGGTTACAGTTTGTAGTCCAGCTTGAAGGGAGAGCACGCACCAACACCAGGGCGGATGGAACTGGCCACCATCAGCACATAATGGCTGAGAAAGGGACAATTCTTACTTGCCAAACCAGCATGTCTGGCCAAGTGTACATAAGGATGCCAACTCTCCCAATCAGCTCTCTGTATTTTATTCCAGGACCTAGTCCCACCCACCATAGGCTGGGCCTTCCCCCATCAGCTAGACAACCCCCGAAGGTTTGCTCTGGGCTTAACTCAACCACTAATTCTCTACAAATGTGCCCAGAGCTCAAACCCTCAACTGTCAAGTTGATGCCTATGCCTAACTATGACAATCTTTCTCTGCTTCTTGACTGTGGATGCCAGGTGATCAGCTACCACACACTCTTGCCATCATGGAAAACAGTCCCCTTGCACCATATGACAGAATAAATCCTTCCTTCCTTGAGTTGCTTTTTCAGAATTCTATCCCAGCAATGACAAAAGTAGCAAATACGCCCCAGCAGGCCCAACACTGGGCTCCAGTGCAGAGCCCTGTGCCAGCTTCTGAATCCTGCGGCTCACACTCTGACACTGGACATCAGAGAAGAGGTGGTAGAGCCAATCAGTTGCCTGGCCCAGCACACATCTAGACACTCATACCTAGATGCAACCAGTGCTAGGGGACAGCTTTGGGCTTTGCTATGTCAAGCCTAGAAGTGGATTTCACGTCTAAGAAATGCTCTGTGGTCTCCCAATGGTACAGGTCTCTTCCTGTGGTAGGTTGCTTGGAATTGAACAGGCAACTTGGGCAACTCTCTTCTTCTTCCCTTCTTCTTTCCTTTCTGGGTGTAAAAGAAGGTACCCGGCCTGATGCCTCATTCTTGGGAGGGCTATTGGATGCTATGCACAGCTCTTCTCCTCAGCATGCAATACTGATCCAAGAAGGGACTCGTGTGTTTGAGAATGTTAGGTCTGAGCTGCCTATATTTCCCAATACGTACCTAGCAACTTAAAAGAAGAAGGACTGAGTTCCAAATCAACCATAAAGAGACTCACAGTGGCTCACACAGCGATTACTTTCTTTTCCTGTGTGAGCCCATCCACCTCTGTGAGTTTTGATGATTCCATCTCTAAAAGAATGTGGTAGGGGACTGGAGAGAGAGCTCAACAGATAAAGTGCCTTCTTGCAAAACCTGAAGCACTGAGTTCGGTCCCTAGGTGACATCTGAGAGTTGCTTTCTGACCTTTGCCTATGTTCGTACACAAAGGCATGCCTATTCTGCCTTCTCTCTCTCCCTCTCCCTCTCTTCTTTCCTTCCTCCTGTTCTCTCTAACACATGAATAAAATACAGAATAAATCAAAGATCAGAATCTCTGTCACATCAGCAGATAATGAGTGTGAGATGCAAACTTTGTGGGATACAGGGCCAGTGCAGGACCCCCAGGGTCCTTTCATGACTAAGAACCATCCCTTGAGAGGGACCAATTAACTATGGCTGCTCAATGACCAGTGTAGACCTGAGCCCCACTCTCCCCCTATCCACAACATGCTCCAGGCTCCATAAGCCTTAGTGAAGCCCAAAATAAAACTCTGTGAGCAGCATTTTGCCTTTACAAAGAAGGAACTAGGAGGAAGTCTCTGAAAAAGAAAGGGGCACACTCAGGTGATACAATTCAATAATGATGATGAAATCCTGAAGTATAACCAGCATGTGCTTTCTGGGGAGCCTGAATTCAGAGGTGCTGCCTAGTCTCCAGGAGTGCATGCCTGACAAGCCGAGTGTAACCAGCTCAACTGCGCTTGGCTACCCCACTACAGACGCAAATTACAGTGGTTACGGTCACTTGGGAACAAGCCTGCCTCAGGGGCAGTTTAGAATCAAAGTTAGTGTCTTCCCCAAAGTCAGTCCCCAAGCGATACGTGCTGAATAGTTTCTCCTGAGTGAATCTCTAGCTGCAAGAAGTGCTGCTCAGCCTCACCTCTGGGCCTGGGCATCCAGCCTTAACACAGCAGGAGGTGGGGAAGAGGGGCAGGGGGAGGAGGAACACTTCCTCTGCTATGGGAAACCAGAAGTTCCAGCCCATCTGCTCCAAAATAGGAACTTCTCTTAAGATCCCATTAGTCCCCCATCCTAACGGAAAAGGAAACCCACTGTGGGGTCTCGTCTGCCTCAAGGCAGGTGCTAAAGGGGACCCCAGGAGAGGGGCCCTCTGAGTGTCTGCCTACAGTTAGTCAGGTCACAGTGACGCAGATCCTGTGCTTCTTGGAACTCTGTGAGAAGTTCTTGCAAACATCTTGCCTGTGTTCAGCCTTTCCGTGCCAGTGCTTCCCTGTGCCAGGGGAGAGAAAGCAGCCACTGTGCCTGCATTCTGTGGCCCGGCAGGGAAAGGATTCGGAGGAGCCTGAGGAGCTAGAGCATTCTGCATCCAGGGTTTGCAGGAAAGGAAGAGTACAGGATGCCCAGGGTCTCCTCTTCCTCTCACGGCACAGAAGCCCAGATCTCCCTGGAAGAGTATGCCAGCCCCACCCAGCCCAGCCCAGCTCTATAAAGGAGCCTGCCAGACAGCCAGATCGCAAGTGAGACGCTTCCCTCCTCCCTTGGCAAGCATGAGCCCACGCCTTCCAGGTTTACTCTTCCTCCTGGTGACCTTGCTGCCTTCAGGTAGGAGGCAGAGGGGATCTACACGTGCAGGGACGCTCTCCAGAGGGACTCAGGCCCTTAAGAAAAGGAACCCCATGGGTATGAGCCCCGCATGGAGGTTCCACCCTTAGCACATGTGGGAAAGAAGTCCCCACCCCCAACCCTGCCCATCAGTTACCAGACCCCCCAAACTAGACAGATCTTTTCACAGGCGTCTTGAAGCCATTTGAATTCCTTTTCTAAAGGAAAAGAAGTAAAGTAAAAAGGAAAAGAAATGAGAACAGGCCTCCGTGGACCAGATTGACCTTCCCTAAAGTGAAAAGAAGCAGTTTATAAAAATAAGGTCAAATATCAGCTTAGGAACTACTCCAGATAGCTTTAAGTACAACTTGCCACTGTGGGGGGGGGGCTGATGTTATGGAGGGAGGAGATGCTGGTCTGTGCGAATTACATTTATTGTCATCGCTTTCAAGTCACTGGTAAGAAGACACTTGGTGTGGGGAGAGTCCAAGACCTAATTTTCCTAAAACAAAGGGGAAAGAAGGGGGGTATCATGCTGCTCTCTGTAGCTCCTTAATCATTCCCCTTCCAGTTCCTGTGGGTGTCACTAGACTCAGCCAATGAAATAGGGAGCAATGGGATGGACCCAGAAAGGGTCATCACAGGTACCAAGCTCTCCATCAGCAAGAGCAGACAGGACTAAGACGCTGCTCACCTCCTGAACACCTATGGGCCGTGTCTGTTTTTTTTTTCCTCTCCAGGGAGCTGTATGATTGGGAACAATGGTGTAGATTACCGTACTTGCACTACCGTGGGTGGCGTTTGTTTCTTTGGCTGTAGGCCAGGATGGAATTGGGTTGCATTCTGCAGCAACATATTGTCCTGTTGTATAAAGGAGAAACTACTGATCCCTCCCCAAGCCAGAGGTATGTAACCCTGATTTCATCGGTCCAATTAAAAGAAGATGTGAGAGGCTGGGGAGACAAGTCACCGCAGCCTGCAATTCCAGCCCTGGTGGGCGGAGCCTGGGGGAAACCCCACAGCAAAGCAATAAGGAGATAGAGCAATCCAGGATGATTCCCAAAGTCATCTTTGGACCTCCACAGGCACACACAATGCCTTCTAATACACACACACACACACACACACACACACACACACACACACACACGACTAACCCTCAATCTGTCTGTGAAGTCCAAGGTGTCCTTAATGAGCTGTGGCTAGCAGATGGGGCAGGACACTAACCAATGTACTGATTCACTGGCAGAATTTCAAGAGTATTTTATAAAGAAGGCACTACCTGTCCTCTGGTCTACATTCTCCCTTCTAATCACAAACTCCTGTTTCAAAATCAACTAATTAGTAGAGGTCTTTAGGCCCAACCTTGTGACATATTCTGAGCACAAAAGCAAAGCTTGTCATGGGATGCCACCTTGTACATATATCGATGACTTAATCCTCAAAGCAAAACCTATGGGTTCTCCCTTTCTCCAAGTAAAGAATTTCTTTTCCCAGAAATAATAAGAGTTATTTGGTTCTGGGTTTGAATCCAGCCTGTCTTGATCTGGTACACTTACCACCCAGTTTAACCACAGCTCTACTGGTATGTATAGGAACATTTTATTATGGTTTCAGTGAGGAGTACAATATCCAATAAGGCCCCTGATTTAAAGCCAGCTTGTATTTCTGTCTCTTCACACAGGGTCTAGAATGACTCTAGAACCCCACAGCCAACATCTCTATTTTTGTTAATCAACCACATGTACGCAGCATGCACCTGTCTGCCCAACAGTGTTGTGCTCAGGCACTTCCTGTGTCCCCCATGCGGAGGAACTACAGGCTCCACCAGGATCGTTGTCATTCTCTGTGGAGAGATCAGAATCTCCAGGGCAAGCTTCTCTGAGGATGCCGGGTAAGGGAGGAGAGGAACACACAGACGTCCCAGCTTCCCATCCTCCCAAATTCCAGCCAAACAAGAAAAGCTAGAGTGATTTCAGAGGTGGCTCAGGGGTTAAAGACTTTGACTAAAAGCAAAAGGATCTGAGTTTGGATCCCAGATTCCACATAAAATCACTGGACAGAAATGGTAGTAGCTTGTACTTCTGGACCTGGAAGGTGGAGTCTGGGAAACTCTAGAGCAAGGTAGTAAGGTGGGAGAGCAATCCAGGATGATTCTTGAAGTAACCCTTGGGCCTCCACAGGTACACACATACTCAAGTATCCACTTGAGTGGACATAATACATACATACATACATACATACATACACACACAACATTTAAAAAGCATAACAATAGCCTAAGGTATGGTGGAAAACAAGAATTGCTTCAATTTCAGATATAAGAAAAAACAGAAGACATGATGGTTAGTTAGAGACCATCCAGAGAGGCTCCTGGTGTATAGCAACCTGTGGTGCTCACTGAAACCTGCCTTCTTACCAACAAATAAGGGCAGTGAGGAGAGATGGTACAAATGTTCATAAAATAACGTGATGAAATTACATAAAAATGGAAAATGGCCAGTAAGATAGCTCAGTGGGTAAAGTGCATGCTCACAAACTTGGAAACTTGAGTTCAGTTCCTAGAAGCCCACACAGTGGAAGGAGAGAACTGTTCTGGCTACTACCTGTGCACCATGGAAGCATGTATGTTCTCTCTGCCTGTGTCTCTGTCTCTGTCTCTGTCTCTCTCTCTCTCTCTCTCTTTCTCTCTCTCTCTCTTTCTCTGTCTCTATGTCAGTATATGTGTCTGTCTTTCTCTCTAATAAGCAAAAAAAAAAGTAATTTTTAAATAAGTAAAGGAGAGGAAGGATAGATTGGGCTGTAGCTCGGTAGGCAGAGTGTTTGCCTCACATTCATGAAATCCTAGGTTCAATCACCAGTATCTGATCAACTGGGCATCACAGAGCAGGCCTGCCATCCAGCACTCGGAAAGTAGAGACGGAAGGTTCAGGAACACAAGGCCAGCCTAGGTTGATGAGACCCTGGCTCTGGCAGAACAAGTATTAACATCGAAGTGACACAGAGGTTAGTGTGGCCCCCACGCAATATTCCATTTTCTCAGTGACACACAGTAGCATCCTAACTATGTCAGAATTGTTTTCAAGGGTGTTTTAACAGAATGTTTTCTTTCCTGGTGACAATTGAAGCGCCAACGAAAAAGGTCAAGTGCCACCACAGCCACAAGATTTTACTGTTTTCTGACATCTGGAGGGGTTTTCCCCTCTTTTTTTAATGGATTGCGTTGGATGTCTCTACAGGTCTGACTGGATAGCATCAGAGCACGGAAAGGCTGCTGCAACTGTTAACACTTGGTTTCATGCAGTGCTGGGATTTGAACCCAAGGCTTCATGCATGTACAGCAAGCCTTCCGCCAACTGAGCCACAGGCTTGGTCTCATTCCTCTTTGTTAACACTCAAAGCATAATTGATGTATTTATTCTCCTGCTGATGAACATACAGCTTGTTTCCAGGTACAGGCCTGTTCTTTTTTTTACTAAATGCTCTGACTTAATAAAATATTTGGTCTCTGTTGCACTTACTTTTCTTCTTGCTGTTGTGAGACAGCAGTCATAACTGAAGGAGAGAAATGGAGATTTATTTGGCTTACGATTCTAGAAGCAACATAGTCCATTAATGCAAGAATCTTAGGGCTGGAATCAGAAGCTGGACACTGCTGGTTCAAGTCACTGTAGACGTCATAAGGCAGAGAAAAGGCAAGAGGAAACTAAGGGGAGGCAGGGCTGGGCCACCAAGCCTCCAGGCCCATCCCTGCTGGGATCCGCCTTCTTCTAGTGAGGCTCGGCCTCTTAAAGATGCCACAACCTTCCCAAACATTCACATCAGCTAAGACTCCAAACACAGGAGCCTATGGGGGCAATTCACATTCAAACCATGACGGTCTCCACACACACCGCAGCATTTTAACTCCCAGCAGTGAGCGAGCCCTATCTTTCTCCCCCCACAGGCACAGCAGCATTATATGGTTTTAGTGTTCTGAAGGAATGGAAGCCCCTGTTATTTCTTTTTTTAATACATTTTTTATTATTATTTCAGCTGATACAAACTTAATAGATACACCAGATCCCTCCCTCCCTCTTCCTCCCCCTGTACCCCCTGCTCCCCCTCCCCTCCCCCTCCCTCCGCATCCCCCAGTGCCTCCCGCCCCAATTCCCAGAGAGTCCTTTAAAAATATGGAATGCTTCACGAATTTGCGTGTCATCCTTGCGCAGGGGCCATGCTAATCTTCTCTGTATCGTTCCAATTTTAGTATATGTGCTGCCGAAGCGAGCACGGGAGCCCCTGTTATTTCAAGCTGCAGGTCCCTAGCAAGCACTGGGTGGATCTTTCACACATTTCCTTCCCAACCAGCTATCTCAGCCTGTTCCAACAGGCTACCAGTTTCAAGTTTCTTTCTATTGTTTTCAGGACTTCCACGTCCAAATTTACAAATGCATTTGCAGAGATGAACTGATTTTTATTGTCTTGATTTTTTTTTTTGTTTTTACTGGTCAAATTCACTCTTTGAAAATTTCACATATGTATATTATACATTTGAACCTCTCTCCTCCCACTTCTCTCCCTCTCGTGCCCTCCCCCCTACCCACCCTCTTTCCTACAAATCTCTTTCCCACATTCATGTGTGTTTGTTTTGTTTTTTAAGTTTAACAGGGACCATCTATATGATCGTGAGTTTGGAACCAGCTGTGGGAACCTGGTGGGCTCAGCAGCAGACATGCAACTGAAGTCAGCGTCCAGACCTCCCCAGGAAGCAACAGTTGGGCAGTAAGGGGCAGTGCCCCTTGTACCTCCTTGATTTTTAGTTGAACTCTCCCCTCTCAGTGCCATGGTGTTAAGATGTGGTGCAGCCAGATAATGGGCTGGAGAGCTGGCTGAGGGGTTAAGAGTCTGCCTTGCAAGCAGAAGGTCCTGAATTAGGATCCCAGATCTCACGTTAAAAAAAAAAAAAAAAAGTCAGGAGGAAAACAAAGTGGCTTGCACTTCCGATCCCTGTGGGCAGAGCCTGAGAAATCCCAGAACGAAACAACAAGGAAGTAGAAGCAATCCAGGGTGATTCTCGATCACCCTTGGTTCTCCTGAAGTCACCCTTGGTTCTTTCTCTCTCTCTCTCTCTCTCTCTCTCTCTCTCACACACACACACACACACACACACACACACACGAATAATAATAATAATAATAACGAAGATGTGGTGCAGCCAGATGAGAACTTAGGCTGTTCTGCCTTCTGTGCGAGTGCTCCCTTCTGTCTATAGTGCTGACATCTAAGCATTCACACCTGACTCATGTGGTGCCTGTTGTGAGAGAGAACATGCAAAGGCCACCCTGCCAGCCCAATGCATGCGTGGCTGAATGAATGACCATGACTGTCACAGGGCCCCAGCATGGAAGCATATGAGGCTGCTGCAGGCCTACCCATGCAGACAGCAGCAGTGGATTCTGCCCTTCTGTGGCTTGACTCAAGTTCTGGCCGGCCTGGGTGTTATGCTTCTTCCTGACACCAGGTGGCAGCTGTTGCCCATCTGACTGTCACAGCCTTCCATGTGCCTGCTGGGGAGGCTCACACCTTTTCTCGCCTGACTGCCAGCTGCCGCCTTCCCTTCCGTATTTTTAAATATTTATCATTTATGAGCAAGAGACAGAGAACATTATGTGTGTGCCAAGTGCACAGACATAGGTCAGAGAGTGACTCTGAGAAGTTAGTTCTCTCTTTCTGGCCTTTGGGGAATCAAACTCAGGTCACCAGGTTTGCACCCAGATGCTTTATCCACTGAGCCACCTTGTTGGTCCCTTGCTGCCCTTGAGATCCTTAAAGGAGGTCCCACAATCAAGCCGGTCACAGAGCAGATTCTGTATGAAACGTTCTAAAGAACCTGTAGCACAATGTCTATATCCTAACACCACTGAACTATACATTTCAAAAAAATCAGGACAGAAAACTACCAGCAGTTTGTTTGTTTACTTGTTTGTTTACTTGTTTTTTGCTAGCTTCAAACTCTTGATTTTCTGCCTCGGTCTCCCAAGTGTGGGTATTTCAAGGGCTTGCCACCACATACTGCTGTATGTATTTTACACCACGATTAAAAGGAGAAAAGAAGCAATTCATCAACCTATATTTACCCAAACGTCACTTCAAGGTAAATGCACCATATCCTTAAGCTTCCTTGGAAGTCATTTCCATCGCAGCCATGCCATTTCCTTCCTGCCTCCAAAGCCTGTCCATGCCCCAGACCTGTATTTATAGAACAAGTTAGTATTAACTCATGTTGACACCTAGGAGTCAGCTCTCAAGCCTGTGGGAGGGGATTCTCATTTGCATTCCCGTTGACCTCTGGATGTGCTTGAAAGGGATTGAATTGATTGCATAAGTAAGTGTGGAAGACCCTCTCTGAGCAGGGGGTGCAGGGCGGAGCGCTTCCCAGCAAGCATGCAAGACACTGCACTTGTGCAGATGGGATCCCATAGCTGCTTCCAGCTCCTGCCCTGGAAACTTCCTTTGGATGTTGGATTCTGTAGCAGTTACTCTTAACTATTGCTATGAGAGAACACCCAAAGTCAAGCAACTTAAAGGAGAAAGGGTGTTGCCTGTTGTGAGAGAGAACTGTGGAGTGTTATTCATCTTACGGTTCCAGAGGGGAGAAACAGTCTCTCAAAGCAGAGGTGACATGGCTGGTTAGCCAAAGCTGGAGGAGGCTAAGTCACTGCAGTCATCTTGGAAGCTAAGAGCTGCAGACTGCTTGCAGCAAAGGCAGACTTCTCCTGGAGGTAGGGTGGGACTAATCCACCTCAAGGCCCACTCCTTGTGACTGCCTTCCTCCAGCAAGGCTCTACCTCTCAAGGTGCCATGACCTTGCCAAACACATGAGACTGTGGGGGACACATTTCAAACCATAACAGATTCTAACCTGAACTAGCTAAACCCTTTCCCCCCTCAGTTGTCTGAGTCAGAGATTTTTGTTCTGACAACGAGTAATGAAACTTTAGCACAATCAGAGAACAACTTCCGCTCATACCCACCAGCCTTGGCCTTGGGGTGATCTCCAAGACAAAACGCCAAGGGGGAGAAGCCAGGCCAAGCGATGCTGCCCACCGCCTGCCACTATGTCAGAAGCCTAGTGGGCAGCAGAGAGAGAGGGGCACAGACAGCTCTCAACCAGCATACACACAGGAGGTCAGTGTGATGAGTGTGAACTTCCATTAGGAAACTGAGCAGTGCTCAGAAGCATGTCACACCTCTTCAGAAAGATGGACCTGGAACCTGAGCTGTCTCGAGGCCTGCTCGGAAACTTAAAGGGGTCCCTGGGCCCTGACGAACCACAGCAGAGCGCCGAGCTCCCAGGGCCACTCCAGCTCCTTCCATGTACTGCGGACAAGCTTGTGGTCCACCAGGAGCCACATCAGGACCTCTCCCCCCACCCTCCCCACCCCTGCCCCACGGTCCAGAAGCCCCAGATGGACCACAGGAGAGAGAGAGAGCCTAGCTCTCAGCAACGCTTTTCTCTCTGATTCCCAGCAATTTACAGGCCAACCTGGCCACTCCCTGCCCTTGGGATGGGGGTTCCCAGGTCCTCCCCCGTACCAAGCATTGTCCAGACAAGGCCCAGGCTGTCCACCCTGCGGCGCCAGCGTGGGGAGAGCAGACAGTGTGGCCCCTGCTCCCACAGCCTCCCCTGGCACCAAAAACAGATGACCTCATCTGAGACACAGCCTATCAGCCCCAGCCCCTGCCAGCCACCAGCCCCTGTGCAGGCGCAAGTTGAGGGAGCAAAAGGGGCCACATTGAGCTCTGCTTTCTTTGGCACAAGCCAGGCCTCTGTGGAGTGTCAGCTGCAGCCTTCAAATCAGGGCACCAAGTCATCTTGGCTCCTGCATGTGAACACTTCAGTTAGCCACTGCCGTCCTTTGTGCTGTTCCTGGATAGTGGCATCTAGAGAGGCTCCCTGAAGGGGTGTGTGTGTAGAGGTGGGTGCACGGGGGGTGTTGTTCATATGTACCAGTGCACATGCGAACAGGCCTGCATGTGTGTGCATGTGTACACATGAATGTTCATGCGTACCAGTGCACATGCGAACAGGCCTGCATGTGTGTGCATGTGTACGCATGAACGTTCATATGCACCAGTGCACATGCGAACAGGCCTGCATGTGTGTGCATGTGTACGCATGAATGTTCATATGCACCAGTGCACATGCGAACAGGCCTGCATGTGTGTGCATGTGTACACATGAACGTTCATGCGCACCAGTGCACATGCCAACAGGCCTGCATGTGTGTGCATGTGCACACATGAACGTTCATGCGCACCAGTGCACATGCGAACAGGCCTGCATGTGTGTGCATGTGCACACATGAATGTTCATATGCACCAGTGCACATGCGAACAGGCCTTCATGCATGTGTGTGCATGTGTATACATGAATGTTCATATGTACCAGTACACATGTGAACAAGCCTTCATGCATGTGGATGTATGTGCATAAATGTTCATGTCCAGTGCATATGTGAATAGACCTCCATGCATGTGGATGTGGGTGTGTGTGTACATGAATGTTCATGTGTACCAGTACACATGTAAACAGGCCTGTGTGTCTGTGTGTGTGTGTGTATAAAAGGGCACTGGGTGTACTTGCAGGAGCCCAAGGGTGACTTTGGGCATCATCCTGGATTGCTCTACCTCCTTATTGTTTTGCTCTGGGCTCTCCCTTCTAGAGCCAGAATTGCAGCAACCTCCTCCCGCTGGCAGTTTGTTTGTTTTACACGGGATCTAGTATCCAAACTCAGGTCCTTTTGTTTGCCAGGGCATTGTTTGCTCTGACCATGTCTCCAGTCCTTTTTCTTTGTTTTTTAACATGGCTTCTGAGGATCAAATTCAGGTCCTCCTGCTTATAAGGATGGCACTTTGTGACTACACCATTTCCCCAGCCTTAGAAGGCTCCCCTTGAACAATCTCTACTCAAGTCCTGAGTCCCTGAAGCTCTGTTTCCTTCATTCTTTGCACGTAGAGATCCTCAAGAAGGAAGGCCTCTCTCCTCATGTTGGAGAGATGCCACTTTTGAATGGTGTGTAAGAACAGGAGGCAGACTGGTCCAATGATGGACCACCCCACCCATGGTGGGAGGTGGCTCTCCGCAGTTGGAAGCACCAGGAACCACGCCTCAAAGTGCTCCGGCTCTCTCCCCTCTCGTTCCAAGCCCACATCGGGCTTTGGTGCTTGTCCCGCACCCTCTCATTTCTCTTTCCCTCTCGCTACCGGCTCCATCGATTGTGTTTAGTTTTCTAACACAAGTCTTTTAACCAAACGTTCTTCAAACATTTGGCTACACACACCTCCTGACTGCTAGTCCAGATGGGCTCTGATAGGGTGCTCTGAGGTCAGCCCCCGATGTCTAAGCAAGAGGCAGCAGAGACCACACTGCCACTGTCAGTTTCAGATGTAGGCTTGACGGTTGAGAGCTGAGCCAGCCTGTAGGAGATGATGTTGAGGGCGATCTCCTGGGCAGGTAGTAAAATGGAGGAGTAGATGACGTGGGCAGACTGGCGAGCTAGAAGCATGGCCCTCGCACAGCTCTTCTCATAGAAGGCATGGTGCGTTCCCCCAGCCCCTGCTGGACAATCTCCTGCCGCGACGACGGCTGGACTCTACAATGATGAGCGTGAATGAGGTTCGCCTAAGCTGCAGGGATGGATTTCCTGCAGCCACGTTAGTATGAAACAGAAACAGAAAGAACATCAGCCTGTAGCTTCCAACGGGCTGCAGAACAAGAATCTCCTGCTGCTCCCAAGGGGCAGGGGCAACTTTGTTAGGAGGTGCTTAGCAGCGATGCAGCCCACAGAGCATCTTCGGCCAGGCCTGTTCTGTGTCCCCATCACCTTCTTCGCCCCATGCCATCTCTCCAGTACCCAGAGCTAAGGAGATTAGAAATGTGGCATCTCTGCCCACCCTTTCTAAGGCCATGCGCCAGAATCTGCGTGGCACAACGCCCCTCTCCCTCTGGTCTTCTCGTGGGAAACCTCGTTAAGTTCCCGTGGATGGGTCGGAGAGTCCAGCACAGAAGGGCTTGTTGTTGTGCAACTTGAGCCAACACTTCCTCTGCAGCTGTGTTACTGCTGTGCTGTCTGTGCCACGCAGACACAGCGGCTCCACCTCCCATTCTCCATGGTCACTCAACGAGATCTCTGTCATCAGACACTTTCTCACTGGTCTCTGGGGCACCACACAGAATCTCTCCAGCCCAAGAAAAAGAATCAAGCAGCTCACAGGGCTTGGGGTTAGAGTGCAACTCTCTCCCACCTTGAGCAGTAGAGTCCGCCCACCACTACTGGTCTCCAGTGCACCTTACCACATCTTCAATTGACACATTGGAAGAAAAACTTAAAGTGAACTCCAAGGGCAAGCAGGCGTTGTGGGGTCAATGGTGCCCACAAGGTCAGAAGAAGCTAGCCAGGAGCATACTGATGGGAGACATGGTTTCAGAGTTACAGCTCCAAAGGGCGCCGGGGACCTCTGCAGAGCTTGAGGTCTTGAAGGGCAAGTGATGGACTGTGTTCTCATGCCCTACGTGCCCCAGAGAGGGACATGGCTGTCACTGCAGGATGTAGAGCGCGAAGCTCCTGAGCAACGGGAAGGATGGAAGCAGGGAACAAGAGAGGAGGAAGAGGGGGAGGAGGAAGAGGCCTGTTGTCAGGCAGCATCCTTCACTTTCAACTGGGAAATGAGAGGATGGAAAGGAAGAAGGACGCTCACCCTAGGCTACATTTGTCCCAAGCTGAGCCATTTTTCCACCTTCCTCTCCAGTATGATGCCTGGGTTCTCTCGTGACCCAAATCTGCCACCCATTCCAGGTGAAACTGGGCAGCAAGTCACCAGCAGTCCATGACTGTGAGTTTGCCCCTCCCTTCACGGCCCCACCCCTCGGGCCGGCTCCAACTGTGTCCCCGCCCAGCACAGACCCTGGTCTCAAAGTCTGGGGATGGAGGAGGCTGCCCAGAGACTGCCGGCGGGTGTTATTGTCCAGGCCTCTGAGACCACTTATCTGAGCTGCCCACAGGGGGAAATGAGATAGTCCGACAGCTCTTTTCCCACTGATGCTCTTATCTTGACTGGAAAGGATACTGTGTATGTGTGTAATGATATGTAGACGTGAGTATACAAACTCCTGAGTGGCTCTGAGTGATTTTCGTTCCACGGCTTCTGACCACGTGGACATCTATACGAGTGGGACATGCAAGCGTGTGAAGCATTATCTGTGAGATACATTGTAAGAAAAGATGGCGAGAAGGGAGGCAGAGGGGGTATCAAAGGAGGAAAATAGCTACCAGAGAGGAAAACATACACACCAAAAAAAAACCTGAAATAAGCGGTTCTGGCGACAGGATGAAGAATCACACCACTTTGTTCATTGATCATAAAAGTGCATATCAGCCTAGCCCTCTTGGAGACCTATCCAAACACTGTAACATCAAATGCTACATCTGTCTTTTCTTCACTAGAAAGTCCAACCCCTGTTGCCCAAGAGAAGCGCTTCTATGTTCACCCAAGAGATTCACCAGGCTGTTCCTTGCAGGATTTACTCACAGTAGCAGAAGCTACAAAGTTAAGTGTTAACCGACCAAGGAAGGATTAAATACATTCAGTATATAATAAATTAGCCCTCTGGGTGGTGTAAGTCAGACAAGACAAGAAACATCTTTACAGCAAAGTGGGAAGATTTCCCCAAAGTATGTATGTCTGATTGCACAAGTTATGTGAATTATGTCATATAAACCTCAAAAAAAAGGAATAAAAATATCTAGAAGAGACATATGACTGACTCCCCAAGACAGGGTTAAAGGTGAGGGAGTATCTTTCATGTCATATACATGATCTGAGTTGTTCTACAATAGAATCCTTTTGGGGCACTTGTGGAATTATACTTCTTTTTAAAAGAAATCAGTAACATGACCGATTTACCATAACCTTCTGGAATCTCCCACCCTCCACCAGTGCACGCATGGAATATGAAGACAAGAGCATCTGGCAGCCTGGCTTACCTGAGGTTGAAAACACCCTATCTCAAGTTTCACAGAACTGATATCCAAGATTATGTCCTATTTCCACCTGTGTACACATGTGTGCTCATGCGCACATACCCACACAGACAGAAAGAGAGACACAGAGAGAGAGAGAAAACATCATGTCAGAGGCCACTTTTCTCCTTCCATCATGCAGGCTTCTGGGGGATCAAACTCAAGCAGACAACTTACATACCGAGCTACTTCACATATTCTGTAGATAAACAAATGCAGATACTGCGCAAATGATAGTACAGGATGTGTGTGGGGAGATGATTCAGTAAGTAAAGTGCTTGCTATATAAGCATGAGGACCTAGGTTCAGATCTCCATTACCCAGGTTAAGTTGGGTGTGGCTGCATATCTATAACCCTATGGATGCTGAGGGAGGTGGGGAAGAGACAGGTAGATCTCTGAAGCTCATCGACCAGCTAGACTAACCAAACTGGTGAATGAGAGTTTCAATGAGAGAAAAAGAAAGAAAGAAAAGAAAGAGAGAAAGAGGGAGAAAGAGATTGGGAGAGAGAGAAAGGAGGGAGGGTGGGAGGGAGGCAGGGAGGGAGGGAGGAATGGAGGGAGGGAGGAGGAAAGGAAGGAAGGAAGGAAGGAAGGAAGGAAGGAAGGAAGGAAGGAAGGAAGGAAGGAAGGAAGGAAGGGAGGGAGGGAGGGAGGAAGGAAGGAAGGAAGACACATGAAATGGACCCCTGGCCTCCACATATATATGCACACACACGCACCATTCACACGACATATCATGTACGCACACATACTACACAATGTACCTGGATAGGCTTTAAAAGTGAACATGTACCCCAATTGTTGAAATACAGGCATCATGTGGAGTGCTGTTATCTGTTAGGTGGCTCTTGACTGAGGGCCTGTGGCAGGCGACCAAAGTGTGCAGTTGCTTCTCAGCTGCAACTTACCTTGGGCATAACATCGTCATCTTATTGACCTCCTTCACCTCCCACACGGGTTCTCCCTTGCAGGGCCCAAACTTGGTGCTGTTAGCACTCCGATGGTCCTTGCTGCATCTTCCTGGAGAAAAGGATCATTTTTCAGTAGATAAGTGAGTCTGTCCTGGGTATCTTCTTCCCATCAGTTCTGTCCAAGAACACCAATCGTCTTTAGCCCGTAAGTATGGTTGCTGTCCTCTCCTCAGATCAGCTCCAGGAAGTCTGCTGGCGATAGTAGCAGCCATCAACAGGCATAAAGCAGTCAAGCAATTAGTGGATCTGCTGTGGTTGGGGACAAGGATCTGAATAACAGTTGACATTTTTGCATTTATTGCCCTGCTATAAATATAGGTATACAACCTGAGATGAATGCAAGACTTAGACCAATGATATAATTATTGCTATGATTGCAGACTGTTTTAAGCACGGAGGTAAATGGAGCAAATCAGGTCCCCATATGGCACCTGTGAGAGTCAACAGATGCCCTCACTTGGCCTTGTTGGCCGCAGATGACATCAGGAAAAAGACACCCAGTTCCAGCAGAACCCTCGTCACACTGTCCCTCCCAGCTCAGTCAGAGGAGCCTGTCTATCACTTACCGGGCCATCGTGAGCTGCTGCTACCACGTGTCACTTGCACACAGAGCTGTATGCATTCACATTTTACAATGGGCTGACTTGAACTTCTGATCCTCCTGCCTCTACTTCAGCCAAGTGATGGGATTTCAGGCATGTGCCACAGACATTCTTGAGCAATGAGGAGACTCAAATCTAGGACTTCCCACAAGTTAAGCAATCACTCTACTAACTGAAACACAGCGCCAGCCCATATCTCTTCATTTTAAATTTATTATTATTATTATTTATGCAATTGTGTGTATGCGTGTGTGCACGTGTGTATGTAGAACCACGGACGAATTCGGGAACCACCATGGACCGCCTCCACCTCCTCCTTGTTTTACTCTGCCCCAGCTCTGCCCTACCAGAACCAGAAACGCAGGCCGCCCCCACTTCCGCCAGGCATTTATACATGGGGTCTAGGATCCGAACTCAGGACCTTCCGCCTGCAAGGCAGAGGCTTACCCCTGAGTCACCTACCAGCCCCATATCTCTTCATTTTAAACTGAGTAAGATTGCATTGGGAACGAAGGGAACTGTGGGTGCCACATCCACACAGTGCCTGCAGGCTCCAGCAGATGTCGCTAGAGTCCTGGTCAAGGAGATGCAATTTCTGTCCCAAGGCCCGGACACTTTGTCTCCAGCGGTCCTTGGCAGTCTGAAGCTGTTCAGCTTTCCATTTTTTAAAGCAAGTCTGAAATGATGACACCTCAAGTCATTTCTTCAGCTCTTTCCCTAGACGGAAGTTCCAGTAGCCAATAGCATGAAGCTAACAGGTGGGTGGGACAACTTCACCTGAGTTCCAGAAGCTCAAGTCACCAAAGGTATGATGAGCGCAGTGGGCTCCAGCATCCTCTCCAGCCCTTGTCTGGGGAAAAGGGAAGGGCCGGCTCCTCAGAACCAAGCATCTCTGTGTGAACAGCTGATTCTTCTCGATAACGGAGGCTCCTGTGCAGCTGCTCTGGGCAGAGCAGACTGAAAGCTTGGAATCCATTTCCTGTCCTAAGTAGGGGCTCCATCGATTCACAGACAGGGACCGTGAACATCGTCCCTTTCCTGTACACACAGAATGCACTGTTGTTGAAGGAAGACGTGGAAAGATGGTTTGCTTGAAGGCAGGGCACACAGAGGCTGAGACCCCACACACACACACCCCCAGGCCTGTTAGGCCTGTAATCAGGCTTGGATTTTCCTGCTGTGACCCAGGTAGTGTGCCCAGATTCACAGCAGCCAGAACACACATCTCCCCTATTTTCCTGCCCACTAAAATTCACCACAAGACACAGCAAAATGGAGGAAACAGAAGCACCCAGGAGGGAGCCAGCCACCTTGATGCACTATCAAGACTCTGGCTGGCCAGTGTCCAGCTCTGGAGGCTAGGGCGGATACCATGGAGCCTCAGGGGAACCCAGGTCCCTTGCAGCAAGCCCTGGGGGCTCAGAGCCATGGCCACCCAGCCGCCCCTGACTACCTCCTCTCCTGGCTGCTCCCTGACCTGCCCTTTCTCTGGCCTCTAGGCTGGGGAGGCCTGGAGAGGCTTGGGGAGGCCCAAAGAGGCCGTGGGAGCTTGGCTACCATTATCCAGCTCTTATCACCGCTAACGTGCAGGCTGACACCAAACCCTCTCAGTTCAATGACAAGGGGCCGGCCCGAGGTCACGCCTGTCTCCAGAAAGCCGGCGCTATCTCGGCGACCTGCAGAAACCTTGGCATGAGCTCATGTTTGCTGACGACAGAGAGAGGATCTCTGCCCTATCACAGCCTACACCCCCCCCAACCCTGGTGTCTGGCATGGGCCCGGTGAAGGCTCCACCATTACTCACTGAAATAGCAACACTGATAACTGCGGCAGACAAAAATACATTGATGAATTCTCATTCAGAAAAGAGCCCCTCCCTCCTTTCCCTCTGCCTGGGTGCAGAGGGATGGGCATAAACACACAGGAACAGTCTGCCCCCCCCCCGGACCCTCTCTACCCGTACTGTAGCCCCACCAAGTGGTATGTCCATGACCCTAGAGAACTCACAGCAAAGCATCTGCCTCCTAGTGCACAAAGATGTCTTTGGCACAGAAAGCGTTACATTCATTTGTAAAATCCCAAGTCTGATGCCGGCTCATCTGCATAAGGCTGCTGGGTGAGATGGCTGTGTTGGAATAGACTGGTAGAGTTCACAGAACTCAGGAGTGGGGTGCAGCTCCCAAGGATGCTGGGCAGATCCCTGTCTAACTGTCCTAGTCATGAAAGCATTTGTAAGTTGACACTTCGTTGCAGTTCGCCTGCATGGTTGCTGATAAATCACCATCAAATGACTTAAGGGAACAAGGGGTTTATTTCCTTACAACAGTCTGGTTACAGTCTGTAGTCCAGCTTGACAGGAGAGCATGCACCAACACCTGGACAGAGGGAACTGGCCACACCATCTCTATGTAATGGCTGAGAGAGGGAGGATCCTTACTTACCAGACCAGCATGTCTGGCCTAACTGTGACACATCTTTACCTCTTTGGATTCCAGATTATCTTTTCCTGTGTGCCACTCTTACTTGAAAACTTACTTGAAAATTTCATTGAAATTATTTTGAATCCAATATGAACCACTTCCTCAAAAGACGCCTTCACTTGCCTCTATCCGCTGCCTGGGGCCTCTGCCATATACCATCAACTTAAACCAGGATTGAAGTTTAAGGTTCCCTGAGCCACCCAGGCCATGTGATCCCCCAACTGCTAATCCCCGGGAGATTATTCATCTAGTCTTACCTGGCTGTATGGAAGGGACCTGGGGAAGTGTGTCTATTAGACTTCTCCATTCACATAGACTTAGACTAACTTATCTCCACCTCTCCATGAGACTCTAAAAAGGAAGGTCAAACTTGTCAGGATCAACAAACGAAGTCTCTCCAGGCAGAAGCAGCTTCTAGATTCTCTGCCAACTTTGACTCCAAAGGTTTGTTGAGACTCTAGTCTGGGTCTGATATTTGATACTGATATTTGACCCATGCTAAATGACCTAATAATTAAATGCTTATAAGAACATTTCATAGTCCAAATTCAATGATTTTTTTTTCATTTTGTTTTGTTGTTTATTTTTGAAACAAGATCTCCTTCATCTTAGACTGGCCTGGAACTCTCTTTGCAGGGAAAAAAAAAAAGTTATTTTTTCAGGAGAATTTGGTTCAAATACTTGCCTTACCATGGCTTTTCTCTTGAGTTTATTTAACTTTTATTTAACCAATGGTTTGATGAGCCCTCATTCAACAAACATCCTGTCTCAGAGGCATGCGTGTATGTGTGTGTGTGTGTGTGTGTGTGTGTGTGTGTGTGTGTGTGTAGGTATATGTATGTATGTGTTTATGTGTGTATCTGTGTGTGGTGTGTATGTATGCATGTATCCTTATGTGGTGTGTATGTATGTTTACATGTGTGTATGTGTTGTGTGTGTGGTGTGTGTATGTATATATGTATATGTATGTATGTGTGTATGTATATCTGTGTGTGCAGTGTATGTATGTGTATATGTATATGTGTCTGTGGTGTGTGTATGTGTGTATGTATATCTGTATGAATGGTGTATGTATGTGTATGTATGTGTGGATCTGTGTATCTGTGGTGAGTGGGTGGGTGTGTTTGTTTGTTGTTCGAGACAAGGTCTCTCTGAAGCTTAGGCTGGCCTTGAACTTGCAGCAATCCCCCCTCTTCAGGCTCCCAAGTGCTGTAATTCCAGGTGAGGAACCCATGGCCAGCTCAGGGGCATGTAACAGATCACAGTTTGGGGAAGACAACTTTCTGTGGCTTACACCAAGATGTGGACACTAACAATATGTGTGGTTAACTTCCCACTATCAGGATCAGCCTTAGCAGTTTCTTACATCTTCATGACATCTTCACGGTCTTAGAACAAAACATGGCGTACCTGGAGGCTCTTGTGGGCTAGAAACCCAGGCTGACAAGGTTCTAAGTGTCTCCAAGGGCAAAGTCAGCCTGGAAGCCAGGGCTGAGACTCCTCCGAAGCCTCAGGCAGGTGAGGAAACATTTCCAAGATGTCAGCATGAGTGTAGGAGGGACTTTTCTTTGGGCAATATGGGAAAGAAGGCACGTGTTTGCCACGTGATCCTCCCGGACTATAGAAGCAAGAAAGGAGAGTCTACCAGCAGTGACATGAGACACAGGAGTGTTGAGCTGCTGGGTCAGCTGGAACCAAACGACTCACAGTGAGAAGGAGCAAGCTGGGAACACCAGGCAGCTGTGAACACCAGGCAGCCGGTACCAGGGACCCTCAGCAGCTGCCGACATAGACATCCCAGGGCAGGCATTCAGGTATGGACATTGCCCTGTCTGGAACTGTTGGAGGGACATTCCTACGCACCTTGGGGCACAGCAGGACATGCAGGACCCTCATCTTCTAATCTTTAAACTAGAAAAATAAATAAGCCCCAAGAGAGTTTATACAGTTTATATCCGTTCTTGCAATACGGAAAAAATGTACAGCCCACTTCCTAAAAATCCTACTTTTTCCAGCCTCCTGGATATTCCCTCCAGACACCCTAGAATTCTTGATCCTTTCTGAGAATCTTCTAGAACTCTGGGCTCTCCAGAAACTGTGGAGATGAAGTCCAGTATGGAAGCTAGACTCAAACACCCTGCTCCAGGTGTCTTGAAAAGCGTTTTTATTAATAACCCCACCCTGGAATATTAGCATTGCTTGTGAATATTGCGGTCTCCAGGAGAACACTGTATCTACAGAGACACGCTTCACTGTCTATATCCTGTAAAGTATGTTTGGGTGTGTTTCTGCTTGAGTGCACAAGTGCATGGACATGTTTGCTAGAACTGAACTCAGGACCTTATACTAACTAAGAACACAATTTACTTTTGAGCTAATACCCTCAGCCCGAAAATTTTGTTTGTTGTTTTTTTTAAACACGTTTTGTATAACCCAGGCTGGCCTCAAATTTACCACTTAGCTGAATATGGCCAAGACTTACTGATTCAGTGGTGTGTTAAGATTATAGGTTTATGCTACCATGCCTGGCCTATGAGATTTTTTTTTTTTTTTTTTTTTTTTTTAGCAAGAAGATGGAAAGGCTGACTTAGTGAGTCTGTTAACATGGCCCACAATAAAATAGTCCCAGCAGTGGCTAGAGACTCCCTCTCTCCTAGAGGGGCCTTGGAGGTAGGGCCCCTCCTCAGAAGACACTGGATTTGACCGGCTTCTCCCAGCTCCAGCAGCAGCTAGTCATGTGGCAGGTCAAGGCTTTTAACCTCCCCAAGTGTAATTGCTGTCACTGAACAGACACTCCTGCCTGCCGGGACCTGCAGACCTCGCCCTTCTCTACCCTTCTCCTGGGCTCCAGTTTTTCATATGTGACCCTTTTTTGGGGAAGAGAGTCAAATGAGTTTATATGTATTAGTCACTGTACACAAGCATTAGCCAACATTAGCCATTGTTATTAAATAAATAATTCAAAAAGCACGATCAACTTGAATCTAAATCTAATTCTTGGCCTCATTCCTTGAGAGTACTTTTCCATGGGGCAGATCATTCCCTCTAGTGCTAGATACCTCCTGGGACACACTAAGTTGTCAGGGCATATTTCTATTTTTACATCTTCCCTGTTCATCTACTGCATATACCTACTCCATGCTGGGCTCAAGGACCTAGCTAATGTCCTTAAGGCAAGAAATCAGTTCATGGGCCTGGAGTGACCAGAACCATAAAATCAAGAAGCATGGGGTCTACAGAAGCTGGGGTAGGAGGCTCCTCCACACTACTGGCCAGGGCAGTTCCTGGGGCAGGAAACCTGGGCATGGCCCCAAAGATAGTCACAGAAGAGGATGGGCATCCATGAGAGTCACCTGTACAAAAGGAGGTGGGAAGGGGTGGTGACCTTTCTGTGGCCGTGAAAGGGGTGGGATGGTTAGTACTGACTGGCAGCTTGATGGGACCTAAAATCACCTAGGAGACAAGTGTCTGGGCATTTCTGTGAGGGAATTTCTACATTGATTCAACCGAGGTAGAACGACTTAGCCTAACTGGAAGCAACTCAAGCCCGTGAGTCAAACAGAGGCTGATGGAATGAAAATGTACAAGTGGCAGTTAGGTTATCCTGAAGCAATAGCCACACCCCACAGTCCTGCCAACACTGCTCTGCTCCTGCCCTTCATGCCTTGGCCGTGCCAGGGCACTCATGACGAGTGTGATGACCACTGTCTCTTCACAGTTGTCCTTGCTGGAGATTCTGGAGCTGGAAAGAGTAATCTCCTGTCTCCATTTGAGCGAACGAGCTTAATGTGGGAAGCATGAGGAACATCACTGGAGAGCCAGCGAGATGGCTCAGTGCGTAAGGCACTTGCCTGCCAACCTGGAGACCTGAGTTCAATCCCCAGAAGCCCACATGGTATAAGAGGAGAACTACCATCCATAAGTTGTTCTCCAGGTTTGGAGAGATGGCTCAGGGGTTAAGATTCTTGCTTCACAAGCAGAAGGTTCAGAGTTCGGATCCCAGGTCCCATGTGAAAATGGGGCAGAAATGGCTGCTGCCTACACTTCCAACCCTAGTGGGTGGAGCCTGGGAAATCCCAGAGCAAAGCAAAAAGGAGGTAAAAGAACTCCAGGGTGATTCTTGAAGTTATCCTTGGTCCTCCACAAGAACACACAGTGCCTTTTGACACACACACACACACACACACACACACACTCACACACACACACATCAATCTTTTTAAAAGTTGTTCTCTGACCTCTCTCTACCTGTGTGACATGACACGTGCATATGCATATCTCTCTCTCTCTTTTTCTCTCTCCTTTCTCCCCCTCTGAAATAATTTAAAAAAGAAAAACAAACATCACTAGAGTAGCATGTACAACACTAAGCATCCAGGTTGCTGGAAAAGCAATAAAGGCGTAGATGTGCCAGGACTAGAGCAGCGTGGAGCCACCGCATCTCGCATGGATGAGCCTGCTTGGCTTGGGACAGCACCTCACATACACGAATGCAGAGCGAGCTGAGACACCTCGCTGACGGCTGCTTTGCCCTGGTGGTTGTGGCGGGGAGCAACTCACCGCATCTCGGGGTGACTCCGACAGACAAAGCAGAGAAGAAGGACTTGTCATGCACAGAGACCTCTGCTCTCAACTCTATAAGCTGCTTTCCAGAAAATTCTAGTGGAGATGCACTACATGGTTCCTCAGAAGGAAAGTAACATGTCCGTGACATGCCCAATATGGTTCCTCTTCGTGTCCCCTCAGGTGCTGAAAACAAGCCTAAGATGCGAGCCGAGGTGACTCTCTTCTCCCCCAGCAGGCTGTGCATTACCATTTCCTGGGTCTGAGATTTTAAAATATTTTCAATGTTGTGTTTAAAAAATTATGAAGAAAAAAAAGGAGAAAACAGCTTAAGCAAAGGCATTCATCAAGTTCCATTTCCAATTGCAGATACGTGATAGCCACCTCAGGGTCCTGCCACTACGCCTTCCCCACTCTGATGGACCCTCAAATTGCTTGCCAGAATAAACCCTTCCTTTGTTAAATCTTAATATTCCAATGCTAATATTAAATTTTAATATTTCATCACAGCAATGAGCTTAGTAACTGCTGCAGGGCTCCTGGGGGGGGGGTCTCAGGGATTCCTCAGAAGGGAGTCTCAGGGGCTCAAGGATCCTCAGGGGCATCTTGGGGGCTCTCGGGGGTCTCAAGGACTCTGGGGGCTTCCTTTTGGACAGGCCTTCCCTGCTAATCTCTGTAAATGTCCACGGTCCCTCAACTGATCAAGAAACTCCCACTCTTGAATCTTTCCCTTCCCGAGGTCTGAGCCTCCTGCCAGCTGACTGCCCTTAGCTCCATGTCTGTGGCCACATCTGCCTGTCCTGTGTCCCCAAGGAACTCCCAGGCTGAGGTCAATGGGCCTGCAAACACGGGGAGACCACGGGGAGACGGAGGTGCAGGCAAGAGATGAAAACAGGATGGCGAAGGTGATAAGGGCAGAGTCTCTAGGGAGCCAGAATCTATTTTTAAAACAGCAAGGTTTGGGGAAATCCTTGGCTGAAGAATAGCAGTTCCTGGGCACAGGTTCGAGCAGAACCCTGGGACCCAGGCCGGGAAGATGTGTCTGGGCGCTGCTGCAAGCATTAAGTGCCCATTGTGCTTGCCTTTAGTGCACACACGCATCTGACCTGTCCCCCGAGCTATCTTCCAGAACATGCCAGGTGCGCTACCTGGAGCGTTATATTTGCCTTTTCTCCCACTGGCTGTCTACACAAATGTCCACACCATCCCATCCCTGTGGCGCCAGGGATACTTCCCCAGCATGTTTAAAACTGCAGTGGTTCCCAGACACCTCCCTCCCCCAGGTCACCACCCACCCCCTTGTCTTTCTAGACCTGTCCCATGAAGAACTGTTCCCAAATAAAGCCTGTCTCCTCCTTCTCTCCACCCCCAACCTCTGACATACATGAGACACCCCAGCAAACAAGCTTCCCATTCCCTCCATCTCAAAACCAGATCTATAGCAACCGTGACAGGCCCTGGCCTAGACGGGGATCCCACATAACCCAAATGAGGTCTGTAAAGGACATCAGGCTCCCGGGGCCAACCCCTAAATCTGGCACACTCTACCCTAGAGAGAACTGGAAGCCAGCTGTGAGGGCAGCCAGCTGTGAGGGCAGCCAGCTGTGAGGGCAGCCAGCTGTGAGGGCAGCCAGCTGTGAGGGCAGCCAGCTGTGAGGGCTGGAGTGACTCTTCCTTTCTTTTTTTCATAGCTTTGGACAGTATCTCACATAGCATGTAATTCATTTATCTATCAGCCTATTGTCTGAACCAAGGCAATGCACAGTCAGCTTCCTGTTCTCCATGCCCCCACACAGGTATTTGCTGATGTTTCCTTACATTCTCTGCTCTTAACGGGATCTGGCACAAAGATGGTACATATAAAGAGCTGTAGAACAAATTCTGAACTTGGTGGGTTCCAGCTCCCAGGAGAGAGGCTGGGGGAAGGAAGGTATGTCTACCCAGAGCTTTCTCGTTCTAGAGAACTCCAGCAAGGAGGGCCATAGGTGTGTGCAGCCCATCTACCTTCAAATGCGTGAAGCCTAGCCAGAAATTTCACTCCATGAGAAAGATGGGTCAGTATTGAAACCTTGTACACAACGCAGACTTCAACACATGCACACACACTTAGCCAAAGTGTATGCAACAAAGTCTCCGTAGCATGGGTTCAGCAAGGCTCCTCCTCCCCTGCCAGGTTGGTTTGACAAAAATTCCTGCATTCTGACCTAATTTGACAAGTTCCCCATCCCTTAACTCTTCACATCAAATGATGACTGCTCCTTTGCCAAAGGAGCCACTTGGTAGAGCTGTGGGCATGAAAGGAGGAGGGTCCTGCGGGTCAGAGGCGAAGACTTTAGGAGGATTGACTTGGAGGAAGGTCACTCCGAGAGCCAAGCCCGCTTCCAGGCCTGAATCAATCACCAATGCAGACCAGGAGAGGGACTGTAGACAGGGCAGGAATGGCAGCTGTCCCTTTCAAGGTCACAGAAGTAGCCTTGAGATTATGGGACTTGCTCAGGTCTCCCAAGCCTCTCTGAACTGAGTCAAGGCCAAGGACTGGCCAGTTCACCAACCTGTCTCTGCTTTGATCTCTGTTTTCCAGGCTCCACCTTCCAGGGCCAGAAGTGCAGGCCACTGCCATTTTCACAGGGTCTGATATCTGAACTCAGGACCTTCTGCTTGCAAAGTAGAGACTTAACCCTTGAGTCATCTCTCCAGCTCTGAAGGAAATTTGTTTAAACTTTAATTTTTTTTATTACTACATGCTCAGTACACATAAAGAGTTATTTATCTTTGCCCTATGGCCAGATCAACCAGTGGCCAGGGATCCATACACTCTGCCTGATTGAAGACATCAGAGACAAGCCCCCAATCCCCAGACCCTTGCTGGCCAATCTCAGTGGACATGGGCTGAGGATGGGACTCAATCTGCTGTGTTTTGCAGCCAAATACACTGATAACTGATGTCAGTAGTGTGAGGGCCACTCACCCAACTCAGGGCACAGCACTTGGCCATCATGCTCAGGGTCCTGAGCAACTGGTCACAGCATCTTTTTTTTTGGTGTGTGTCTGTGAGTGTATGTCTCTCTCTGTGTTTATGTGTATCAGAGGACACTGTGTGCCTTCTAGAGACCCAAAAGTGACTTCAGGAATCACCTGGATTGCTTCTACCTGTTTCTTGCTTCATTCTGGAGTTTCCCAGGCTTACCTTCCAGGACAGAAGTACAGGCCACAGCCATTTCCACCTGGCATTTTTTTATGTGGGATCCAGGATTCAAACTCAGGACCTTCTGCTGGCGAGGCAGAGGTTTAAGGCCTGAGCCATCTCTCCAGCCCAGCATCGTATTTTTTAAAAGCTAGAGAGGTGCATCTGAATTCTGATGTCCCCTTCACAAGGGTCTGCGTCAGAGCTCAACCCTCCTCTCCACCCTGTTGCTAGTCTCCAGGCTGAAAATGTCCATCTCCCTCTGCCCCCACCACAGACCCCTATAGAGCAGAGAGCAACAGAGCTCAGAAGGAAGGTGGTGGTGACACTGTGCCAGGCAGATGGAGTTTATGTTCATGTCACTCACTTCACTCTGCGTTACAATCACTCAGATAATCAATGGCCCGGTCTACAGCTGAACAGATCCCTTGAGCACACACCTCGTGACAGACAAGATATGAAGAGCCTATGAGATGGCCCAGGCAGAAAGGCACTTGCTGCGCAAGCCTGGTTGTCCTCTGACCCCCACATGTACTGTGGTGTGTGTGTGTGTGTGTGTGTGTGTGTGTGTGTGTGCGCACGCGCGCGTACACACACACACAGAGTCATAAAGGTTAAATGAGAAATAAGCATTGAAATGGTACTGAATGTCATTAGTCACTATAACCGTTACTCTCAGCTGTTGCTGTGAAAGAACACCCAACTTAAGGGAGATTTATTCAGCCTATGGTTCCAGAGGGGAGATACAGTCTTTCATGGTGGAGGCGACATGGCTGGTGACTGAAACTGGAGGCAGGCTACATCACTGCAGACATTTTTGGAGAGTATCTCTTCTACCCAGTCTTCTGTTCTATGGTTCCTTTTATCTGGTCTGCTATTGGGAGCTCCAATCAGATCTAGGGCTGGTCTTTGTATTGTAAATGTATCGATCTGGATAATCTCTTCAAGTGGTCTCAGCTGATTTTAATTAATGCCAGGTGTGGTCAAGTTGACACTCAAGGTTAACTACAGTCACCAAAGAGGCAGAAACACAAGCCACTGTGAGAGACCACCATTCATCACCATAGGTAACTTTGGAAGACTGACTGTAGCAAGGTCACTACAGATGCAGAACTGGCACTCTCATGCACCACTGAAAGCAAAGGTGTGACCACTTCTAAACCAGTTTGATGGTTTCCTAGAATGTTAAGCAAGTGCCCACTTATAACCAAGTATTTCCACCTCGGTTGTTCACCCGAGAGGAAGTACAGCGGGTCCGCATGAAGCTGGATAGACCCCCCTGAGGGGCACGTGCCCCCAGTGCTATACGTGGCCAGGTTCCACCCTCAATCACACAAGCTTCTAATGAATCAGGGTTTCCATTGCTTGCAGCACACTGAACCTCCCGTGAGCACAAGGCCATAATGACAGTCAAAGAAGAGACATCCAAGACAATGACAAGAAAAACAAGAGTCCGCCAGGTTTGAGAACACACATCTGTGGTCCTAGACTATGGAGGCTGAGGCAGGAGGATTGTTGTGAGCTTGAGGACCTTTCTCAAAAAAAAAAAAAAAAAAAAGCCAAAAATCAAAAAGTACTCCGTCACATGATTCAGCCACACGGGGCCTGGGTACTCGCCGGAAGGATGGACTCTGAGTCAGCACTGCCCGGTGCTCTACCCCACAAGAGTGGCGGCGTGGTTCACAATAGTGTCCAGCTGGTGGCGTTGTTTAGAAAGTCCTGGAACCTTTCAGACACGCAGCCTAGAGGGAGGTCTCTGGAGGTTACAAAATGGTCCCACTTCTGACCTGGCTTCTCTGCTTCCCAGCTTAGCACTAATGCAGAGGTTCCAGCCTCTCTTGCTGATGTATCTCAACCAGCATGACAGATTGGTAGCACTCGCACTGTGAACCGAAGTCGAGCTCCCTTACATTGATGCTATGGGGCGTTTTGTCGGAGCTTCGAGAAAAGCAATGGAGGCGACCAAGACGATTGATGTTTAGACCACTGTATTTGGGGGTCCACTTCTGTTGCACCACACAGAGGCAGAACAGCTGGGTTTAAGTTGCTGCCTTTCCACTTCCTGCAGTGTCCTGTTCCTTGGCTGAGCCTGGGATCTCTTTAAAAGATAAAAGGGGAGCTGGGAGGTGGCTCAGGAGTCATGTGCTGTTCAGTAAGTGTGGCAGAAGCCTGCGCATGCTACCTTGCCTTTATATTTGTTCAAAAGTTAGACATGCTGAGCACAGTGGTCGGCTGGCTCCCCTCTCTGAGCACGTTTCCCCTTCTCCCACAGTTCGACACATCTGCCCATCAGCCTGCAGAGCTGCTGCGGGGCCAAGTGAAGTCTGCCTCAGAAGCTTCGTGGACTCCAGGACTAGGACATGCTGACCTAGTGGACAGCAGAGGACCCGTGTCAGCGAATCCGCCTCTTGTGGTTTCCTCGGTGGAAGGCAAACAGCTTTGATGTGATGTCATGTGATGTCACAGGGTGCTTGGGTGGAAGGCAGCAACCCGCCAGTCCTGACCTCTGGCCCAGGGACCATCTGTGGCCCCAGGGCTGAGCTAGTGAAAGCACAAAGCATGACTGTGCAGCCAGAAGACGCTGGTGGCTGAAGCTTTCAGGAAGAAAAAATAGTTTCACAAGTAAAAAGTCTCTGGTGTCTGAAGGCCCAGGGTGAGTTCTGCTGAGGAGCCAGTCTGGACTTCTCCTGGCAGCCCAGACTCCACCGGTCCTCAGCGCCTCCCCTCCCCCACCTTCACCCTGCCTAGACCCCTGGCACAGGGCTAGGCTACGCTGGAGGGTTCTGACCACACTACACAAGCCACCCTCTTACCCATGCCCTGATGGTTACTGAGGACCTAGGCAAGTAGGGACAGAAAGAGAAGAGAAAATATCCATGACCTTGTCAAGTGATTCCTGGAAGCTGCTATCAACAAAAGTTTTGGTCTCTAGAATTTTGCTTCAAAACTTGAATTTTTTTTTCATGCGGTGTGGGGGGGTGTACTAGAAAGCAACTTGAGTGTGTGTCTCTGTGGAAGGCCAACAGTGACTTCAGGAATCGTCCTGGATTGCTCTACCTCCTTGTTGCTTCGTTCTAGGGTTTTCCAGGCTGTGCCTTCCAGTATAGGCCACTGTAATTTCTATCTGGCATTTTTACATGGGATCTCTGATCTAAACTCAGGTCCTTTTGCTTGTAAGACAAAGGCTTTATTTAACTTCTGGGCCATCTCTCCAGCACCCAAAACTTGAATATTAAACTTAACTTTTTTATAATGTTTTCCATAGAAATGAATTTAAGCATATATTTTTTTGAAAAGTAAAGCAGGACTCAGGTATCAATGCACATGCCTGTCATCCTAGTACTTGGAAGTCTTGGGCAGAAGGACGACAGTGAGTTCCTAGCCAAACTGGGCTACAGAGTGAAAAACTTGTTAAAAATTAATTGAATTTTTTAAAACAAAAATAAAAAACAGGAGGCGCTAAGAAAGAGGCTTCCTGCTAAGCAGTACTTCTATAGCACAAGGGCCCTAGGGCAGGAGGTGAGTCCCAAGTCAGCCTGGGCGTCACTGAAGTTCTGTTTCAAAAAAGAAAGAAAAAAAAAAAAGGAAAAAGTGTCAAGCCTTTGCTGTCTGACCATACTGCTTTGTTTCCAAGTAGACTTGCAAATCTCCTTTTCTCCTTTTTAAAAATATTTATTTGAGAGAAGCAGAGAAAGTGTACATGTGTGCGTGGTTAGAGAGGTCAGAGGACAACTTTCAGAAGCCAGTTCTCTCCTCCCGGAACAGAACTCCAAAAGGGTCATTTGTCTTTTTCTTTCTTCCTGTATCTTTTCCCCAAAGCCCAGGCATACTTCCCCTGACATTGGGGGTTTCTCACTGTGGTCTGCAGACACCATTCTTATTCTGCAGCTGCTAAGCCACCTACCTACATTTCTAACTCAGAAATCCGGGTTTCCTCTGCCTCCTCTTCCAGGCACTTACTGGGATTTACAGCTTCCTGCCCTGTGACTCATAAACTCTAACAAAAGGTTCTTGAAACCAAGACTCTGAGGAAGAATTCTTCCTCAAAAAAAAAAAAAAAGATCAAGACTTTGAAGGCAGCCTGAGGCTACTGAGAAACCCTGACTCACAAACAGAAACTGTTGCATTTAAATTAAGGAAAAGAAAATTCAAGTTAGGAGGGCTGGGGTGTGACTCGGGCAGTAGCGTGTCTAGCTCACTAGAAAGAGATCTATCCCCAGCACCAAAAAGTCAATTTTAAGAAAAGTAATAAGGGGCTGGAGAGGTAGCTCAGGGGTTAAGCCTCTGCCTTGCAGGCGGAAGGTCCTGAGTTCGGATCCTAGACCCCACGTATAGACGCTGGGCGGAAGCGGGGGCGGCCTGCGTTTCTGGTCTCCCGGGGGAGAGTAACCAAGGAGGAGATGGAGGCATCTATGGTGGTTCCCAAATTCGTCCGTGGTTCTACACACACACACACACACACACACACACACACACACATACACACACACCTGTACATATGCATACACGCACAATTGAATAAATAATAAAAAAATTAAAAAAAAGAAAAGTAATAAAAATGCTTGTTATCACTACTTACATTTGCTTCTTATGTAAACAAAGCACGCACAGCTGACCCCCGCCCCACCCCTCGCACTCCCCACTAATCCTAGCTTCTGGATTCCTCATACTGAAACACTCCAATAAATCTTCGGGTGCTGCTGATGGCTGCTGATCGATAGAGCTGTGGTTACTTCTACACTGTTTTATCTTATTCATATTTTAGATTCGGGCCAGTAAAATGGCTCAGTGGGTAACAGGACTTGCTGGCAAGCCTGCTGGCCTCAGTTCAAGCCCCAAAAACCAGGTAAAGATGGAAGCAGAGAACGGACACCACAAAGTTGTCCTCTGACCTCCGCAGGCATCGTGGCACCAGAGGACAAGCAGAGAAAGATTGAAATTCACCCCTTCATACTTATGAATCATTATTATACCTTATTCTCATTCATTCCCTTCCCTCACTGCTCTTCTTTTCCTCTCCACCTGGTTCCCCTTTTGCCTAATTGGTCCTTTTTTGTTGTGTTTACCGAGACCGTCTCGACTGGCCTGGAGCTCGGGCTTCTTCTGCTTCTGGGGAACAAACCTGGACCACCACCACACCTGCTCTCAGTCCAGTGGCCCCCCCTCTGCTTTCTCACCTCCCTTAAGAGCTTGCTTTAGGAGCTGGGGAGAGACTCAGGGGTTAAAAAGCCTTTGCCTCACAGTTAAAAGACCTGCGTTCAGATCCCAGATCCCTCATAAAAATGCCAGACAGGAACGAAAGCCACCTGCAATTCCAGTTCTGGAAGGAAGAACCTTGGAAACGCCGAGCAAAGCGAGGAGGAGGAGGAAGAACAATCCAGGATAATTCCTGATGTCACCCTTGGGTCTCTGAAGGCACACACTCAGGTGCTCTCTCTCTCTCTCTCTCTCTCTCTCTCTCTCACACACACACACACACACACACACACACACGCACTCATGCAAATTTTTTAAAGTTCTCTTTCTCTGCTCTCGTGATCCCTTAGTGACCCCTGCACATACCCATAAATGTGTATGCACTGATCGTTTTAAATCCTCGTTGTGCATATGGAAACATGGGAGCTGCTGGTTTGAGTTTGGCTTTTCTCATTAACAGAAGGATCTCCAGCTGTAGCTGTCCCCTGCAAATGTCATGGTTTCATTTCTCTTTATGGCTGCCTAACATGACAGACATCTAGGCCTGTCCCGTTCCCGGCTGTCTCGAGGAGTGCACTGTGTTGACTTGAAGTTCTTTGGGTGAATCCCAGGAGTGGTAGAGCTGGGTTATACAGTAGGCCCATTTGCAGGTTTTTTGAAGAGCTCTTAGGCTGATTTCCACAGTGGCGCACACCCGGTTTCCCACCAGCTGTGAAAAGGGAGCATCTCCTTCGGGTCATTATTCCTTACACTGCACAACGGCACAACCATTTACCCAGCACTGTATTGTGCTGGGTACTATAAGTAACCGGTAGGTAATTTAAAGTGTGTAGGAGGTATTTGTGGGTTATTTGCAAAACCACACCACTTCACATCTGGAGGTTTGTGGCAGGACAGATACTAAAACAATCCCCACTTACCCAGGAGAAGGGTGACTGTTTTTAAATCTGCCTTTTAGAATTCCAAAGTTCTTATCAGCTTGCACTTTCAAGCCTAGAACTTGTCAATGATCATTAGAGACACTGGCCTGTCCTTGGGTGTACAGTGTCCCGGGAGTGTTCTGGAAAGCAAAAAGAATTCCTGCCATTCACTTGGCAGTTCAAACCACGTGCCGGGCTTTTGGAAGTCTATTAAATATTTAGGGAATGGCGTCTGCTCTATCAGACAGACTGTGACCAGCCAACATTTTGATAGCTAAACTGATATCGTTGATCCATAATGTCAGGAAGGCGAGCGATAAGGCTGCTCCAGATGTGGACCAGGGAGACATTGAACAAGTGTGTCAGGAGCATGAGCATGAGAGTTCTTGCTAATGTGATGAGCCTGGGGCTTCCCCGTGGAGTAGCATGCAGGTTTCAATGGGAACCCTACCCTCAGCCCTCCCTCTTCTGATACAGGCTTGGTCCATCCTGGAGGCAGTGAGACCATGGAGACAGGATTCACACTAAAATGGCCAGAATGATGTAAGGTCTGTCATATATCCCACATGCATGGGTGAGGGACCAGAGCCATTTGGCCCCCATCTCAGGACATGGCAACTTTGTCCAGGCAGAGTGGTACTAGAAGCCGGAGAAGGACCGTAGTAAGGGCTGAGATCCAGCTGCATGCCAGAGAATGCAGAGGTCAGAAAGCCTTGGGAGGTCTTGGCTGAACACTCCAGTTCCCAGCGACCAGCAGCCAGGGTTTGCATTCAAAGACAAAACATCACTGAGCTGTAAGCAAGCCTTGAGAATATGAGTGTCAGAGGCGAGATGTCTGGAAGGCAGAGAACCTGCTAGAATTTGCCTGCAACTCCTGTGAAGCACCAGCACATAAACCACCCTCAGGGTGCTTGAGACCCTTTCAAAATTAAGATTATTCTCACTGCAGGGAGACTCGTCCTTCCCAGACCTGCATAATGACTGACACCAACACGTCCACAGACAGTGAGGAACTCAAGAGAGATAAGAACACGCAGTGGAAACCTTAGGGACTTAAGCTGGTTGAGGGAAGGGAAATGCCCCTGTTAGTGGGATGGCCCGAGGACGGGCAACTTGGTAGCCACAGAGGCCTGAACCTGCACAAGAGTAGACAAGCCAGAGGAAACCCTGAAGTCTATAGAAGCAGCGAGGCAGGAGGGTGGGAGAGAGTGGGATGGATTGATGAAGGGAAGGGAAGGGAAGAGGAGGGGAGGGGAAAAGAGGGGAGGGGAGGGGAGGAGAGGGAGGGGAGGGGAGGGGAGGGGAGGGGAGGGGAGGGGAGGGGAGGGAGGAAAGCAGGGATAATTAGTCAATATGCTTGTAAAACTAGAAAAATAAGGGGCTTGAGAGGTGGCTCAGGGGTTAAGCCTATGCCTTGCAGGCAGAAGGTCCCGAGTTCGGATCCTAAACTCCACATATAGACGCTGGGGCGGCCTGTGTTTCTGGTCCTGGTAGGGTGGAGCCTGTGAATCCCGGGGCCGAGTAAACAGGGAGGAGGTGGAGGCTGTCCATGGTGGTTCCTGAATTCATCCGTGGTTCTACACACACACACACACACACACACACACACACACACACACACACACAATTGAATAAATAATAGTAAAAAGAAAAAGGTAAAATAACCCAGGATGATTCCAGATATCACCCTTGGGCTTCCACAGGTGCACACAAGCACACGCACGCACACACACGTATATATCAGGAGCACATCAAAAAAATAAAAATAAAAAGAAGTTTCAGAAGAAAAAGGACTATAACAAATAAACGTGTGATGGTTTCACTTCTGTAATCCCAGCACTTGAGAGGTGGAGGCAGCTCAAGCCTTCCTGAGCTACATGGTGAGTTCAAGGCTATCCTCAGCTACACTGTGCATTCAAGGCCAGCCTGGGCTATGAGATGCAGCTTAGCTGGCAGTGTGCTTGCCTGGCATGCTGCAACACGGGTAAATAAAAGGTGAGGGCCCACAATGTGTACCCAACAAGCATAGTGAGTTATGTTATTGGTTTGTGTATTCCGCTACACTTTTAAAGATTGTCGGGCATGAAGATGCATGAGCCCTGATATGCATATACAAGTCAAAGGATCACCTTCTGGGAATCTGTTCCTCCTTTTATCTTATCTTTGAGGCAGGGTCTGTCTCATTATTTCTCATACTGCATAGACAATACACAGGCTTTGGCCAGTTTTCCTGCCTCTGCTTTCCTTCCCATCATGAAGATGCTGGGTTCGCAGACACAAGCTGCCACATCTGGCTTTTCTATGTGGATTCCAGAGATTCCACTCAGGTCAACACAGTCGTGTGTCTAGTGCCTTTACCTGCTGAGTCATACACACTCCCAGCTTTTACTTTTCATCCTGTTTATTTTTGGGTTTTGTTAGGCAGTGCTAGGGACTGAGCCCAGGCCCTTGTACAAGGTAGAAGACAAAAGTTCTGCTATTAGGCTATACCTCCACCTGTCATGCTTTACCGAGGACTTTGACTTGCCAATAGACATCTACGTGTGCACAGGAAAGTATTAAACCTTGTTACCCAGCAACCTCCACACATCTTGGCCACCACATCTGGTCACATAGTTCTGTCTTTGTTTAATTTAATCTTCTGTTATGTTGTTCAGTATGAACCTAGAACAAATTGGTGTATGTCTGCGTGTGTGTGTGTGTGTGTGTGTGTGTGTGTGTGTGTGTGTGCGCGCGCGCACATAGCTAAAGATAAAGGTGCAAAGGGTCTAGGTAAAGATAGTATGCAGATATAGGCATTGAATGATGACATGGTGCCTAGTGAACACAGCTGTGTCATTAGACATCCATGCATAACTACGCATGGTCTCCATCACCTTGTGGCATGACAGCCCCCAGCTTCTCACACGCTAGAAGCCTTCGTGCAATAGGCATCTTTTTGTGACCTGGTCTGGTCAGCCTCCAGATGCAAGCTGATTGCCGAGGGAAGCAAACATGGGATCAGAGGATGGAGTTCTGGCTCCATTCCTTCATCACCCCGGGCCTGGGGGTGAAGTCAGACAGGGTGGGCAGAGCATCTATGATATGAATACACAAAGGTGTTGTGAAGGTGGGAGTCTGGGGAGGGCATGGAAGTGTCACATGCCTCACTCCTCACTCCTCCCCCCACCTCACCCCTTACCATGAACCTCGCCCCTTCCCCCCTGCCTCACCCTTCTAGATCTCTTCATCTGACTGCTCATCTGCACCCTCACTAATAGCTTTTCTAATAACCAGTAAATGTAAGTCATCTTCTCCCAAGACTATCAACCACCCTAGCACATTTTTACACTCCAGAAGGAATTGTGGAAACCCGGATTCTGGGCAGGGGGAGAAGGGAGTCAAGGAGATAGCTCAGCGGGTAAGGCTCCTGCCTGAAAATCTGGTGACCCGAGTAATCCCCAAAAGTCGGCATGGTGAAAGAAGAAAACAGACTTCTGAAAGTTGTCCTCTGACCTCCATTTGTGGGTCATGGCATGCATGACCTCCTACCTCTCATTCCCCTCTCTTAAATAAATAATAAAATAAATAAGATTTGTCAGGGGGCAATCTTGGAAACTGAGCCCTTCATCTGTGGGTCCTATCTAATCCCAGGCGTAAGGTCAGAACTGAGTCAAATTATAAGATGTCTATTTGGGATCTGCTGGACCTTGATTAATAAGCCAGAAAGGCAGCCTGAAGCAGTCTGCACTAAGTCACGTCTCCGTTGTTCCATTTCCCTGTTCCCACCTTGCAAGGAAGGAAATTATCTGATTTTCGTTTTTGGTTTCTTCAAGGCCTCTTCTTGAAGCCAGCTCATCTGCTTGGCTCATTAAGCTTTAACCTACGGAATAAAGTGTTACTCAGCTCTAAGATTCAAAATAAGAACAATTCGTCTAGGATTTCTAAATGGAATTGTTGCTTCGTTGCCTTTTGATACCAGTAAAGTGACTGCGACTGAAGGCCTGTGGGACCCACACAGCACTGGCCCGACTGCTGCAGGACCAAGAGAAGGCAGGTCTTGCTAATGCCCTGGAAAGGCCAACTGTGCCTATCTAATGGGCTGGCTGCTTGCCCCACCTGCACGTTGTCATGTGACCCTGGAGCCTATGTGCAGAGGGGAAGCTCTGTCAAACCTTCAAGACTCAAGTCCATCTGGAGCTGGAGCACTGGAATCATGGGCCCTTAGGACCCTCCTCTCTGCAGTGACATTCAGTGTTAAGTAGACCCAACCTCAGCCCCTGTCTTCGGGGATAGCAGAGAATGGGCTCCTCATCCAGAGCTCCTGCTGCAGTGATGCCGGCTAAAAGTGAAAGCCCCTCTTCTCAACCACGGGCACTGTGGGCCTTCGGAGGCACTGCGTGGAATTGCTCATCTTTGCACCCATTTTGTGAGGCTGATGCCAATCTGCACCACGGATGCCAATGGAACTCGCGCTTGGCAAAGTCCAGCACACTGCAGAGGAGGCACCAACTCAAGGTGCAAAGCCTGGACTCCAACTCACTTGTGCTGGCCTCCCAGCCCTGACCTCCCTCTGCTGCCTTCCCACACAGCCCAAGGACCCCTAGATGGTCACTGGGACCTCTTGGTGACCTGGAAGTCACAGAAGTCTCTTCAGAGACATGGTGCTACACCAGCCAGAAGCCTCCAGCGCACCTCTGGTCCCTACCTAATTAAAGTCTAGTGCTCAGCCAGGAACAGGCCAAAGATATTGTTCCCAACACATTTCTACCATGCAGCTCCGAGCCCTCTGCTCCCCCTCAACTTGACTCCCACCCTCATCCCCATCAAGAGCTCTTCTACACTCACCCAAGAACCTTGCAGCTGTCCCAATACTTGGCTCTCGGCAACTGTAAGCAGCCATTGGCTGGGTGGCTGACTAAAAGAGTTAAGTACGTGAATTATGAGGTTCAAAACCTCTCCTCACTGAGGGGCTGGCTGGTTGCAGTCACTCTGACTGGATTAAAATCCAAGTAGCTTCCAGCAACACGGGTGCTGGGCCTTCTTTGGGAAGCAGATTCTACTCATGTGGTTGCGGCTGAACTGTCACAGCCAGAGAACTGAAAAGTAGCTCCAGTTACCAACTAGTTTGTGCCATACCGTTCCAGCCTCATTCCCCTTGCCAACTGAACCCTGCTAAGTCAGAATGACCCAGCCCAGCAGTCCAAGGAAGCTCATCGCACTCACAGGACTGTAAGGTGAGGTTTTTCTAACTGAGCCTTTTGACATTCCATCCACTAACTTACAATACAATTGTGGTTTCTGGCTTTATGAATTCTTCCCTCACGATCTTCTGAACTAGAGTTCTTTTTAGCACGAGCTGGATGGATCTGGGCTATGGCAATACACAGGACTTCTAATTCAATCATCGCTGTGTGGTGTCCATCTGTGACCCACTGGGTACAGCAAAACAAACCACTTGAACAAGAACAAATAGAACCCAGCCCCACCCCTGATTATGTGTGCTGGCTCTGAATCCCCTGCCCCAGGCTTCCTGTCCTAGGAGGCACTCCCAGATGACTGACACGTGCATGGCACAAACATGCACCTGATAAGGCTCATCTTCTGCGGCATCATCCGAGCCAGAGTTAACAAGCCCAAAGTCACTGTGTTGACATGGGCCCATGCCCCTGCCCCAGGCTGGTATCCTGGCTGGTAAAGCCTGTCGGGAGCTCTGCAGCCTAGAACATGGCATCCAAGCTCACAGCCAGGTGCCAAGTAACAGCCTGACCAGAGGAGAAGACTCCTTCAGCACCTTCTCTGGAGAGAGAGGTGCTGGCAAGCATGTGTCCCAGGAAGCATGCGTAGACCTGAAACTCAGAGACCCTGAAAGTTTGCAGTGGTGCCCACAACAGCTTTTCCATCCAGGGTGGCTCATCGCTGGCGAGCAAGATAATGCCAGCAACGTGCCTTTGCCCACCACACCAGGACCAAGGAATCACTGACCTCTCAGACCAAATTTGCTAACTGGCCGGCCAGGGCACTGGTCTTCGTGATATTCCCCACTGAAGTGGCTCATCTCCCTGCTAAGAGATGTCCCTCTGTCGATCATGGCAAGAAGGACAAGCTGGACTTCTCTTTCCCCAGCCTCAGGGGAAACTCCATCCCCACACCCATACTACGCTGGAGCCTCCATGGTAGACAGCAGGACCACCTGTGACATCCGTCATAGCGACCCCCATACTGAATGCCCAGCCTAACCTCAACTGCTGTATTAATCAGATCATGTCCCCCAGATTTGATGGAGCCCTGAATGCTAATCTCACAGAATCTCAGACTGATCTGATGCCCACCCACACCCCCTGCCCCTGGCCACACATGTCTCCACTATCTCTGCTCAAGTAGTGGAGGTCGCCAGTGTCTCCATCTCCCTAGTGCTGGGATTATGGCCCTGATGGGATGTGGCCACCACATCTGGTTTATGCAGTGTTGGGGACTGATGGTCTCCTTGACATCCCTAGTGGGCTCGGCAAGTTTGGAACTTCAAAAAGAAATTTTTCAGAGAATCCTGCCAACCCAGAGGTCTAACTGCTGCTGCAACCTTCTTTAGCCAGGGCCAAACAGGCTAGTGCAGATGAGACCTCCTGGGATGAAAGTCCAGATTGAGCCTTCTGAGAACGAGGAGGGTGATTTGCCATAGGGAAGGTGAGCATGTGTCTTGTGACTACAACACAAAGGAGAGATATGGAAAGGAGGGTGGCAAGGGAGGCAGAGCCAGAAAATTTGGAGAAGAAAGGCCAGGACTTGGTGAAATCCATCATGGGACTGGGTTGGTGGCACTTGTCAGTAACTTCAGTGCTGAGACAGGAGGATTGTTACACGTTCAAGGCCACTCCAGGCTAAAAATAAGAACCTGTCTCAAAATAAGTCAAGCACGAAGAGGTATGCCTGTTATCTCAACTCTTAGGAGATGGCAGTGACAGAATCAGGAATTAAACGCTGAGCTATATGAGACTCTGTCTCAAAAAAGAAGAGGAAGAGAAGGGGAAGGAAGGAAGAAAGGAGGGAGGGAAGGAAGGAGGGAGGGAGGGAGGAAAGGAGGGAAGGAGGGAAGGAAGGAGGAAGGGAAGGAGGGAGGAAGGGAAGAAGGGAGGGAGGAAGAGAGGGAGAGAGGGAGGAAGGGAAAGAGGGAGGGAAGAAGAAAAAAAAGAAGGAATAAAAAGTGGAAGCCTATGTCGTGGACATTCAGGTCTCTTGACAGGTTTACAATCCCAGCCAGGAAGGCCTGGGTGACTAACAGGCAGAACACAAACTCAGGCTGAGAAGGAAGATGCTCCCTGGCCCAACCATCACTCACGCTCCACCCACATTCTATTGTGAATGTCACCAATTTCCCATGTGTTCCTAGTGACTGATCCACCCTAGACAGACACAAATGAGAGGGTTAACATGAGAAAAAGACGCTTTCTGTACAGTCAGAGACACATGACAATTAGCAGAAGTCGTCTTGCCCACACTGAGCTTGGACAAACAAACAAGGATGGAGGGCTCTGGCAGGCACACGCCTGGCGAAACAATGATTTCACATCTCAACATGGATTTCTAAGACCTAGAGGCACCTTCATGCTGCAAATCATAAATATTAATAAGAAAAAAGCCACTAAAGACCAGGGGGGGAAAAGGTGGTACAGGTACTGGAACTCCAAGCTTTGCCACTAGAAAGCAATCCTCATTCCTTAGGACCAATACACAACTGAAAATTATTTATTGGCCATCTTCAGGAGGTCTGCCGTTTCCAAAATTGATGAAGAGCTGAAAACATTTTCCCTGGCCAATGGCTCTGATGCCCCTGAATGATAATGGGGCGCAGAAATGGGGGCCATTCTTATGTTTTTGCTTTGTTTTGTGTGATGTATCCCAGGATGACCTTGACTGAGCCGTACTTCCTGGGTTCTGAGTCAACAGGCACCTGCCACTGGGTTTCATAGTGGGGCCAGGTCAGCTCGTCACATTCTCTTAGCAAGAAGAATCCAAGCCAAATTCTTCCTGCTGCTCGAGGCCACGAAACGTTTCTGCATCTGGATCTCGAGCTGGGCCAAAAGCAACAGAGAAACCACACGGGAGTCCTCTGCTGTCATCATCTCTGGCCACAAAGCTGCTGGAAGCGCAAGGCAGTTTTTCACAGAGAGCTAGGTCGACAGATGAGTCCCTAAAGTAAATTAAGTACCCAGAACAAGAAGATTCTAGAACATTCTATGAGAACGCTGAAGAGAGGAGCAGTGAAGTCAGCTCAGTTCTTGTAACGCACAACTCCCTTGCCAGCTCCTCAGAGGCCTTGGAGTGGGTTCAAGGAAGGCGTCATGCCAAGGAGCTGACAGCGATCTCAGCAGAAGACGGGAAATCGAGGGCTGAGTCAGCAGGCCTCGCTGCTGCGTCATGTGACTGGCATCCTCATGACCTCCCGTCAGTTTTCCCATCTGTAAAGAGCCCGCCTCCCAGGGAGGCTAAGAGGCTCAAATTAACTGATTACAAAGAAGAGACACGTTATAAACTGCAGGATGACATCAGAACGTAAACTGATTACAAAGAAGAGACACATTATAAACTGCAGGATGACATCAGAACGTAAACATTCTCCAGTGGCATTTCGGCGGGGACAGCCTTCAGCACCTGCAGATTCAATGACTGGAGATGGAAATATACTGAAAAGAGAGGTAGGGAGGTGCCTGCCTGCAATCCTGACACTCAAAGGCTGAGCAGGAGCACCACAAACCCAGGCCAGCCTGAACTACAAAGTGACAACTTGTCTTACAGAAATTAGAGAAGAAAGGAAGGGAAGGAAGAAGAGAAAGAAAGAAAAAAAAAGGGAGGGTTAGACAAAGAGAGGGGAAGAAGAGAGAAAAAGAGAGTTGTGGTCATTAGATAGGTATATGTCAACCCCACAGCTGCAGGCTGAGCTCTGGGCATATCTGTGAAAATTGATAATTAAGGCAAACCCTGAGCAAGCCTGCAGGAGATTGTCTAACTGATGAAGGGAGTCTTAGCCCATTGTGGGGGGACCATTCTGTGGACAGATGTGTAAGATGGAGGGAACTGGTTAAGGAAGTTGGCATTCTTTAGCATACTTGGACAGACGCACTACCTGGCAAGTGAGGATGGTCCCTCTCTCAGAGTCCTGTGGATGTGGCGTGGCCAGTTCCCTTGGCCCCTGGTGTTGGCATGAGCTTCTGTTAGGCTGGACTTAAAACTGTAACAGGACAATCTTAAAGCCAAAATAAAAACCCTTGTTCCCATAATCCATTTCGTCATGAACATGCAGAATAATTTCGACAAGAGGAAAGAGGAATGTGGGGCTGATGGTGAGAACGCATAGACCCTGCACTTAGAAGGTGAAGGCAGAGGCAAGCCTTGGCCATGTGAGACCCCCGTCTCCAAAAACATAGATAGATGATAGATGATAAATAGATAGATATTCAGACAAGCCACGTATATCTACGCTAAACACCTACAGACTTTTCTTCTTGTTATTTACTAGACAATACGGAATCATAGCGGTTTACTAGCATTAGTATTTTGTTAGATGCTTCGGAGTCTCTGGGAAGAGCTGGGGATTTAGCTCAGTGGCAGAGCGTTTGCCTTGTAATGCACAAGACACGGAGTTAAATCCCCAGAACAGGAAAGCAAGCATCGGGTGGGGGTAGGGTGGAAGATGGGAGGGGACTAGATAGTCACGCATTGGTTACATGTAACTATACACAGTTTCTTACAAGGGCCTTCATCTCAAGCTTTGGCATCTGAAGGGGGGGTGTCAGAATCACCTTCCATGTGCACATGTAATACACAGATAGCAAAAGCAAACTAGCAAACCAACCCTGTGCTTTGGAGTTGTCGAGAGTCAGCTGTATGTTCTGTGAGTATATTCCATGAGTCTGGGGGAGTAGCTCAGTGGTTAAATCTTTTGCTACATGCACAAAGCCTCGGAGTCCATTCCTAGAACCCCAAGAGAAATCCCTTAAACTGACTATACGCCATGGGTGTGGTCCACATGCCTGTGATTCAGGTACTTGAGACTCACAGGCAAGAGGATCGGATGTTCCAGGCCAGTCATGGGCTACATGAAATCCTGTCACAACAACAGAAAAGGAAAAAAACAAACATAAGCAGAGCATGTCCTTGCGAGGCCGCCCACGATCGCTCCATCTCGAGGGCGGAACATGGACCCGGGCTTCGCTGAGCTCACCCAAGGCACCAAGCAGGAAGTGGCGCAACCAGGACCATAAGCCAGGGAACAGCTGGGGCTCCCCAGCACTCGGGGTCACAAGCCCATAGACTAGGACAGCCAGAACCCCACCAAAGCCCCTTCTCTCTTCTAGGTGCACAGCTGAACCATTTCCCCAGCTTCATGGTGTTCGGTTTTCATCAACAGACTATAAACAGGACTTTTGTAGATTGCACCCGTTGCCCAGGGCAGTTGAAAGGATGGGAAGGAAGTCTTCCTGCTCCCTTTGTCTGTGGCTGCAGACACTGGATTCCTTGTGTAGGTTGTGGAAGTACAGCAGGCGTTTCAGAAGCAGCACGAGAACCTCAGTGACACCACAAATCCGCCCACCACCAGCCTCAAGCACCTCCACCTGCAGTTTTCCACATGTTGCAGGTACATTCATGAGTAGCTTAGTGGCATGGGAGGTTTATTCTTGCTGACGATTCTCCATTATAGTCCATAATCCAGCTCCACAGGAGAGCTCATACTAACACCAAGAGCCAAGGAAAATGGCCACACTATATCCGCAGGGATTGCTGAGAGAGAGGCAAACCCCACTTGAGACCAGCCTGGGCTGAAACACTGTCCCTATTAAAATAATAAAATAAAAAATATAAGACAAAACAAAATAAAAAGGCATCAGTCATATCAGATTGGAGTCCACTCGAGTGATCTCACTTCATCCCAGCGGACTCTTCAAAGGTCCTGTCTCCAAAGACAGCCACATTCTGGGGTGCTGGGGGCCACGGAGTTTATGTCCGAACTTGGGAGGGATCCTTTTCTGCCCATAACACCTGCTGGGGAAGAGGGGTGCGAGGACTTTGGAGACCCCAGAGAGAACACAGTGGGCTGCTCCTGACAGAATGAGGCACTGGACAGCGTCAGAGCAGAGCAGATGGGGCAGAACAGATGGGGCGAAGGGCAGCCGTGCCCCCAAAGACTGAGAAGTCAGCACCTGACAGGTGTTGCCTCAGGTGCTGGGAGTTAAAAGAGCACTGTGCTGAGGAGCACATGGAATTAGGTCGCATATGTGCTAGTCATCAAGCTAAGTTTCCCAAGGAAGATGAGTGCATTACCACTGATCTTTCTTGTGCTCATTTAGCAGCACTTTTGTGCTAATTCTGCGTTTATAGTTAGAGTCATGTGCTGGATTTTATACTGAAAATAAATACCTTTGTCATTTTTACATGGAATACTGTCTGAGGGCTCGGCTGATGCCTGCAGGTGACGTACACTCTTAAGCCACTGCAGGCAGCAGTACTTGCCTATGGCTGTTCTCAAGAAAAGGCTCCATAGTTCTTGCTAAGAAGGCTCCAGAGCCTGATTATGAGCAGCCTGCAGCAAACAAACCTGTCACAACAGAGTGTGTGAGCATACGTATGCGTGCATAGTATATACATGTATGTTCATGCAGCGTATGCATGAGTGTGTATGTGCATGTGTGTCCATGCATGTATGTGTGCACAAGTGTATGTGCACGATGTGAGAGTGTGTGTGTGTGTGTGTGTGTGTGTGTGTGTGTGTGTGTGTGCATGTATGTGCCCCTGGGGATCTAAACCAGGTTCTCTTACATATTCGACAAATGCCGTAGTACTGAGATATATCACCTCCCTAATTTCCCCCTCTGCATTTCCTCTTTATTCTCCCCAAATACACACAATGGACTCTAGGGCTGAAACATGCTGAACAATTACTCTATTAATGATCTAATATGCCCTCTTTTAAATTTTGATCTTTCCTTTCCTGCTTCATTTTACTTTGCTTTTTTTGTTTTGTTTTAGTTTTTTGTTGTTGTTGTTGTTTGTTTTTCAAGGCTAGAGATGGAATCCAGGGCCTCTTGCATCCTAAGCAAGCCCTGTATCCCTGAGCTGTCCCAGCCCTCGTCCATGTTAGCCTTGAATTTTCTATCCTCCTGCTTCAGCCTCCTCAGTAGCTAGGATCTATACCACATCCAGATCCCAGCTCTAATTTCTCTTCCTTCCCCCTCTTCCTTTCTTCCTCCCTCCTCCCTCCCTCCTTCCTTCCTTCCTTTCCTCCCTCCTTCCCTCCCTCCTTCCCTTCCTCACTCCTTCTCTTCCTCCCTCCCTCCCTCCTTCTCTCCCTCCTTCCCTTCCTCTCTCCTTCCCTCCTTCCCTCCCTCCCTTCTTCCTTCCCTCTTTCCTTCCTTCCTCCCTGACATACACATACACACACACACACATACTAAATGAATAAATAAAGTTTAAAGAATAAAAGACAAAACTATGGTTTCCTTGACCACCAAAGATGATTCCTGATGTCAAAAGCCTCAGAAACAATTGTATTTTTCTAATAGGTAACTAATAGGCAAAAACAAATGCTTAAAAATAATGTCTCAGGAAAACGTATTTTTGACATGGGAATGAGTATTCCTTGGTCTAGTAACGTATTGGTGAAATGAGTTCTCGAGAACCACAAGTCTTGCGGGATCGTGTTCTTGGCACACTCTTTGCTCCTAGTGACAGGTCATCACCAGAACAGTTCAGTGTGTCAGTTCATGCCGGTTCTTCTCCCAAGACTCCATACACAGACAACAGGAGATCACGTGACATCCTCTCAGGCCTTGGGCTGCATGCTGCCCACACACTGGGAACCAGAGGTGGAGAAAGGCAGCCAGGCTGTTCGACTTGTCTCAGTTACTCGGCATGATTGCCAATAAATTCATGAGCACACAGTTTATGGGGAAAGGGGGCTTTATTTTGGTTTATGATTGGTTACAGTTCTTAATCCAGTTTGGCAGGAGGGCCCACACCCACACCGAGGGTGCTGGAGAGAGGTCCAAACTTCCCTTGCCAGACAGCATGTCTGTCCCAGTATGCTGAAGAACGCCAACTTCTTTATCAGCTCCCTCCATTTTATCCCTCTGCCCAAAGGATGGTCCCACCCACCATGGGCTGGGTCTCCCCCATCAATTAGATGATCTCCTGCAGGCTTACTTGGGGGTTCAGCTGCTAATTCTTTGCAAAAGTGCTCAGAGCCAAAAGCCCTCACTTGCCACTTGCAGGGGTGACACCAGTTGACACCTTGTTGCCAAGAGCTGGGAAGTTCTGTGGCCCCAAAGCACTACGATAGCCCTGGGACAAAGGGAGCAGTGGAGAGAAGGTAGACCCAAGCTTCTGCAAGGACAAAGCGAAGGGAACAGAGGAGGATGGCTGATAAAGAGTTCGCCAAGCACCTTTGGTGGACTTGTAGCCCTGTTTCACACTGAACAGGAAATGGAGAGTAAATGGTAAAAATCACACCTTCCATCTCACAGGGATAAGAGGTAGTTTATTCTGAAGCTGAACATGAGTGACTATGGCCCAGGAACACAGATTCAGGTGTCCCAAATCTCATGTATTCCACCATGGTAACAGTTTTTTGATGTTTTATAATTACAAAACAAAGGAGACCATAAATCATGACCTTTTTCAGACACATTGGTAGAGACATTAGGCAAAACAGGAAATATCTCAGTTAAAGGCTCTAGGTACTATCTGATAACATTCTTAAGTCTTTTGGTTAGTGAAAACCAGGAGTCTGGCAGGACATTACAAAGATTGCACCTAACCAGTCACCTGGGTAATGAATGGAAATTAAGAGGACTATTGATGGTTCAAGATAACCTGGCTCTGGACTTGTACTATTCAAGACTTCCACTCCTCTGAGTGCTATCAGCCCATCCCTCTTGTAGAGGCAGCTCTTTCCAGGAACTTGCGTTCACAGGAAATATTTCTCAAAAAAATTGGATACAGATGTACTCAATTAAAAAAACCCAAATGAGTTCAATGTTGCGAGTCAGGCACTTTACTTGTGGAGTCATTTCTCTGACCCACCCCTCCACCATCAAATTTTTCAAATTAGATGTGGTAATACACCTGTGTGTGATCCCAGCACTTGGGAGGCTGAGGCAGGAGGATCAGGAGTTCAAAGTCATCCTTGGATACATTGAGTTCAAAACCAGCCTAGGCTACATGAGATCTTGTCTCAAAAAGAATTTGCCCCAAATTAACAATATGGAAAGTGGTGAGGTATTACACCTAAGTTGAAGGAGAATATGAACAACAGATGCACATGGCAGAAATGGCCACTCTTGGGTCAACAAAAGCAGGAGGTGGTCGTTTCCCAGTGGGAGGAAGGCAAAAGGCCTTCCCATTAATGGTACACATGGAAGAGAAGAGCTAGGTGAGCTGTGATCACTTTTTTTGAGGATTAAGTTTATTAGAGGAGAGAAAAAATGGAACTCTGAGGCTCCAGATATGAGGTGCCGTGAGGGGCAGGCACCCCAGAGAACTCATGGACTCCAGGCATGGAATCCATGAGAGGGAAAGAGCTAGAAATGAACTCATGGACTCCACAAGTAGAGTGCTGGGGGGGATGGGACAGGAGGTACCCTGTAATCACTTATTTACAAATTACATGGCTGTAGAAAATTAGAACCAAACTCTGGACAGATGTGCTATGGAAAATGATGGTTAAGTTGGTCTCAAAGAGCTCACAAGGTAACAAGGGAAAGGATGGGGTTGCCCTGTTACAAACATCATGATTTCTGATGGCACATATCCCTGTCCCTAACATATACCTGCCATTGTGTAGTTGGAGCACAAGTTCATTGGAAGCACGGAGGCAGAAAAAAATATTTCCCGCTAGGTCAAGTTCTTGGAGAAGCTTCCAACAAGACCAAGAAGAGAAGGAACAATGGCCGGGCCAAGAAGGGCCGCGGCCACGTGCAGCAACTGCGCCCGATGCATGCCCAAGGACAAGGCCATAAAGAGATTCGTCATTCGGAACATGGTGGAGGCCGCCGCCGTCAGAGACGTTTCTGAAGCCAGTGTCTTCGACGCTTGTTCTTCCCAGGCTCTATGTGAAGCTTCATTACTGTGTGAGCTGTGTCATTCACAGCAAGGTGGTCAGGAACTGATCTCGTGAAGCCAGGAAGGACCGAACACCCCCACCCGATTTAGACCTGCTGGTGCTGCCCCACGACCCCCACCAAAGCCCATGTAAACAGTTGGATTCTTGAAAATGAAAGACAAAGCCGTCTTCTGGAAAAAATAATAAAGTGGAAATTACGTTAAAAAAAAAAAGAACAATTTCTTTGTGGCTGATTTATTTTACTTTATCCTCTCCCCCCCCTGCTCCCCCCACCCCCACACTTCTTGAGACAATCTCAAGTAGCCCAGGCTGGCTAGAACTCACCATGTATGTGAGGCTGATCTTGACCACCCAATCCTTCAGCCTCTACCTCCCAAATTGGGTTTATGGGCATGAGCCACAGAGCTTGGCTAAGCAGACTCTATTCTAGACTTCGTTTTTGTGTAGCATGCTTATAAGACTAATACATTCTCAAGCTATATTCTAAAAATTTTCAAGATACTGTCATCCTTCCATGTCTATAGAGTATTAGTTCTAGAACACCTCCCTTTCTCCTCCTGAGAACACCAAAGTCGAGGTTCAAGCCACTCACTCAGAGTACTACAGTATTAGCTTAGAACCTCCCTGCTTTGGCCTGTACACGTTAACTCATTTCTAGACCCCCCCATTAGGCCTAACAATGCAAATGTAAGTAAATATTCATCACACTCTATTATTTGTAGAACAATGACAAGAAAAAGGTCTGTTAATGGTTTGCTCCAAAGTTGGTGGCATACACAGACAAGGAACGTGCAGACCCAGAGGCACTTGCACAAGCAGGAAGAATTTCACAGGGAATCTGCATGAATTCTTAACGCACACCACCTCTGTCTCTATGCATCTATGATAACAAATGTCTAAGTCTGAAGTTTGTATTCAGCAATATTGGCTTATGCATGTGCCTGAAGGCAGGCATAGCAGCTCACAGCTCACAGCTGGAAGAGTTGTGAGTTTGAGATCAGCCTGGGATATATAAATGGTTCCAGACCAGCTTGAACTACAATCTAAACCCTGTAAAACAGACAATCATAAAAAAAAAAAACATAAACATACACCTATGTAAAGCAAACCTTTGTCAGGCTATAGAGCGTAGTCACTACTCTAGAAAGTTCTCTGGGGTCCTTTCTATTCAATTTCCATTCTTGCTGTCGTCCTCAAGGGCAACGGTATTAGGATAGTTTATCCTACCATTGCTAAGTCTTGCCTATTCTAGAAACTCCTTAGTAAGAACCTTCAATCCCAGGTTTCAGGAGATAAAGACAAGGAAACCCCACAGCAAGCTAGTCAGCTAGCCTAGTAATCATGAGCTCTGTACCCAACTGAGAGATCCTGCCTTAATAGTGTATGTGGAGAGCGATCAAGATGGCTGATGTCAATTTCAGGCTTTCAAATGCACATGTACATAAATGGCATGAATGTACACATGTTCCCACAGTCGTACACACACACTAAAACAAAAGGTAAGGAATTTAGGCAATTTTACAACAGGCCCATGTTACAAAGGTCTTTGAAAGTCATCCCCCACTGTTGGAACACACTCTATTAATCTGGAGAAACTGGGTTTATTTATTTCGCATGTGTGTATATGTGTGTGTGTGTGTGTGTGTGTGTGTGTGTGTGTTTCAGAGAGCACTGTGTGTCCCTTTGGAAGACCAAGGATGACTTTGGGAATCATCCTGGATTGCTCTACCTCCTTTTTGCTTTGCTCTGGGGTTTCCCAGGCTCTGCCCACCATGGAAATGCGGGTCTCCACCATTTCTGCCTGGCATTTTTACTATGGAATTTGGGATCCAAACTCAGGACCTTCTGCTTGCAAGGCAGAATCTTAACCCTGAGCCATCTCTCTAGCAAGAGGAACTGGTTTTAATGCAAAAGGATATGGAAATGAGCTCTCCATTGCAGATAAACTAAAGTCCTCAAAAGAAACAGCTCAATCATGAGGTCTCATCACCAGGTCAACTGGGCTGCCCCGCCCCCCCACCCCTCCCCACACTAGTATGAACAGACCAATGAAATGTAGGGGACCAAAGCTCCAATCAGGTTTGCAGAAACTAGAGATAACTAATAAGGAAAAGCCACTGCTCCCTCCCCCCCAACTAACCTTGTAAAAACCTGGAGTCCTTGAGTTTTTCTGATCTCTCCTGCCCCACAAGGAATCAATGTCCACAAGTTCCATTCTTTCTCTCCTCTAATAAACTCTGCCTTAATCCTCTGTGCTTGTTCTGGTTTCAATCTTCAACTCCTGAATACAAGAACCTGGACATAAAATCCCAGACCCACAACAGAAGCACACAGTAAGTACTCTCTTGAATGAGGTTTCTTTCATATTCCATATTGATGCTTTTGAAGCTATCTCTATGATATGTGGAGCAATCAGCTCAACCCATTTTTAAAAAAAAATATTTTATTCGTTGATTTGAGAGAGGAAAGAGAAGGGGTTTGGATGTATGTATGCCATGGTGCCAGGGAGAGGCCAAAGGACAACTTTTAGAAGTCACTTCTCTCCCGCTATGTGGACTTCCAGACATCAAGCTCAGGTTGACAGGTTTGAAAGCAGGTGTCTCACCTGCTAAGCTATTTTCTGTGCCTGGGAACTGCTAAGAGGATACCATGTCCAGTTGACTATTCTTTAGGTAGAATTTTTCTTTGAAAAATTGGACTACAATTTTTTTCATTTTGTTTTTAAATAATTTGCAAAGAAAAAAATCTTTATAACACCAGACAAAAATCACTTTATATTCGAATAATTCTACAAACCGCTATGTGTAAGCAACAAGAAAAATCACTCTCCACGAAAGCATAGAAAAAAAATGAATGCTGTGACCTGAGAATATGTTTCTCTTCAGCCTCCCAGCAAAAGCTGTTCTCACGTTACTAAACATTGCATGATCTTGAGCCAGATGCGGGCAGGGCTGGGCAGGGAGCATCAGCTTCAAGAATTCCTGCAGGGGTTGCTCCTTAACCAACAGGTAACCGGCAGGCCCTGGTGTTCGAACAACACCTCCAGATTCACGAAAATGCTCTTCACTTAATTTTGTGCACCTGTCGTCCAGATGTGGGGTTTTCTATGAGGTGCTCAGCACCTAGTGTCCATACTCAGCAAAGCCTCGCTCATCCACTCGCCTTCTGGGATGATGGTTCTATGTAGGCCGAAGATCATGCCCACCAGGCAAACTCCAGGTCTGAAGTCACCCTGCCTGGACTCCTGAGTGTCAAAAGCAATTCCCCAGAGGCTCGACCAAGAAGCCTGCCCCCAGGTGCCTTGACTTCCTCCTTAATTTTATTTATCTGTGTATGGAGGTTAGAGGTCAAACTGGTCTCTTGACTCAGCCTCCTAGTATCTATGTTATGGCAATTTGGGGTGATATGGAAGAAAATACTGACCTTTCTACTACAAGTCTTCATGTGGCTTTATATTCTACTTTCCATTCTCTTCTTAAATAGACACAAACTAAATAAAGTTTCTGGTCACTGAGGAAACCAGCAACAGTATGTGTTTGCTTTTACTTTAATGGGCAGAGTGTTTCTTAAGATGAGGTGGTTAGCCCCCCACTCCGGAGCCGCCCAGCCAGCAGTACCTGCGTGCAGCCGCTGGCTTTGCCCTGGGACCCTGCCCCCCTCCATGCCGACCCCCAGCCAAGCTTCTCAGTATTAATGCTGTAGATCAACTTCCTCATACAACCACCCCAAAACACATACAACTCCAGGGAGTACACCACTCACTCTCACATTTCACCAAGACACTAAATCGTAAAAGCGCACTACCATACTAATATTCACCCCCTGGTTACTTAACTGACATACTAACAGTCTAGTAGCCTCATCTAGGATATAATAATAACAATACACAAACATACCCAATCCAAGGAAAGCACTAGTAATAACTGGCAAGTGTAACAATACCAACTACATCGGTTCAGTGAAAAACACACAGAAACTGAAAGGTCCTAAAAAACAAAACAACAATGCCCAAGTCAAAGTGCAGATCCACGAGAAACAAAACCCAAGAAGACCAATCTCCCACTGAAAGAATCAATCCCATAACGATGGATTCCGACCAGAACAAATCCACAGAAAATAGCCATGAAAGGCAGACAAAACATAATGACTCTCAGATAATGATCATTACCATGATTAATACTATGAAAGAGGAAATCTGAGAAGAGTTAAACAACCGTATCAACCACTTTGAACAGGAACAAAACAGGCACCTGGAGGAGTTGAGAAAAACAGTTCAAGAAACAAAAATAGGTATAGAGCAGTTAAAACAGTCTCAGATAGAGTTTAAAATTGAACTAAAAGACAAGTTATCTTCAACCCAAAACTCAACAGAGAGTCTTATCAGCAGAACAAATGCGGCAGAAAATAGAATTTCAGATCTTGAAGACAAAGTGGGAGAATTAACCAGCTCAATGGAAGAGATCGTTAAAGCCAAAAGGATACTGGAGAGGAACATTCAAGAAATATGGGACACCCTGAAGAAACCTAACATGCACATTCATGGAATACCAGAAGAAGGATCCCAAAATACGACACATGAGGAAATATTTCAAATCATCATAAAGGAAAACTTCCCACAACTAAAGAATGAGAGGCCTATCCAAATACAAGAGGCGTTTCGCACTCCAAACAGATATGACCAAAATAGAAAATCGCCACGGCAAATAATAGTCAAAACACTCCATATTTAAGACAAAGAAAAGGTGCTGGGAGCTTCAAGAGAAAAAAAGCAACTCACTTTTAAAGGTAAACCTATTAGAATAACAAATGACTACTCAATGGAAACAGTAAAAGCAAGAAGAGCTTGGAGAGACAACTTCAAGTATTAAATGAGCAAAAATGCCAACCCAGACTGATATACCCGGCAAAACTATCTGTCATGATTGAGGGAGAAAGAAAAGTTTTCCAGCACAAAGACAACTTGAAGGGATACATGTCTACCAAACCAGGCCTTCAAAAAATCCTAGAAATGATACTCAAGTTTGAAGAAAAGAACCAGCATATCCAGGAAGACAGAAGGGAAGTATAATACCACCAAAACATAAATATCAAACAACATGCTTACAAAATCTACTAAACATAAAAAATGTCCAGAATTAAAAATAATTTCTCCATTATAACATTAAATGTCAATGGTATTAACTCACCGATTAAGAGACACAGATTACAAACTTGGATTAAAAACCACAATCCAACAATCTGCTGCCTTCAGGAAACTCATCTCACCACAAAAGATAGGCACATCCTAAGAATGAAAGGCTGGTCCAAAATCTTGCAAGCTAATGGAACCAGGAAACAGGCAGGGGTAGCGATTATGCTTTCAGACAAAGTGGACTTCAAACCAAAGAAAATCATAAGAGACACAGATGGATACTACATTTTAGTCACAGGTACAATTCACCAGGAAGACTTCACAATACTGAACATTTATGCACCCAATACAGGCCCCTCCACATTCATTAAGAAAACCCTACAGCGTCTAAAGCAAGAAATCAACACCCAAACGATAAATCTTGGGGATTTCAACACCGCCCTCTCAACATGGGATAGATCAACAGGTCAAAAGCTTAACAGAGACACTTTGGAACTTAATCAAACCCTGAAAGAAATGGACCTTACAGATCTCTATCGAACTTTTCACCCACGCACAAAAGAATACACATTTTTCTCAGCAGCACACGGAACTTTCTCTAAAATAGATCACATATTGGGCCACAAAACGAATCTACGCATATACAAAAAAGTTGAAATTCTAACCTGTGCCCTATCAGACCACCACGGCCTAAAGCTGGACATCCACAACACAACAAACAAGAGAAAATACACTAACTCCTCGAAACTTAACAATATGATGCTGAATGAGAACTGGATTCAGGAACAAATTAAAAAGGAAATTCAAGATTTCCTGAAAATGAATGATAATGAAAATACAACTTACCATCGGCCAGAACATCTGTAAACTGACTCAACTTCCTTGTGTATAGTGAAAATATTTACAGAATGTATTTGCTCAAGGCAGTTGCTTTTCCTATAAAAACCTTGCCCCAAATTCAGTCTGGGCCGTTCTCCTATGCCTGAGCAGGGAGGCGGTCCTAGCTAGCTAGATTAATAAATCTTGCCTCGTGCCTTTACAGCAAAAAAAAAAAAAAAAAAAAAAAAAAAGAAAATACAACTTACCAAAATCTCTGGGACACAATGAAAGCTGTTCTAAGAGGAAAGTTCATAGCTCTTAATGCCTACATCAAAAAAATGGAAACATCAGAAATAAACAACTTAACGATGTAGCTTAAGGCTTTAGAGACACTTGAGCAATCTGATCCCAAAAGTAGTAGAAGACAGGAGATTAGCAAAATAAGGGGAGAAATATCTGAAATTGAGACTAAGAAAATGATAGAAAAAATCAATCAGTCAAAAAAATCAGTAAGATTGATACACCCCTAGCTAAATTAACCAAAAGCAGAAGAGAGAAAACCCAAATTAACAAAATTAGAAATGAAAATAGGGTTATCACTATGGATACCCAAGAAATACAGAGAATTATAACATCATATTTCAAAAACTTATACTCTGTGAAGTTTGACAACACAAAAGAGATGGATGAATTTCTAAGTAAACACAACTTACCTAAATTGAATCAGGAAGTTGTGAATTATTTAAATAGTCCTATAATATATAAGGAAATTGAAGAAGTAATCTCGAATCTTCCCACCAAAAAATGTCCTGGACCAGATGGATTCAGCACAGAATTCTACCAGACATTTAAGGAGTTAATAACACCAATGCTCCTTAAACTGTTCCATCAAATAGCAAAGGAAGGAACACTACCAAATTCCTTCTATGAAGCTAATATCGTCTTAATCCCAAAACCTAATAAAGATTCACTTAAAAAAGAAAACTATACGCCGATCTCCCTGATGAACACAGACGCAAAGATTCTCAACAAAGTCTTAGCAAATCGGATTCAAAAACTTATCAAAAATATCATTCACAGGGACCAAGTAGGCTTCATCCCCGGCACACAAGGTTGCTTCAACATAGGCAAATCAATAAATGTAATTCATCATGTAAACCAGTCCAAAGTCCAAGACCACATGATACTCTCGATAGATGCAGAAAAAGCCTTTGACAAGATCCAACAGCCTTTTATGATCAAAACGCTAGAGACAGTAGGAATGGAAGGAATCTTTATCAATATAATAAAAGCTGTATACAACAAGCCCATAGCAAGGATTATGCTCAATGGGGAACAATTGGAAGCATTCTCACCTCGATCAGGAACTAGACAAGGCTGTCCACTCTCACCACTTCTATTCAATATTATACTTGGAATTTTAGCTGAAGCCATAAGACAAGAAAGGGACATAAGAGGGATTCAAATCGGCAAGGAAGAAGTCAAGCTATCCCTATTTGCAGATGACATGATCTTATACCTGAGTGATCTCAAAAACTCCACCAGGAAGCTCCTGGAACTAATTCAGAAGTTCGGCAGGGTGGCAGGATAAAATATAAATGTGCAAAAATCAGAGGCCTTCCTATATGCCCAGAATGATAGAAGTGAAAAAGCCTTGAGAGAAACAATCCCATTTACTATAGCCCCTAAAAAAATGAAATACCTTGGTATAAACCTAACCAAGGAGGTAAAAGATCTTTATAACTTTAAACTTTAAAACCCTAAAGAAAGAAATTGCTGAAGACATCAGAAGGTGGAAAGACCTCCCATGTTCCTGGATTGGCAGAATCAACATCGTAAAAATGACCATCCTACCAAACGCAATATATAAATTCAATGCTATACCAATTAAAATCCCAAAGCAATTCTTCAAAGAAGTTGACCAAACAATCTCAAAATTCATATGGAGATACAAAAGACCCAGGATAGCAAAGACAATCCTGAGTAACAAAAACACAGCTGGAGGTATTACCATACCAAACCTTAGTCTATACTACAAATCCATAGTTATAAAAACAGCCTGGTACTGGCTCCAAAATAGACACACAGATCAATGGATAAGGGTTGAAGACCCAGATATAAGCCCACAAAAATACAGCCATTTGATCTTTGACAAAGGGGCCCAAAGAATCCAATGGAAAAAGAACAGCATCTTCAACAAATGGTGCTGGCAAAACTGGATCTCCACATGCAGAAGATTAAAGCTGGACCTGTACTTGTCACCATGTACAAGACTTAATTCCAAATGGATCAAGGACCTTGATATCAGGCCAGAGACTGTAAAAACCATAGTTGAAAGGATAGGGAACTCCCTCGAGCTGATTGGGCTAGGCCAACAGTTTCTAAACGGACCTCCAATGGCACAGTCACTGCTACCAACTCTCAGCAGTTGGGATCTTGTGAAATTAAAGAGCTTCTGTTCAGATAAAGAGATTGTAACACGAGCTCAAAGGCAACCCACAGAATGGGAGAAAATCTTCACGAACCACATATCTGATAGAGCTCTACTGTCCAGAGTGCACAAAGAACTTAGAAAACTAAACTCCAAGGAAACCAATGGCCCAATTAAAAAATGGGCCCTGGAACTTAAAAGAAATTTTACCAGGGATGACATTAAAATGTCTAACAAGTATCTTAAAAAATGCTCCACTTCCTTAGCCATCAGGGAAATGCAAATCAAAACTTCCCTGAGATATCATCTCACCCCGGTCAGAATGGCAAAAATCCACAATACAAACAACAAGAAATGCTGGAGAGGATGTGGAGAGAGGGGAACTTTCCTACATTGCTGGTGGGAATGCAGGCTCATACAGCCACTCTGGCGAGCCGTCTGGAGATTCTTAAAGAAATTAAAGATTGAAATGCCATATGACCCTGCTATCCCACTTTTGGGAATAACCCCCCATGCAGCAGAGGTTCACCTCGATAGCACAAGCACGACCATGTTCATAGCAGCACTGTTTACAATAGCAAAGTCATGGAATCAGCCCAAACGTCCAACAGTTGACAAGTGGATAAGGAAAAGGTGGTACATCTATACAATGGAGTAGTACTCAGCCATCAAAAATGATGAATTACTGGAATTTGCTGGGAAATGGATGTCATTAGAAGCAATTATATTAAGTGAAGTATCCCAAACCCAGAAAATTAAGTGCTATATGTACTCCCTAATAGGTGGCTCCTAGTACCAAACTCACCCAGCCCACATTGAGACACTCAAAGGTACACCTATGTAATACAGTAATTGCAAGGATTATGAACAGGAGGGATGGGGTTGGAGGGCCACACCAAACACAAGGAGAGAGGGGACCATGTTACAGCAGAGAAAATAGGCTTCCATCAAGGAATGCAAGTAAGTAATGTGACACCTGGTTAAGTTCACAGACGTTCGTGCCTGATCATGTACAACTGAGGGGGTATGATCTCACCAGAAGGGGAGGGCATATAGTCTGGCAGATAAAAAGTAATCATTTTGCAAATAGGTGATTGACACCTCCCTCTCTGAGGTTTCCTGCTTTTATTACATCTACCCTTGAATGTGCTATTATAACAAGACTCCAGTTTAACAGCTTTTTGTCTCTGACCAGGGGGTGACATACAGTGCCCATCAGAATGGAGTGAAGGGCATTGCAGGAGCAGCAAAACTGCAAAAGAAAATCAACAAACCACAATCCAGAACTTCAGAGACTCTATATTAACCACATAGAACTAGGCCAGCCTGATCTCTCCTCATCCTGAAGCTCAGGGACATTTGCGGAAGAGGGGGCGGTAAGATTGTAAGAGCAAAAGGATGGGAGGAGCAAGATTTCCAAGATTCTCCACACTAGTTAGGGCCGAAGCAATCATAATAGGACTTTGCATGCCCTGCGCAATGTCCAACACAACTATTGACCTCACAAAGTCTAGCATCAGCTAAAGGCATTAAGATCCTTGGAGGCAAGGGATTGACAGCCACAGTAGTGTTCCTATGCTTAAGGGGAACACGAGAAAGGGTTCAGGGAAATGCCACTGGGTCCTTGTACGTCATCGGAGAGGAGGACCCAGAGGAGAGTTAGGCATACTCAATAAAGGACTCTCTGGGAATTGGGGGGGAGGCACTGGGGGATGGGGAGGGAGGGGAGGGGGAGCAGGGGATTCGGGGGGGGGAGGAAGGAGGGAGGGAACTGGTCTACCTATTAAGTTTGTATGAGCGGTAATAATAAAAAATGTATTAAAAAAAAAGATGAGGTGGTTGATTCTTTTATCGCTCCTCCCATGAAAACCAAGAACCTCTATTCTCTGCACCCTTGCACCACTTGTTTTTTGTTTTTCGGGTTTTTTTTTCTTATGTGACCAAAGTTCTGGGACTTCACTTCTGCCCCCAGCTGGCTTCTATCCTGTGGCTGGCTCTTTATCTAATTAAAAAAGCTTCCTCACAACAGCGGCCCAGACAAGCGAAGGAACCCTAGAACAAAGATTCCTACTCGGGTTTTCCTGGTTCCATGTTTTTTTGTGTGTGATTTTTTTGTTTGTTTGTTTATGTTTTGTGTATTCGCATTTGAATTACTGGTCATCTGTTACGCAGTGCAAGACATTGTCCCTCCTGACTGAAACCAGAACCCAGAACCTCACAAATACTGTCATCCCAGTTATACTTCTTGTGGTGTGTGTGTGTGTGTGTATGATTCCACGTGTGTGAGCACACATGTATACATGCATGTAGTCACCCAAAGTTGATGTTGGGAGTCTTCGTTAGGAGTTTTTTGTTAACGTAACTTTAATTATTACTTTTTGCAATGTTGGGGATCAAAGAGGAGAGCCTTTTGCAGCTAGGCAAACATCCTACCATAGACCCCATCCATATTCTCTTGGAGACAGGGTCTTGTGTTGCCCTTGAAGTCCTGCTTCCTGCTTCCAGCTCCCAGGTGTTGGATCCCAGGCAAGTGTCACGATGACTAGCTGCCAGCCGTGTCCTCTGAAACAGTTCTGGTTCGGAAGGCTTGTCTGATCTTGTAAGACCGGTACCTCTGAAAGCTGGAAGGCAAATGTCAACCAGTGAATTTGAATACTCATCAGGAAAAAAGTGAAGAGAACATTTGGTTTGGGTTGTACAGGGTTTTACGGAGCCCTCAGTCTTCCCAGTGCTGGGACTGCTATTAGAGGGACTATTAGATGAACCCCAAGCGTTCATCTCAAAGAGAAAGAACAGGTCAAAAGGTCATTCAACTACCTATTAGGAACCATTCCTGAAAGTGACCTCAAACTGCCTTCTAAACATTTAGCATTACATTGGAGGGTGTTCAGAAACTTCCTTTTGCAATGGAAAGTGCTTAACACAGAGAACCACAACTATCCAAAGTGCAGAATCTAGATCAGTCCCCAGCCCAGGTCTCAGGAAACAATTGCGAAAGAGGGGACAATAAGAATGAAGAGCAATGGCCTCTGATATATGATTCATGCCCCAGCAAATGCTCAGGGGCAGGCCAGGCATCCCAGGTGAAACGCAGTGGATCACACATGCAGAAAGACATGGATGTCCTGGGGAAACTGGGAAGGTTTGCAGTGGGAAAAGCAGAGGGGATGGGATTGGGCAGTAAGGGGTGAAAATAAGATAATTCCTTGTATTCCTGGATGAGCTCTAAAGAAGAAAAATAAATGAAAGGGAAAGAAAGCCGTTTCTGAGCTGACTGCAGGGACATTCCAGGAGGCCGAGGCTGGTCCAGGACAAGCTTGGCCCAAGCACCACATCCACGGAGTCAACTCGCTGGGAACAGACACTGTCACACACAGGGTGAGAGAAACCAGACTTACAAGAGTTATAATGTGGAATAAATCATGCAGTTGTTCGGACAAGGGACTGGTCACACAAAAGCAACATGAATCTTTTTTTTTTTTTTTTACTTTATTTATTTTATGTGTGTGTGCATTAGAAGGTACTGTGTGTCCTTGTGGAGGACCAAGGGTGACTTCAGAAATCATCCTGGATTGCTTCTGCCACCTTTTTGCTTCTCTCTGGCATTTTCCAGGGCTTGAAGTGCAGGCTGCCTCCATTTCTGGCGCTTTATGTGAGACCTGGAATCTGAACTTCGGACCTTCTGCTTGTGAGGCAGAGTTTTAACCCCTAAGCCATCTCTCCAGACCAACACGAATAAATTTTTTCTTTTAAATGTTGTTTCTGACTTTCCCAGGACTTCTTAATCAACTTTGTTATTTCCTTATGTTCTAAAAGCTTTACTGAGATATGACTGACACAATATAGTATGAAAACATTCAATGTGCACAGCTCAGCAGGGTATGGTGGAAAACACCTATAAGCTCAGCACTTGGGAGATAGAGGCAGGAAGATCCTAAGATCGTTTTGGACTATGTAAGAAATTTGAGGCCAGCCTAGGATTCATGAGACTTTATCTCAAAAAAAAAAAAAAAGTTCCATGATTTTTAGCACATTCCCAAGGCTGCGTATCTCCCCACCAACAATTCTAGAGCATTCTTCTTACTCTGCCCCCAGACCTCCCATCTCCTTTCCCCCAGAGGTAGCACTTTATTCACAGACCAGCCTCAGGAGACACTGCTCAGAAATAGGGTCGTGCACGACACGTTCCTCGTTCCTTTGGCTCAGCACAGCCTTTTGAAGGTCCCCCATGTGCAAGGTACGTGGCACTTGATTCCTAGGGCTGAATGACGCCTTCTTCTGTAGTCACATGACATCTTGTTTACTTATACTCCAGTTGACAGACATGGGTTGTTTCCACCCTCAGGCTGTTGTAAATAATGTTGTTATGCGCACTTAGTGGCAGAGTTTCTGTTCATGACATGTGTTTTCATTTCTTCAGGGTATATGCCCAGCCTGTACATATCTTCACCAGGCAGTTTTACCATCTTTCTGCCTCTGTATCCTGACCCTGGCAGGCGAAGCCAACACAACTCCATCTCACAAACTCTAGGCCATTTCATTTTCATGCACACCCACTCAGTGCCTGGAGATCCTTTCCTCACCTGGTATCAGGCGCTGTGGGCCACATGTAACAGGGAACAATACTGAGGAGGTTTAAAATTCAATGTGAGCAGTAAGGAAAATAAATATAATGGTGTTCCCTCCTTCCTGAAACGTCCCACAGCACCGCAGGAAAGGTCAAATGCTACCCAGACAGGATTTATTGTTCCTCTTTGACACTGTCTCATATATCCAGGCTGGGCCCAGACTCAATATGGAGCCAAGACTGGCCTTGAATTTTTCATCTCCCTGCCTCTACCTCCCAAGTGCATGTGTATAAACCATGCCCGGGTTTATACAATGAGTGACAGGTATCAAACACAGGCTCAGTGCATGCTAGGCAAATCGTCTACCAAAGAGCTGCATCCCCAGCATTATTCATTTGTTTCTGAGACACAGGGGCTCATGTAGCTTCCAGTTGGCTATATCAAATTATATCAAATTACTATGTAGTTCAGGATGATCGTGGACTGTTGATCTCCTGCCTCCAACCCCCCCAAGTGTTGGGATTACAATGTTTTTTTCTTTTTTACTTTAGAAGTAACTTCTATAATGTCACATTGAGATGACGCCTTCATTGCATTCAGCACAGTTGTCTTGCTATAGAAAATTTACCATGGATATACATGTCCTTCCTCATGTGTGCCAACTATTTGCACTTTGGAGTCTTTGGCTCTCCGGACAGGCTGGGGTGAGGTTTCTGGGGGACCATCTTGTGTTGAGGTTGCCTTCTCCACAGGTGCCCTGAGCTCCCTGGTACTCCGCTCAGCTGGGATTCAGTAACCTTGTTCAGATTCCAGAAATTTTCCTTCTACTTCTGTTCTGTCCTTAACTTGGAACCAACCAGGTAGGGGAATCTGTGTCCAGATGGCTCTGTGGTGGACCCTGGAAGGTTCAGAAACCGGGAACACTACTGGTCAGGCATCTGCAGGCCTCGGCAAATGGGCAAGATCCATGGAATCTACCACATCTACAACTTTCTTTTTCTTTGATTTTTAAAATTTACTTATTTACTAGAGAGAAGGAGAGAGAGAAAGAGAAGAGAAGAGAGAGCATACATACATGGCATGGTGCATAAGAGATCAGAAAATGGCTTTCAGAAGTCGGCTCTCTCCCTCCATGGACTTCTGGGGGTCCAACTCTGGTGGCAGACCCCTTACCAGCAGAGCTATCTCATTAGCCCCCAGATCAACCACTTTCCTATGGTCATAAACCCCAGTCAGTCACAAGGTCACAAATTCCTTACAAGGTTCTACAGGTTGCTGGGGTACTTGGAGGACAGGGGCAGGTCCTCCAAGGGGGACCTTGGAGAGGTGATGATCTGCCAGACAAAGTAAGATAACCCATTTCCTTACTGACCCAGAGGGGGGGGGGGGGAGGCGAAGAGGAGGGGGTGTTGGAACCTCCTGCAGGAAGTCACGGGAGTTCAACTCCTTTTTTACACCTTCCAACCCCTGCCCTCCACCCAGTACTGGAGTTGAAGCCAAGGCCTTGGGCATGGGAAGCAAGACCACTTCCACCCAGCTACATTGCCAGCCTAGCTGCAGTTCCTATGGCTTGCTTTGAGAAAATGTGTGTGCGGGGGATGATTATGTCCAGATTCTTGTGTTCAGGAGTCAAAAATTGAAACCAGAAGGCGAGTAGAGGACTAAGGCATTTTTTGGAGTAGAGTAGGGGCAAGAGAGGCAAAAGGAACTAGAGAAATCACAGACATGCAGTACGGGAGGGGCAAGGGAGCCAGGTATGATGAGCAGGGACAAGGTTATTTGCCAGCTTGGGCGAGCCAGGGAAAAGAGGCTCTTCCTCATTGGTGAGTTCTAGTTTCTGTGACTCCGATTGGTCTGTTCAGGGCCCAGCTCATGGTTGAGCTGAGGAATTGGTTCATTTGGATTTGAGGTACTTCTGTCCGCCCACATCCGTGGAACCTACCCATATCCCCCATAAACAAGGGGTTGGGGGAAGCTGGGCCCCAGCCTCAGTGGGGGTGATGTCACAGCCATGCCTGGACCTTTGAGAGTCTCCCAGCAGCCTGGTTAAATAAAAATCTGATTCTAAGCTACTTAGGAAATGCGTTCTCTCTCTCAGAAAGACAGGGACCGGCAAATGTGAGCAGGTCGCCAGCTCCTGCTCCTGCGCCCGCGTCCTGCGGCTCTCCGAGGGTTCCACTGCGAGCCGGCTCGCGTCTTCCCGGTGCAGGACCGTGGCGGGCGTCCCGGGAGAGTGTCTCTAGGTGGCAGCGGCTACAGGACCACCTGGGGCTACGCTCCGGCTCTCCGGGGCCGGATCTGCCTAGCTGCTCTCGCGGGGGCCGCGGGGGCGGGGGCGCGGCGGGGTCACGTGGCGAGGCGGTGCCGCGGCGGGTCACGTGGCGAGGCGAGCGCGGCGGCGGGCGGGGCGGCGCGGTACTTAGGGCGGGCGCACGGCCAAGGCCAGGGCTGCTCGGCTTCGGCTTCCGCTGCGCGAGCTGCGCGCAGCCCCGGCTCTCGCTCTCGCTCTCGCTCTCGCGCGGTGAGTGCGGGCGGCCTGGCTGGACGGTGCGGGGCGCGGCCGGGTGACCTTGGCGGGGGACGGGAGCGCGCGGGCGGCGGAACGCAGGCCTCGGCCGGGCCCCAGCGCGGTTCAGCTGCGCCCCGGGAGGCTGCTCCCGATGGGGGGTGTCGAGGCCGATGGGAAGCGGGGACCCTGCGGGCGGGCAGAGGTGGGCGCAGGCAGGACCGGCGTCCGGGATCCCGGGCGGTCGGTCGGGCTTCATCCCGAGGCGGCCCCGGCGGGGCGGCGCTTTGCCGAGCTCCGAGGGAAGCTCCTGCAGGGAGGGGCTCGGCCTGGTCGGCCGCCCGGCTCGGTCCCGGCCGCCCGGCTCGGTCCCGGCCGCCCGGCTCTGTCGGGGCGCTCAAGCTGGGTACCGAACTGCATCTGCTGCAGGCTTGCGGCGCATTCTAAAGATGCCCAGGGCTGAACCCCACGCAACACCTGATACCCAGAAGACCGGTCTTGCTGTAAACAAGAAACTGGAAGTGGGTGGCTAGGGTGGAACCTTCGTGAAGAATTAAGCCGATAAACAGGAAGAGACGGAGGATTTGGAAACCCTTGGGGCTTGGGGTAGGGCGTTCTTTTCTGGGGGGAGGGTCACTTTTTTAACTGGACCCACGTGGAAGGGAAGGGGCTGGCTGGTGTGTGACTTAGGTGGCGTAAAGCGAGAAAAGCTTCGTTTGGGGTCTTGCATTCTGGAGGCATCGCGGCCTGCGCAGGGAGCTGCAAGCATGAAGGTGAGGGCTGAAGATGAGTTAGGCTTGAATTCTGGGCCTGGGCCAGTCCCTTTGGAAAGTCCTTGGGAAGCCCAACGGCTGGCCCGATGTGTAGAGTCTCCACTGTCCCCATGTCTCCCCTTAACTGACCAGACCTTCACCATGGAGAAGAGCTCAAAGGAAGGCCTAGCACCTATTGGTGTCTTGGAAAACAGATCTGTAGGTCCTTGGCCTGGGAGACCGTGGCAGAGGCGTAGTCACTCCAGACTCAGAAGGTAGGGAGGGAGAAAGGTCTGGAAGGATTTGGTGAAGAATCTCCCTTCATTTTCCCTCCTAGCCCTTCAGTGGGGGAGTTCTTCCCATTGGCCTCCAAAAGACCATAAAGAGTTAAAGGTTTCCTGCAGACAAATAATATCCTCTTCCCTTCGGGGAGACGTGTGTTCCAGACCTGTGAGACGTGCTTCAAGGGTGAGGGGCAAAGGTTAGGCTCAGTGGGGGGTGGGGGAGGGCAGGACCTCCCCTTGGGTATTGGCTCAGGACAACAGGTCAGGAGGTGGGGGGTTGGCCTCATGTTGAAACTAACCCATGGGTGCTGATGCAGCAGTCTGAGCTGACAGGTCTGTAGTATGGATGGAAACTGAGGGAGGAATCAGGTGGGCAGCTGACCTGGTGGTCTGGCATAAGGAAGATATTAAAGTGTGAGGTTGAACTCTGCGCCATGGGATTTTTCTCTGTGTATGACCTGCATGTACACGTGTACAAGAGAGCTCGTGTGTGTGTGTGTGTGTGTGTGTGTGTGTGTGAGAGAGAGGGAGAGAGAGAGATAAGGGTAATACTGGGAATCGCCCTGGATCGCTCTTCCATACAGCTTTGCTCTGTGGTTTCCCGGACTCTGTCTTCCAGGGCCAGAATTACAAACTGCTGACTTATCAGCTCAGCATTTTTTAAAAGTGAGATCTGGAGATTCAGACTCCGTCCTTTTGCTTGTGAGGCAAGGGCTTTAACAATTGAGCCATCTCCCCAGCTCTGCAATGGAATTACCTTAAAGTGAAAATAGAAAACGGCTACTTCGCTATGAATAGTGTGAAGGGAGGCAGTCTTGACAGTACTTGTCATCTAGAAGAGATTGTGGAAGGGGCTTATGGTTCCTGCTTGGCAGCTCTTAACACAGGAGCTGTCTGGGAAAGAGGTTGTATGGAAGGTAAGTCTTGACTGCGCTTTGCTGTCGTTTATATTGGACGGTGGAAGAGGGAGGGGTCAAAGCTCTACCATATACTTAAAATTTGTTATTATTATGTGAGGGCTGAAGATCCAGTCCAGAGCCTTGTGCCACTGCTTACACACCCAGCTCATTTCAACCAACCCTCTTTTCTCTCTGCTTTTATTAGGCAGATCTTGTCCAGACTGGCCTGAAACCTGTGTATAGCCCCTAAGCACCTCCATCAGCCGGCCTTGATCCTCTCATTTTAACACCCCCCCAGGTCTGGGGTGGACATGGAAAGGGTCAGAGACAGTAGGTTTTCTGGTCTGTGTAGTCAGGTGTCCTTCTGCCTTTCTTTCAGAGAAAATTTCTGTCCTGCACTTGTTCTCCTTGTAATTTATCCCTGCTTGTACGGCAGAACACGCTACAAGTAATATTAAATAACTTAGTTACACCATAGTGTGTTTTTCACTCCTTAGAGAGGTTCATTTATGTTGATAGATTTAATGTGTAAGTTTTTTTTGGGAGGGGGGCAAAGAGATAAAATAAGAGCTCCACAAACTTTGTGTAGCTGAGGATGACTTTGAACTCCTGAGCCTCCTGCCTCCATGCAAGTCCTGTGATTACAACCATGCTTCCACACTGAACAGTTTATTCTTGTTAAATTTGCCGACACAGTTAAGGTATTCCCTCCTCTTCCTCCTCCATCACTGTTGCTTGTAGAGCAGCAGTGAATGTTTGTATCCCAGACACCCCACCCCCGAGGTGGAAGAATGAATCCAGGAGTCATGAGGTATCTTCTCCTTTGCCAGGTATTGACAAAGCACACTCTTCCCAGCGAAGCTCTGTCAGTTTCTACTGCTGTGTGGGAGTTCCCATCCCTCTTATTTCTAGATCTTTCGGCCGTGTGTGTGTGTGTGTGTGTGTGTGTGTGTGTGTGTGAGAAAGGGCACCTGAATGCGTATGCATGTGGAGACCCAAGACTGACTTTGGGAATCATCCTTATTGCTTTGCTTTGGGGACCAAAGCAAAAATCAGATCCTCCTGCCTATACATGTGCGTGCTGGGATTACAGCAGCTAGTCCTGTCTTGAGTTTTCAGGTTATAAACCTAGGTAGCTGCAAAGCTGCAGTTAGATGTGGCTTCTAAACTCCAGGAAATTGGGGGGTTCAGAGACTTTAAAGGTGAGAAAGCGAAGTTGCCTGCAAGTTTGTGACATGGTCGAGTCACTTGGATAACTGTGGAATCTGACCTAGAATTTGATCTGAGAATGATCAGTTCTGTCTCATGGTTTGCTGGTATACTCAGGTTTGCTGGTAGTCTTCTTTCCCTCAAGCCTCAGTTTCCCTCACCTGTCAAACAGGAGCCGAGAGGAGAGGGTTTACTCTGGTATTGATGTATGAGAAGGACATGCGGCTTATCTGTTTTTACCAGACAAGAACTACTTAGTGTGGTTAAGAGTTTTGCCAGGTAGCAAGCAGGGTGGAAGAGGACAAGACTGATAAGCACTCAGTTAACAGACAGAGGAACACTAGAGAACTTCTAGATAATACGCCCCAAGACAGACTCTGCTTCCTGACCCTCTGCCCTTCTTTCCTGAGTCAGGCAGGGTGTGTTGAGGAGTCATGAGACTACTGCTTGAGCAAGATGGGGCTGCTGGCCTGTCAAGGGTCCATCCGACCATGGAATTAGAGCAGCCTGCTACTCACTCTCTATGTACCAGCCCCTCTGGAGTTTGAGCTGTGCTTTTGCTTTATTTCCAGTACCCACTTTGGGATCCCTTCCCTCCCTCCTTTCCTTTTCCCTCCCCTCTTTTCTCTCCCCTCTCTTCCTCTACCTCCCGTTCTCTTCCCTCTATCCTCTCCTCTCCTTTTTTGAGAAAAGGTCTTTTGTAGCCCAGGCTGGCTTCAAACTTCGTGAAGGCACTGAAGATGATATTGAATTCCTGTTCTCTTCCTGCCTCAAATGCTGGGTATTGAGAGTTGAACACAGAGTTTTATACAAGCACTCTTAACAACTAAGTGATATCCCCAATTCAAAGTGTAAAATAAATAAATGCTTTGTCTTGTACACAAAACTGAGTTGGGAATCCCAGATCCACATAAAAATATGGCAGCGTGCACTTGCAGCCTGGAAGTTGGAGCCTGGGAAACCCCAGACCAAAACAATAAGGAGGTAGGATAATCCAGGATGAATCCCAAAGTCACTCTTGGGCCTCCATAGGCACACAGTGTGTCTTCTGCGTCCCCCCCTCAAAAAAAAAATTCTGGAACAGTTGGTGTTAACTGTTTCAGTGCATAAGGAGTCATATAGTCCACTGCCAGTGACCAGAGGCTGTCCTGATGGCTCTCCCTGGTGGCCTCCCAGACTGATGGAGAGTCTCCTTTCTTCCATCAGCTTCTAGATAGCATCTCTTCATGGAGTCCCGAGGAAAGAGAAGGGACACACTAGAGGTCCCAGCGAGGGCCTGGGCTGTTTCTGCTGCCAGGAAAGTAATCAAGCTTGCAAGTGAATTAGGAAGCTGCTGTGAGCTGGAGAAATACAGCACTAATCTCATCTGAGTCTCATCTCTAAAAGCCTCAGTGATGTGGGTAAGAAGCCAACATGGGGATGCATCTCCTTCCTCCGTGAGTAACAAACAGCACAGACAGTGAGCAAAAGCTTCAGGATTGTCCAGAACCTTCACTTGCCCTTCACATCATCCTGTTCTGCATTAATAACTCTGGCCATCACCCTGTCCACCCCCCACCACTCTACCAAGAGCCCTGGCGTCAACTTGCTGGGGCTGCTCTAGCTGGTCTGTGAAGGAGTAGCCCAGGCTGGCCCTGAATTCCTGGTCCTCCTGCATGCTGTAATTACAGGTGTGTGCCTCCACTCTTGGTTTAGCTGGTGCTGGGGATCAAACCCTGGCTTTTGTGTGCATATGGTGAGTGCTGTACCACTGAGCTCCATCCCCAGCCCCCCTGCAGGCTGATCTTTAGTATAAAGTGCGTTGCACTCAGATTTTCCCAGGTAGAGAAAGGCTTGAGAGGTCTGGTCCTGCTGCATCTGATTTTGGGTAGTTGTTTGGCAGGTGGGAAGAATGCCAGTGGCCTGTGGGTTTAGGCGAGTGGTTTGGATCAGTGTTCTAGTGCCCAGTGTTCTGGGTAGCAGCACAGCCGGCTTTCTGAGTTACGTGGAAGTTGGCCACATGCAGCCCACCTTTAGGTGATTGCTGGTGGCGACTGCTCACAAGGATTCAGCAGACCGAGGAGCTTGGGAGATAGCTCAGTCCATGAAGTGCTGGCCAAGAAAGTGTGAGGACTGCGAGTTTGAATTCCAGCACCCACTGCGTTAAGGAATCATCCTGTGCAACTTAATCCCAGTGCTGAGGAGGTGGAGGCAAGAGGATCTCTGGGGCTTACTGGTCAGCCAGTCTAGCTAAACCAGTGAGCTGCAGGTTCCATGAGACACCCTGTCTGAGAATGATAGAGGAAGGCATCTGACACTGGCTGCACATAAAACCCTCACCGGAGCACATGGATACACATGCACACATAGGTGTGCGTGCACCAGGCTGACGACCTGGAGCCTTCTCTGGGTGGCGGCTGCTGCTTTTTTTCTTTTCTTTGTGGCTCTAGGAAGCCAACCCAGAGTCCTGTGGATCCTGGCAAGTACCTACCACTGAGGGACCCATTCGCCCCACTTTCCAGATGTGTGTGGGTAGCTTGTTCTTAACATCAACCAAATGCAAGTTACACATGCTTTTGCATTAAGAATAAAGACTTGAAACATCAGCGGCCACATCAAAGCTGCAATTAAGACTTGGCGAAAGAGTCATCTCCAGCCTCCTTCAGAGCCGTCCTGCCAGCACCTTTGGATAACTGCATGGCCCCTGCTCAGGCTGCTTGAGCAGCAAGGCCACCAGGCAAAACCAGAGTTCAGAACTGAAGTGCTGCACGAGCTTGTTCTATGCATGGACTGGAGTCATTGGACTTGAGAAACAAAACAGGTACCTTTGTTGACAGGCAGAGCCCAGATGAATTTTTTTATGGAAGGGAAAGAAACTCAAAGCACTCTCTTGGGCCAGCTAGACGGCTCAGTGGATAAAGGTGCAGGACCACAGACCTAGGACTCAGAGTTTGATCCCCACAAGATAGGAAGAAAATTGTCCTCTGACCTCCACCGTGCACATGGCATGCATGTGTTCTCTCTCTCTCTCTCTCTCTCTCTCTCTCTCTCTCTCTCTCTCTCTCAGATTAATAAAGTGTACTGCAGAGGTCCCACCAACTCTTCCCTAGCCTGCTTCCCACCTTCCCTTGGGCTAGAGCCACTCTGGTCCTGTGATGGACAGTCATAGTTTGGTGTTTTGACACTGGCTGGCATCCGGGCGATGAGCTCAGCACCCTTGGCAGGAAGAGCTGAGGGTGGGGGGAAGAGACAGAGAAGCGCTACAGGACTTGCGGGCACTTCCGTGGAGCTGGAATAAGGCCAGTGCTGTGGGAGTCTCAGGTGCATGTGTCCTGTCTCCGTACCCCCTCAGTGATGTAGAATCTGCCTGAGGCTCTCTACCACTCCAGAACAACTTTTGATGGCACTTGCTGCTTCCTGCCCCTGTCCTGGGATGTCAGTATGTGGTGACCCCTTCACCTTGGCATCAGCTTCTCCATGCTCCAGAGGCCTGACTTGTCTGTGAAAGGGCGTCAGGAAGTCTGGGGAGGGGCTTTGCTGTGGGTCAGGCGTCACCTAGTCACTGACCTTTCTGTGCATGTGACAATTTTTGGGGGAGCAACCATGGGCCTTTTAAGATCCTGAGTGCTACTTAGGTTTGGGAAGGGAGGGTGATGTAGCACAATCCAAGACCCACTGACCTGGACTAGAAATAACCTGCTCGCGGCTGCCCTCACCCACCCCTTGGAGAGGAGGCTGGGACCATGAGCATTCTCATCTGTTCTGACCCATCTTTCTGTTCATCTTCCATAATTAGAAAATAAAAAGTCATAGAATTGGGAAATAAGGGAAGTGTTTGCCTGACCAAGAGGAAGTGAACATGGATTGCTGTTTTAGGCAAAATCCACGGAACCCGTGACAGTTAAAGGCAGCTTTGCATCTGCCTTACTTGGTGAAGTCCAGAGGGAGACTGGGGGCCAGGTCTCCAGGAGGGGCATCTGGCTTCAGATACTGAGCGCTCAGCAGTGCCAGCACTTTCCAGATGGTCACGAGATATAGAGGGTCGCTGAGGCTAGAGGCTTGTGTCAGTGCAGAGTCCTGCAGTGTCTGTGGAAGTTTGGCTTGAACTGGAATTAGCCAGCACAGGCCTGAGAAGGAGGAGAAGGAAGGAGGAGCCTGTGAAGAGTGAGCAGACCTGCCTTTTGTATCAAGGAGCCCGAGGCCTGCCTGTCCTCCTCACTCCTGACCACGCAGATACATGCTTCTTGCTACCTCATGACGCAGGTCTGAGCTCTGGGAGGGGCGGTGCCAGGAGTGACAGGAAGAGGAAAGACCAAATGTAGGTCTCCTGCCAGCAAGGGCCTCATCATGTGACCATAGGCCAAGTGGAACCCTGCCCGGCTCCTCCCGGCAGAGCAGAGAATGCCCCAGGACCACAGCCTTGTACCCAGGTGGGCAGTGCTGAGCCACATCCCCCAGAACACGGTCTCAGGTCCCTGCTCACAAGGAAGACTGGATGGCAGGGCGGGGGAACTTGTGAGTTCCCAGAAGGTTTCCTGCCCATGGAATTGGAGGAAGCAGGACACAGGGCCTGCCAGGTGGCCCTGACCCGTTGATTCTCGGGACCTGGGAACCCTCTGAGGAATGGGGGGCGTCTGTCCTCTGCCACCACAGAAACCAGAGCTATCCTATTTAAATTTCCAAGTTGCCATGGAAACGAGCCTCTCTTCTCTTGGCATGTGATTAAACATCTCATGAGATGCCAAGTACTCATCAAGGACCTGAGGGCACATTTGTTGTTAGTGTACAGAGTGGCAGGAGCCCACGGCTGATGGTCCTTTAACATGGGATCCTAGTGGGCCTGGTGGTCCCTTAGTCTAGACTCTACCCCAGGGAGTGGATACTAAAATGTTTCTGTAACAGAAACAGTGGGTAGCCAGGGACAGTTGTTTTCCCTGTTGGCTAAGGCTCTGCTCCTGGCTTTTGAGAAGGAAAACTATTACATCAATACCTTGACCCTCTGACCTAGAGCTGCCTTCTGAGTCAGGACGCTAGTGTTTCCGGTGCAATCTGTGAGTCACCCTCTTGAGCAAGATGCTAACAAAAGCTACAGGTCTTTCCTGCCTGCTGCTACCTGGAGCTTGGGCTGGTGGGCGTGGGCAGACTGTCCCAATCTCCAGGGCTTTCAACCTCAGGGGTCTAAGGACATGAGGCCAGACCTTCCACGATATTAGCGCTTAACTTAGGACCTGCACAGAACTTGTTTTCCGAGACAGGGTTTCATGTGGGCCAGGCTGCCCTGAACTCCTGATCTACCGACCACTTCCTTAGGTGTGCTGCCCATGCAAACGTGCTTGTTGGTGAGGCCAGCACTCTATCACCCCCAGCACATACCCTGAAATTTTTTTTTTTTTTTTGAGAAAAGATCTCCCCATGTTGCAAAAATAGTCCACAACTCAAGATTCTCTGACTCCTGAGTGCTGGGATTATAGGTACAAGGCTATATTGAGGTGAAAAATCAAAACTCCAAGCAATAGATGTGTCAGTAGGTGGCAGAGAGGTGCTAGGTTCATAGTCAGTGTTCTCCATATGCTAGGATGTGAGAGACAGCCTGGCATGGTGGCAGAGTGTTAAAGCCACAGTTTATTTACAAGAACAAATACGTAAGGACAGAAAGATTGTTCTGGAAGCGCTCTGACAGAGGTCTGCTGGGATGTCATGATGTACTTTATTATAAAATGCCTAGTGGCACCCATCCAGGAAGGTCCCACCACATCAGACCATCAGCTCATCCTCCGTGGGAATGGAGTACATGCGGCCAAGGGAGAGGAAATGCAACTGCAGATGAGCTCACATGGCTGGCTGCCATCCTGGGAAAACCAGGGCAGCTGACTGAGCACAAATGTGACGTGCCACACAAGAACTCCAGTAAGACACAAGCTGAGCTGAGCGCAGGTGCATAAATGGCAGTCCCAGCATTGGGGGGTGGGGGATGTTGAGGCAGGGAGATTCTAGGGTCCAAGGCCAGCCTGGACTATACACTGATACTGGAGCAGCCCTGACTGAAAAAAAACCACCAAACAAAATCCCCCAAAGAAAACCAGGAATGGTATACAACATAAGCTATAAAGGATGGCATTGAAATAAGTCTTTCTTTTGGGGCTGGGGAAATGGCTTGGCAGGAAAAGCTCGGGCCATGAGCCTGATGGTCTCTATTTGAGCCCCAGACTCAGACCACGTGCTGGTGCTGCACACATCTGTAATCTCAAGGGGCCAGCTGGCCTGCACAACAAGTTGGACCGAGAGAGGCCTGCCCTCATGGAGGTGAGAGGCAAGAACAGAGCCCACAGGTGCTCTGTGACTTCCTGCAGGTATGCCAGCATGTCGTAAAACCTCAAGATGTGTGTGTGGTTTTAATATTTTCTTTCTTTCTTGGGGAAAGGGAGGGAGGGAAGAAAGGACAGAAAGAGAAAGATGCACATACATATATGCCAGGGAATGTGGGTGGACGTCAGAGGACAACTTTCCTTCTACTACCTGGGCTTCCTCCCTAGAGACTGTTCGTTTGCACACTGTGCTCACTACAGTGGTCATGGGAAGCCTGTGTCACGCGGCCGCGTGTCAGCCACCGCATGGCCATCAAAGTCTTTACAGTAAATGTGTCTCCCAGATAGACCCTCCCCACAGGTTCCTTCCATCCTTGTAACAACACCTCTGACTTGCTACCCACTGTGGGTCGTAAGTCTCCAGCAGTGGGCACTAGTGCAGCAGCCTGGATTGGCTTGGGAAGAGTCAGGAGTGGGTCATGCCACACGTATTACTTCCATCATCTTTTCCTGTCCTGCTCGCCTTCCCTGGGAACACCTGGACCGGATCGCTTGTAGAATTCTTTTGCATGTATTTATCTTGTGTGGCATGTGCATCACGGCATATGTCTTGTGGAAGTCGGTGCTTTCATTTTACCATGAGGGCTCGGAATTGAACTCGGGTCATCAGACATAACACGTACCTTTACCTGCTGAGCCATGTCAGGGGCCCAAGGATTGGTTTCCTTGTGGAAGCAGGTGTAACTGTGAAGTCAGGCTGGCTTCAGATGCTCCATCCTCCCGCCTTGGCCTCTCCAGCGCTGGGATTGTGTTTGTGTTGCCGCTACACATGGCTTCAGACCGATGGTGCTTCTGAAACACCATTTGGTCAGCAAATGCAAACTTTACGGAGTCAGAAGGTCCCGGTTCCAGTTCAGTCACAGCATAGTCCTTGGCCTGGCTCTGGCCTCGTCATAAAAGAGGACAGACAGCCATCCGGCCGTCTGCTGTCACACCAGTCACCTTAGCCATAAAGGCACAGCCAGGGTGAAGACAGACCCATCTGCCCCAGAAGTGTGCCCTTGTGTGGGGACCATTTTGAGCCTGTCCTGTCTTCTAGGTGTGTGTGGGATCCAGCTCCAGAATGTGGCGGTCCCTGGTCTTCTGGGCAGCCTCCTGCTGCTGACCAGTGTGCGTAGCAGTCCGTCCTTCCACCCACTGTCAGATGATCTCATCAACTACATCAACAAGCAGAACACAACATGGCAGGTATGTCTGTCCCTGTTTGCGAGTCCCCTCCTTGGGTCACGTTGCAGTCACATGTATCCTAGAGAAATGACTAGCTCTGGTCATGTTCTTTCCTGGTAATTGTAGCCCAGGACCACACCCACTCCCTCCCAGTGCCTCCTCGTCTCTTTTCCTCCAGCATGTGCTTGTGGTGTGTGAACACGGAGATGTACAGAGGGGTCTAGTGAGCTCCAAAGCCAGGTGTACCCTAGGAAGTCCCACAGAACATGAAGTGGTTGTTAGCATTTCCTACCTTGAGCAGAGGCCTGAAGGATCAGAAAAGACACCTGAATGTGACAGCTCCCTGGACCACTCTGCCAGCCTCCAACCCTCTGAATTGAGCGGAACTCCTTGCCCTACCCTCCCCCCACCCTGGGATGTTTGTTGGTGGGTGACTGTCCTGGGGGCGCTGTCTTCCAGGCAGGACGTAACTTCTACAATGTGGACATGAGCTACTTGAGGAAGCTGTGTGGCACCTTCCTGGGTGGGCCCAAGCTGCCAGAAAGGTGAGTGCCAGGCCTTGAGAGAGGAGCAGGGGCCATGCCACACCCTCCCCAGCTGACCGGTGAGCAGCAGCACGGAGCTGCCCTCTTCTTGGGCTGCCGACCCGCCGTAGACACTGCTTTGCTATCTTTATGCAGGGCGTCACTGAACCCTGGGCAAGGCCCCAGGTGTGGCAGGTGTGGGCACACAGTTGATCAGTGCCTTAGAAGCCGTGGCAGCTGATATCTGCACTTGTATTTTCCTGAAAAAACTGCATTGGATATTTTTTATGCAATAACTTTTGTTTTCTTGTGTGTGTGTGTGGTATGTGCATGTTTGTATGCATGGTCATGTGGGTATGACTGCATATGCACATGGATGGGTACAGAGATTGGAGGTTGATATCAGATGTCTTCCTTGATCAATCACTCCCTTATTCTCCTAGTCTGTAAGTAGCCAGTTCACGTGTCAAGTTGCTGGGATTACAGGCCCTTGGTCACCATACTTACCTGGCAATTACTTGGGTTCTGGGGATCTTCTACAATGCACTTTTGGAGGTCAGAGACAACATCATGGAGTCAGTTTCTCCATCCACCTTTTGTGAATTCCAGGGATTGAACTCAGGTCACCAGGCTTACATAGCAAGTGTCCTTTACCCCTAGACCTTTCCACTGGCCCAGGACTGTTCTAATGACAACCGTACAAGTTTGATCCTCAAATACACTGTACCTTGGGGGACCTCTGAGATAGGGTCTTGGTACATAGTCCAGGCTAGCCTTGAATTTGTGATCCTCCTGCCAAACATACACCATCTTACCCCAGTTCTAAGCATCAGCCCAGGACTTGCACATGCTTAGACAAACCACTGAGCTACATCCACAGAGCAGACTGGAGAATTTGAATGTTTTCTGTCAGCAGCTATAGTAAGTATATCCCATGGACATAGCTAAGTGATTCTTTGGGTAATAGAAAATCCTTCTGTAAAATAAGAGCCAGAAATAAGCCAAAGAATCTTACGTTTTAAGTAGTTTGATCTGGGGCATGTCTGTGATACCAGCATTTACCCAGGAGGTTTAGGCAGGAGGAAGGACAGCTGTAGTAGCCTGGGCACCAAGTAAGAAATATCTAGATTCTGTTCACAGAACTGTTAAAAAAAAAAATATTCATTGAATAGGGTCCAGCAAAATAGCTTCAGTCGGTAAGGCACCTGTTTGCAAATCTGATAACCTGAGTTCCATCTCCAGAAGCCCACACGGTAGAAAGTAGGAGTAAAGACCTGGCTTCCAAAACTTGTATCCATGTACTATTGCAAACGCGTGAGCCCCTCCCCCCCATAATTCAAAATTTTAAATTTAAATATGAGCGAATTAGTTAAAATATTAACTGATTATACAAGGTCCGGTGAATAGCGAGACATTTGCTGTGAGGCCTGACAATTTGAATTTGATCCCTGGAACCTACATGGAGGTAGGAGAGAGCTGACTCCATAGAATTGTCCTGTGACTACACACATGCTGTGGAATGCGTGGACCCACCCACATCATGCGCTCATAGCAATACGCAAGTGTTCAGAAAGGCAGAACAGTTACTAAGTTGCACTGAGCAGTAGGAAGAAGGTGCAGGACACCCGCCTGTGGACTTGTCTGCCTCCTGGCCTCTCTGGGGGGTGCGGTCCACAGGAGTGGTGGATTTTATAACAAAGCCCTTCCTCTGTCCAGGGTTGGGTTCTCTGAGGACATAGATCTGCCTGAAAACTTCGATGCCCGTGAACAGTGGCCCAACTGTCCAACCATCAAAGAGATCAGAGATCAAGGGTCCTGTGGCTCCTGCTGGGTAAGACCCTGATGACCAGGAGGGCTTCAGGGAAGAGGGTGGGCTGAAAGTGGTCAGCATGTCAAGGGAGGGGCCATTCAGAGCCTTCAGTGAAAACATTTATGGTTCCTGGGGTCAGGAGTTACTCGGGGATGGTCAGTGTGTGCTTGTCCCTTGGGCCCAAATCCCGTGTGGGAGCGAAGCTATTTGCGCACAGTAAACAGTCTCCCTTGGGCTGTTTGGGTCCTGCATCAGTCTATGAGCTGTCTTGATTTTTGTTTTTGCACTGTGTCAAAATACACGATAGAAAATGCAACCATCCTTATGTTTTTTTCCAAATGATGTCATTTATTAATTTGAGAGAGAGAAGGCTCGTGCTTGTTTGGCACACGTGGAAATCAGGAGACTGCTCTCAAGTCAGTTCTTTCCTCCCACCGTGTGGCTTGCTCTGTGGATGGAAAGCAGATCTTCAGGTTTGCAAGAAGGAGCCGTCTTGCCAGTCCTTAGCCATTTTTTAAATGGACAGTCTAGTAGTCCTAAACGCTCCCCTAATGGGTACAGCCATTCCTGCTGCCCACCCACAGAGTACTTTTATTGCCCCCAAGTGAACTGTGTACCCACTCACAATGACCACTCCCTCTCCCCATGCTCTTAACGTGCCTAGCACTGTCCTCCCTGTCCACAGGAATTTGTCCATGTGCCTCATATGGCTTTCGAGTGAGCTATTTACGTTGCTGTCTCAGAGGTGAATAAGTTCTAGACAGAGTCAGACACTTGATTTCTTGAATTCTGGATGTGAGCCAAGTAGGTGTCCCGAGGGTGATGGACCGTGAAGCCACAGTTCAAGTGTGGACTTCTCATCAGGCAGCCCTGTCCCCACAGGCGTTCGGGGCAGTGGAAGCCATTTCTGATCGGATCTGCATCCACACTAACGGCCACGTCAATGTGGAGGTGTCTGCAGAGGACTTGCTCACCTGCTGTGGTGGCCAGTGTGGGGAAGGGTGAGTCTCGGGCCCCTCTTCCAGGAGACCCTCAGACCCTGCTCCTTGCCACAGAGTAATCAAGGATCCCTAGGGGAGGGGAAGCGTTCATGACAGAGCAGGAGACGGGGGTCTGAAGCAGGGCCTATTGCTGCTGCTGCTGCTGCAGCAGGCTGGCCTCGCAGAGCTGCTGAGGGTCAGTCTTGGCAGAACGTGGCCTCAGAATGTTGTTCCATTCTCATTCCAGTCTAGACTTTGTCTTTACTTGTGTTTTTTTTCCTTCAAGCTCAGTAGAATGTATTCTGCTGGTCTGGAGGGTCACTTTCACTGAGCCCTGTCTGCAGTTGTAGCCGTCAGAGTTTGAGGATGGTAGGAGGCGTTATCGTGCAGTTACATCTCGCCTACAGTGAGGAACTTGGGCATTTTTGTGCCAACTTGTCTGTGACATCACAGTTGAGGGATTTGGGTCAGTCACACCCATGCAGTACCACAACTACAGCTTTCCAATACTTTTGGACGACCATCGATGGCATCAGTGACTAATTAGAACCTCAGAAATGAGAACTGCAGCTACAGGGAGAAGAGCTACTGCACCCCAGGGAATTAAAATCACTTAGAAACATGTAAAGGGAGTCCTTATGTCCTGGAGACCCTCACAGAGGTGGAGCTTGGATGAATCCCTGAAGAAGTGACTAAAGTGGGGAGTGTGCTCTTGGAGGGCTCTTGGGGAGACACTGGGACATCTGCTGGTGAATTTAATAAAAGCTCTTTTCCAGCTGTAATGGTGGCTATCCCTCTGGAGCGTGGAACTTCTGGACAAAGAAAGGTCTTGTGTCTGGTGGACTCTACCAGTCTCATGTAGGTGAGTATGCGCTGTGTGCCCATGGTCTCCATCTCCCAGGCGGATTTCATGTCATGATGTCTTCCTTTCTTATTGTGAACAGAAGGTTGAGGGCGAGGGCTAGGCTGATGGACAGTTAGGTGGCCTGCATTCTGAAACGGGCTGAAGACGTGGGCTGACTCAACTGCACCTGGCCTGGCAGTCCCCCCAGTGGGGGCTGCAGGCTGACTCCGTCTTGTCCCTGCCAGGCTGCAAACCCTACTCCATCCCTCCCTGCGAGCATCATGTCAATGGCTCACGGCCCAAGTGCACTGGGGAGGGCGACACGCCCAAGTGCAGCAAGAGCTGCGAAGATGGCTACTCCCCGTCCTACAAAGAAGACAAGCACTATGGTAAGTTGAGTCTGCTGCAACGAGAGGCTGGGACCATGAGCCTTGGCATCCGAAGCACAGGAGGAAGAAAAGGGAATTCACACCCGCCTTGCTGGAGGGAGCTGTATGCTTGCGTCAGGAAAATGCCTTTCCAGTACCCTGCTTTACCCCCATGGAGCTTCGAATCCAGACCTCTCATTCTGCAGTTAGAGCCTTAGGTTCCTCTGGCCTGTCCCAAGACCTCACACTTGCTGCCCCCGCGTGGCTCTGCTCAGTCCCCAAGCCGAGTTTGTTCACTCCTTAGGGGAGCTGCCTTTGACCATCCTGGGGCTGGAGAACGGGGAGTCCTTCTATAAACCAATGAGGCAGGCAGGAGGGCCTCGCACCCAGTTCCTCCCATAAACCAATGGGGCAGGGCCCTCACCCAGCCTGGCACCCTCCCTTCCCAGGGTATAGCTCCTACAGCGTGTCCAACACTGAGAAGGAGATCATGGCGGAAATCTACAAAAACGGCCCTGTGGAGGGAGCCTTCACCGTGTTTGCGGACTTCCTGGTATACAAGTCAGGTGCGTATTGACCTGATGGCGGCCAAGCACAGTGGCTTCTGGAGAAGGTTGGGGACTTCTGTGCCTGCCTTCCCTCCTGGGCAGATGGTTGGCCTGCGCTTAAGCTCTCATGGTCACAGCTGTAGGCTCCTCACCTCTCTTCCCCACATAGTTTTCCTTGGGAGCCTCTCCAGGCGCTTCCCTCCAGATTCCAGCCCACCCAGCACAGGTACCCCATCCTAGCACAGGTCACTCCTGTTCTTACCAGTGTCTACCTTCCAAGTAGGAAGCCAAGTGGCCCAGTTCAGTTCTGTCTTTGCTAAGGTTTTCTTTCCACCTGTGGGTTCGGGAAATTGATGTAGCAAGATCTTTCACCTGCTAAGCCCACATGACAACTTGTAACAAATGAGCCCCTGTATGAAATCTCAGCATGTGAGACAGAATCCCTGCATTCTGAAACGGGCTGAAGACGTGGGCTGACTCTCAACTGCACCTGGCCCAGTGGGGGCTGCAGGCTGACTCCGTCTTGTCCCTGCCAGGCTGCAAACCCTACTCCATCCCTCCCTGCGAGCATCATGTCAATGGCTTAATGTCAATGTTAATGAGCATTAAGTTTGATTTTTATAAGTTAGCATTCATCAGGGTGTAACATTTTTCAAAACCATCATAGTTTTGGAGTGTGTGGCCTTCAAAAACATTGATAGGCATGACACCTGCTGGTAGTCCCAGTACTTGGAAAGTTGACAGGATTGTTTGAATACAACATGTATGTGTGTGACACATACATACGTAAGTATGTATGTATGTTGAGATGAACCCATGTGGCTTGTATCCCTGGAGCTCTCTGGAGCAGCAGTGTTTCTGTGGTGCTGGGATCAAGCCAAAGCCTTGCATACGTTAATTACGCAAGTACTCAGACACTGAGCTCCACCCCACCCTCTGGTGCCCTCCACATATAGGGGAGACCGTGGGAGGGCAGTGGCCAGTGGCTGCTTAGCACCGCTTCCTTCCCCAGGAGTGTACAAGCACGAGACTGGAGAAATGATGGGCGGCCACGCCATCCGCATCCTGGGCTGGGGGGTAGAGAATGGCGTCCCCTATTGGCTGGTGGCCAACTCCTGGAACACCGACTGGGGTGACAATGGTGAGTGACCCCTAACTCCTTGCTCAGGTGCCATCTGAGCCCCAGCTGGGGAAGGAGAGGGGAGGAGGGTTACACGAGCACTCAGAGACATGTGGCACTGCATAGGGTCCCCAGTGCCCCAAGGCAGCGTGTGAAGCACCACGGGGAGCCAAGGAGGCACCTAGGCTTCCTGTCCCCTGAAACTGACAAGACGCTGGGCTTGTGACTCATGTCATGCCTAGGTCTGGGGATGAGTCTCAGACTGGCAGGGGCCAAAGCTCAAGGCAGCCGGGCCTCTCGGGGACTCCTGTGATCCCAGCCGTCAGGGGGCTGAGGCAGGAGGATGAAATGTCAGCAACCCACCTGGGCTCCAGACACGGTCTCAAAGAAAACAGCGAAACCAGTCTCCAGAAGGCCTTTCACAGCACCTTGCTTTTTTGTCCTAGGCTTCTTTAAGATCCTCAGAGGAGAGGACCACTGTGGAATCGAGTCAGAAATTGTGGCTGGAATCCCTCGTTCTGACCAGTACTGGGGAAGGTTCTAACCTGCTACAGCCTGTCTGGCCGGTCCTAGGAGAGTTTTTCCCTATGGAGCCGCCTGGGCTGGGAGGAAGTGGGCAGGAGAGCCTTAGATTCAGTTCACGGGAGATTCTGAGGCTTTAGAAGGGACTTGAATGGACCCGGCTCAGCTGGACACATGGACAGAATTGTCTTCCAAGGAGACTCCCCCAGCTCCCTCCCAGCCTATTGCCAGATGGCAACCACCCTCCTCCTAGACCAGTGCTGTTTGCAGTGGCTGCGGCAAACCCCCTCTCCCCCCGCCCGCCCCCCCATCCCAGTATCCCCAGAGCACAACAGGCCCAAAGATCTGGCTACAGGTTTTCTAAAAGCAGCACAATGCTGAGTTTCCAAGAGAGGACAGACACCTGCCCCTTGGTCACATCTCAAAGCAAATCGCTCTCTAGGTCTACCAACCACCAGTGGTTGCTGCAGTCCACCCCCCTTGGTAATAATGTAAGCCCTCTTTCGTCCTGTCATTGGTTGAATTTTTTTAAGTTTTATTTTTTGTGTATCTCAACCCATCATGTGAACGAACATGCTAATAATTGCAAGCGCCGCGTAGTTTTACCCACGTTCTTCTGATGGTATGGCCTAAAGCTAAGTGGTCCTAGTTTGCTGGCTGACCAACTGATCTCAACCACCGTCATGTTTGGAAGAAACCACCTTTTTACTGTTTCAAAGAGTCACTGCTTTACCCTGTAATGTAACAAGGAACGACGTGCCAATAAAAATGTTCTTCCTTCCAGTAACGTGTTATGCCAGCATCCAGGGCCTTGTGCTCCTTGTAGCTCCTGTACCTTTGTGCCGACAACCCTGGGGCATTCTCAAGCCAAGGTGTCTGTCTCCTGTACCCTCTCCAGCACTTGTCTGAATCCAGCCCTCAATGCCCACACCTTCACGAACTGCTCTGCTAGAGACAAGGGCAGAGCAGGCTCCAAGCGCTGTTCCAAGAGGCCAGCCTTGCCTTGCCTGAGGTTTCTGCTTCGAGGGCAGGAGGTGTGTACGCCTCGAACAGGCTGTGGCTGACATGAACACAATCCTGATGGGCGATGTATAAGTTTGGGACATAACACATAGTATGCTCACTTTACCCTCACAATTTTAAATAGAAAAGGTTAACTTGTCAGATTCATGATGCATTTATCTGGTCCCAAACCGAATCAGATATTCCTACTCCTACTTCACCATGTATCCAACTTCATCCTGAACCTCAAGAGCCGAGAGACAGGCTAAATGGAGGAACTGGGGCATCCCGAGGCTTGATAAAGGAGCTTGTCACAAACTGCTTTGCAATGGATGTGAGGGGCAGGTGGCTGTCAGTGCTTTGATAAGCTGTAAATTCCCTGTGAGTTGGCTCACCCACCAGTAGTGTTTCCTGAGGGTGGACACATGAAGACAGAAAAATGACATAAGCCGTACGGAAGGACATTTATGAAATGGTGTGACTCTAGACATCGAATCTTACCATAATTTGCACTGGCTCTGTCATCAACCCAGAACCCAATAGGAAGTCAGTATTGATCAAGCCAGGTCTGTGAGTTCATTTGCATCCTAATGAGACCCTAGCTAATTCCTTGGTACCAAAGTTTGAAATCCAAGCAATGGCCTATGACTAACAGTCATAACTGGGAACTTGCTAGACAGGCACCCAGAGCTACTGGTTCCTGAGCTGTGTAGCACAGGGAAATCTGAAACCACAAGTCTGAGCTGACCTTTCCCTCACCATACGCACTGCCTCTGGGAAATGAAAATAATAGAAAAACAGGGTCTCCAGGGGCTGCTCCAGGCACCCACCCACAGGGAGGAGAAGGATTAGGGTCAGGTGTGTGCAGGCTCCTGAAGGTCCCAGTAGTCTCCCTCACTCTCCCTTGGCTTGTAACGAATGGCTGCAGATTATCACCCTGGAGGCCCACGGAGCCACTTCCTCCTTGCTGGCTAGCTTACACAGTACCAAGGCATACTGTAAAAACTGCTGGGGAGAGAAATAATCAGTCCTCATCAACTCACGAGAGCTACAAGTTGTAATAAAAATCACCATGGCAATAGTGATCCCCAATATAGTAGTGGTATGAGCATCCTGGAAACAACCAACAGCTTTCTAACTGGACTCAGGACCCACTTGTCAGAACAAGTTCCTGTTACTATTAACTAGAACAAGGATCTATAAAAGGGAAGGAAAGAGATTACTAGGGAAGAGCAGTCTGTCAACATACAGATAGAAAGATGGTATACCAAACTGCTCAGAAAATACCTGTGATTATACCCACAGATTGGAAGAGCACTCGGCACTCAACCTAGAGGCCTTTTTCTACAACAAAGTGTTTATTACTGAAAAGCACTTGACAAAATGTAGAAAATAAGGATCTGTCCTGCTTGTCCCTAAGCAGGGCATGTCTCACCCACACCCACACCTACCACAAGGCCCAGGGAATATTGTGGAAGAGGAGATTGTAAGAGCCTGAAGTGGGAAGTGGGTCATGCGTTATCTCCTGGACGTGACACAGCTGTAATATACAAGAATTCATGGCAGATAAGCACACTTACGTAATTAGACAGGAACTGTCTTACCAACATCTCACATACCATCAGAAAGATCTCAAGAAGCTCCACATTTCCCTGAGACTGATGAGGACTCATGGGAAGTAAGGAGGATGCTTTCCTCAGTGGTGTATCCACAGTACACCACTAGGATGCTTGCTGGAATGTGAATCAGGTCAGGCACTTGTCATCACAGACTAGATGAAACACAGTGGGCCACATAAGTGAAAAGATATGAAAACAGGAGGAAATTGGCAGAGGAGATGAAGAGTTATAAGGGGAAAAGGAAGGGGGATGGGATTTGGGACTAAGGGTTGAAAATACTATGAAGCCTCTGTATCCGTGTATACGATATGTAAAAAAAGATGGGGAAAAAAACAGCATCCTGCAGTGTGAGTAGGAACCACGCAGAGGACATCAAGAGTGCCACCAACAGTTACTTTAGGAGCGAACACAGGACTGGGGTGTAGCTTGGTGGTAGTGTTTGCCTAGCATAATGCCTTTGTCTAGGGCACACACACAACACAAACATAGAACGAGAGTGGTAGGTGTGCCAGTTGTAGCCAATAAAATCTAGAATGCTCAAATTTGAATTTTGGATAAACATTTTAATTTAGCATGGGTATAAAAAAATCATTTACCCTAGTCTAAATTTAATTTAGTACCCTGTGTCTTACCTGTCAGCCCTTGAAGAAAAGATATTGAGAAAGTGATCTTTGTTTTTTAAGTCAGGGCCTCATGCAGCTATTAACCCTTTTATCCCTAGCTGGCCTCTCTTGCTGGTAACTGGTAACTGACGATGGTTTTGAACTGCCTCCCCCTCCAAGTGCTGTGATTTATTGGGGGGGGGGGAGACAATCTTTGAAAGCTTGTGGAAAGGATGAGAACTCTGACCACTGTGTGTTCTGAGAATATACAGGTGTGTAGCTGAAAGAGCCACATTCACAGAAAATGCCTGGGTGTTGGAGTATAGGTCCCCATATCCCTTCAGGCCAGGTGCCTGTCTTAAAACCACCCACCGGAGTCTTGATGCTTGAGTTACCTGGAACACACTGCCGAGTCTGCCTGGCAGTTAACTGTCCCCTGAGCACGGTGACAGCTGTTCAAGACGGAACCTCAAGTGAACAATGGAGTCTCCCTGCATCTAAACATCTGGTTGCTGGCTGACAGTGAGGTTTACATGCAGACGCACCCCCATGGAAGCCACCATCCCTGTGGGGGGTGAGGGAGGGGACCCAGGCAGTGATGAAGGCAGAGTACACAGTAGACTTGAGTCATCCACACAATGCAGGCGACTCAGCAGTTTGAACGCCTCCACAAAACCCGTGTTCTGGGAGAGGGACCTCAAGGGCCCTGGAAAGGTAATTAGGTTTTCAGAGGTGCTACCCTCAGGGGTCTTCGCTGTCCGTTCCACTGCCAGTTCTTCTGAGACCAAGTATGAACAGGTTTGAAGGGCTCCCAACACTCAGGAGGCCGGGGAAGGAATGCCACAAATTCAAGGTTACAGTAGGTCAGGGCTAGCCTGAGCTAGTGTGAGATCAGTCTTGTCCTTGACTCCTTTACCTGTGCTCTCCTGTACATGAACCATGGGATCCGACCACACGGCCCTCTAGAAGCTCAACATGGGCTCATCTGATCAGCTAAGTGAGTATTTGTAATGTTCCTGGCCTCAGGAATCTTGTTACTGCAACAGAAGCAGCCTCTGCGCTGTGAAGCCCCAAGTGCTAGACACACACCTAGCCAGGGACCACGTCTTGCCCGTGCGAGGGGTGTCAGACTCCATCGGAACTAAAGGAACCACCTGTGTAGAATTAGGTACCACTTGACCTTGCAGCCTGAAAGCATCTTGTTCTCTTTCGAGACTTCGGTACAGAGAACATGGGGAAGGAGAAAAATCTAGAGGAAAGTAGAGTGAATGTGGGGGTGGGTGCTGAAGCAGCGAAAGCCTCCCCCACGCTGAGCCACCCCTACTGCGGCGACAGCCGTCCCAGTGCCAACTGCCTGGGTCTCAGGAACGTGCTGTGCGGGCCCAGGGCGGTGGCGCAGGATTGCTTTACTTCTGTGGTGCTGGGGGTCAGCTTAGGGCCTGGCATGCTGGCCACTGTTCCAACACTTGGATGCGTCCCCACCTCTTACACTATCCTAAAAATCGTGCTAAGTCCAAAGCCTTTCTTGGAGCCCACGCTTCTGGCACCCTTCTGGGAGCAGCGCTCCCTCTGACAAAGAAGGCCAGCACACCTCCCACCTCATTCCAGCTTCCACAGGCGGGGCACACCTTCGTGCCTAGGACGGATGTCGATATTCCCCAGAACAAAGAACATTCACGGCCAGTCACCAGAGGGAAACAAACCAGACAGAAGGAAAATTCACTTCATTTTCTATTGTGATAGGTATTCAAAGGCTGCTTCAAATTAAATACATTCAATCACTACTCTGGCCAGGGCTCAGATCTGGTGGCCACCTCATGTGTGGCTCCTTCACCTCCCACGCACTGGTGAGTGCACTGCCGATGGCCATGAGAGGCTGAGGGACCACGACACACCTCATACCCGGCCACCGTGTCGCAAGTTCTCCAGGTCCACACAGAGTTCTCCAGAGGAGGATGGGAGGAGTCAAGACGGTCCCTGAGGACAAGGGAAGCCACCTCATGTGAGCGGCCAGGCGCCACATCAGTGCTGTCCGGTCTGGACATAGTCTTCTGTGCCCTGGGACAGGGTGCTCAGGTACTGCCAGCTGAGGGCAGCCAAGAGCATGACGAAGGGCAGGTAAAGGGGCGAGTAGTGGGGCCGGGACACGAGCTGGCAGTTGGGAAGGTTCTGCGCCCTGATAGTGGAGATGATCTGCCGGGTTTTACTGCAAGAGGGGTCTGAGTTTGGAATCCGGTGATAAATCTGTCGAGAGAAGAGCAAGAAATTAGTGTTGTGGGTATGTGAACGTCTTCAGGTCTTCACAGAGAGGTCCTTTGTGCCCATCCACCAAGGAGGAAACACGCAGAGAACATGACTTGCCCGACATCACACTGGATAAATACAAAGAAATAAGTGAGAGAAAATCCATGAGGCTGATACTTCCTTCACCAGGTCACCCGGCACCTGGCACTGAACTTAACGATCCTCCTGCCTCGGCCTCCCAAGTGCCTGGATTTTAAATGTGTAACCCTACACCTAATCTTGAAAACATTTTTGCATTACAAAATTCTGCTTGTTGTAACATTAACCAAAGTCACAATCTCCCAGGCCCCACCAACTAGAAAGTATACCTTGAGAATGGATCCTGGGGTTTGCTCTTTCTCTTCAGCTCCATGGCTCTGGACACAGGGGTTACTCCACCGGCACCTCATTGTGTGCCTGCATGATGCGCTATCTTGCCCACTTCTAAAGGGGGATCACTCATGAATTGAAACCTCTATCTGGGTGGCGATAAATCCATCCTCTTCATAAGTGATTGAAAGTAATACCTACCAAAAGAGGATCTGAAGCAAAATGCTATACAATACACCCCTGTATATGTTCTAGCAGCTTCTGTAGAATGAAGTCCTATAGCTGCTGGGTCAGAAGGTAAAGCACACAGACTTTTAAGCAGCTACGAGAGCTTGACAAGGGCTTACGGGGGGGTTTCGAGCAAAAGAGGACCTTAGAATGTCCCTGGGATTCATGGGTGGCAGCACTGTCATTTACATTCATCGCAACAACACTGGGAGTACACACCCAACCTTGGGCAGTGGCTCAGTGGTAGGTGCTTGCCGGGCACACATGGGGTCACTGGTTCAATCCCCAGTTCTGGCAGAAGGAAAGAGCTCATGCACAAGGCATGAGCTGGGAATCAAACAGGAGAGACATGAATCTGCTCAAGAACAGCCAGGAAACATCTGCAGCAATCAAGACAGCGAGCAGGGAAGAGCCAGGTTAAAGTGTAAGCAGATGGAAGGGGCAGAAAGGCAGAAACAGGCAGAGGCGAGAACTTCACCGGCAACGGCTGTCACCGAAGCCAGGAGAGCAAAGCGCTTCCAGGAGACAAAGCAGTACCAATTGTCCATCAGGTTTACATTTGGAAGGTGTAACAAAATGTCTCTCCCCCTTCTAGGTTCTGCACACCTAAGTGCTGACTTGTGCGGCTAAGGGGTCTCACAAGGCCCTAGAGCAAGTGGAGGGAGGGGCGGCAGGAAGTACACAGGGACATGAGAAAGCTGGCGGTGCCAAGAAATTCGCTGTGGCAGAGCAAGGCAAGAAGACTGTGTGTGCTCATGCGCTAGTTCTATCTTAAAGTAGCAAGAGGAGCGCCCAGCTGAGAGGGCTGCAGGCCAGTGTACTAAGGCTGCTAGAAGACATGGGCCTTTGTGCACCTGGTGACAGGTCTTCATTACAAACATCTAATGCTGATGTCTGTATCCACAAGTCAGTGCAGCTCTCAGCCTTGGCCAGGGGTGCTTTTCTTTGCAGTCGGCGAGGGTCAATGTGGAGATGCAAACTGGTCAGCGTGCGGAAGCCCAGCCCTCTCCAGGCTGTCTTCTGCACCTGTCATGGCTGCTGCACTCACAAGCTCAGCTGCTGTGGCACGAGCAGCCTGCACAAGATGGGGGAGCGGCTGGTAAGGTGCCACCCTCCTCAGGGGCTATAGGCAGCTTACTAGCTGCTGAGGGAGGGAGGAGGGTCATATTCTCCAGTGGTATAGCACTGGTAAGTTGCCCTTGCTCAAATAAATTACTGTCACCATGTTCACACAGCGATCCTTCTCTAGGCTGCGGGTTGTGTGGTTGTACGCACAGAAGACATGGAGGAGGAGGGGGAGTTGTTAAGAATGAAAGGGGCTGAGAAGATGAGGCCAAGCCAGGGTGATGGGGTGGGGAAAGGACTGATGCACTATTGCAAAAGAATGGATTTTTTTTTATTATTATTATCATTATTTATTCAACTGTGCACATGTGCGTGTGTATGTGCGCGCGCATGCGCGTGTGTGTGTGCCTGTGTCTGTGTAGAACCACAGACGAATTCGCAAACCATCATGGACGCCTCCACCTTCTGCCCCGGGATTCACAGGCTCCGCCCTACCAGGGTAGGAAACGCAGGCCGCCCCCGCTTCCGCCTGGCGTCTATACGTGGGATCTGGGATCAGAACTTAGGACCTTCCGCCTGCAAAGCAGAGGCTTAACCCCTGAGCCACCTCTCCAGCCCAAGAATGGATTTTCAAAAGCTCATAAATAGGGCTGGAGAGATGGCTCAGGAGTTAAGATTCTGTCTCACAGGCACGGAGCCTGGGAGGTCCCAGAGCTTAGCGCAGTCACCCTTGGCATCCACAGGGACACGGTGCCCTCTGATATTCATACACATACACACACAAATAAATAAATAAAGTGTTTTTTTAAAAAAAAGCTCATAAATATACAAACACACAACACTGGCATAATTTCCTTAATGCTGAGATCAAAACCACCTCAGATTCTAATGTTTGAACTTGTCATATTTTCTGAGATGTTTCTGTCTTGAATGAACTTACGTGTGAGCAAATCCACTTGCGAAGGTCACTCCAAGGACCACAGAGGCCCCAGCCAGAAATGGCAGTAAGCCTGTCTAACACAGCCACTGGGGAGGCCGAGACCCTGGCTCTGGAGCCCGCGCTGCAGGTCAGGACCGCAGCCAGCCACACACCATCCCCCTCTGTGCTGCTCACAGTACAGTTCTGGCCTTTGAAGTGAGAGCTACAGAAACATCGTGACAGGACAATAACTCACGGTCTTCACTGGCTATGCTCACTCTAGCATGGCTTTTCGACTCAGGCCCAAGATGTGATGGAACATACTAGACCAGTGGCAGGACCTGAGCGAGGGCAAGGGATCCACCCACTCAACACACCCTGCGCCCATGTAGGCAAGCCTTGACTTTGACCTCCTCACCCGTGAGACACCTCACGGCTCCAAACCACCGGCTCAGCAACTGTGCGTGTGTTTTTTCTAACAAGAGTCACCAACTCTTATCTCTTCAGACCACAACAATGACACACAAACACGGACCACTCAAACAGGGACATGACTTAAACCACAGAAGCAGTGCAAACAAAACCCACCTCTTCTATGTACTGGTGTATAATTGCCTTGACAGCTGGCATGTTGGTGGCGTCCATCATGAGGGTGACCGCTTGCCCCTTCCGGATCTTCACCACCCCTCTGAACACCTGCTGGTTATTGTAACAGGCAGCCAGAGTAGCGATGGCCATTACCTACAGAAAAAAGGAGAGGGGAGATTAATTGGCGCAGTTCACAAGGGCAGAACAAGGGCGCTGCATGCAGACTCTGTGGAGTGTGCAGCTGCCACAGAACCAGCCTTCGACCAAGCAAGCACATGACCCACAAGAGGAGCAGGTCACGATGCACCTGTCCCATGGCTCCCTTTTGCCACAGGCCCACGTGTCTTTGCAGGGTCACTTCATTCTGTCATCTAGCCATGATAATTCTATTCTATTTGGAAAGCAAACAGGCAAATCCAATATTTTCCATACTAAAGCAATGGATTATTAGAATGGAAATATATTTCAAAATAACCTCTGGAACGTATTTTCTATTTTATTTTTCTGCTTTTTCTATAATAAACAGTCATTACATATTAAGAAGATGATATGAGATGAAAACCACTGAAGGGAAAGATAATTTCCTGTACTCAAAGCAAGTTATTCGCAGGACAAATGGAGACCTGACACATGAACAGGCTTTATCTCCATGCACCATTCAAAGTTGTTGACTGGAACAAGATGAAGCCATGCTTCCAAGCCAGTCGGATGGTGTGGCTTCTGACACTTGTTTTGAGTTAATAGCTGAAGTAACTGGTAAGGGAAATTCACGAGTCTAAGATCAGGGAGAGATGAGAGCTACAGGGCCAGGTCTAGGAAAAAGACGGACATAAGAGGAGTCTTGTAAGCTCCGCATGATGATAAACCCTCAGCAACACGCCCAGCCTGCTGGCTGAGGCCCTGGCTTTGAGCACAAGGATTTATGAGTTCAAATGGTAGAAAAAGGGCAGATCCAGAAGGAAGGTTCTGGAAAACAGCAGACTTAACCTTGACCCTGAATGTGGTACAAATGTGTTTCAACTCGATACCTCTGCTGAGTAGAAGAAAATATACCAGAGTCATCTTCAGGAATACAGTCAAGCAAGACAGTCACTGTCTTCTCACTGCTACCCAGCACCTCCTCCTTTATTTGGCCCTGGCTTCCCAAAGACTACACCAGCAACCCACTCCGTACTTGTGGAATAGCGCAGAAGTTGAACACGCTCTGGTTCCGCAGCCTGGACAGGTAGGTGATGACGTCAGGGATGTGATGCAGGGCGTTGGTTATAAGCTCGTTCAGGCATTGCACGGCCGAATCAATATTCTCTGGCTTAGCAAAGTCTCCCAGTTTCTTAACGTACCTGCCCCAAACCTGGCCATATACGAAGATTAAACAAGTCAACAGATGCACAGGAGTAGAATTTACAAACGATATATTAAGGAGTCTCTGTGGGAGCTGTGATGTGGCTCAGCGTATAGCATGTGCCAAATATGTGTGCTCAGAATGCATGAGGCCTGGGTTCCAGCCCCAGACGATAAATATATTCATGAATAACCATGATACACAGTGAAGTCTCTTTGTTGCTGACTCATCAAGGCTGTCTTAAGCTTCATGTAACAGCCATTTGTGACTACACCCAGGGTCCAATCATAATGCACGAGTGGGTGGAACATGGGAAGGTGTCTGACAGTCTATGTATCATGCATGGAAGAAAACCTTAAAACCTCAGTCTCCAGAGGACTCCTGCTCATCCAGAAGGTGTGCATCTTCTGCGGACTATGTAAAAATCAGCTACCATGTGCCTGTAAGCAAATGCTCAAAGCCCCAGTACTACGCCTCCAGTTTTATTGAGAAAGCTGTGAGCAGCGTATCTGGAAAACAAGTGGCTGCATGTCACAGGGTCATCAGCTCTCTGAATCTTAGGAACTGAAGAGATTAGGATAACAACCCCCCCTCCCCCTTCATACCCTACCCCCACCTGTTCCCTCATGGCAGGGCAGGCTTGGTGGGTGTGTTGTTTGGTTGGTTTGAGACAGGACCTTTTATGTTGCCTGACTCTCAATCCTCCAGCCCCAGCTTCCTAAGTGCTGGGATCAGAGGCTTGTGCCACGATATCTGGTCTGATTTGATCATTTTTAATTGTATAAAGAGGGTTCTCTGAAGCTAGTAAATAGCTTATCTTGATCCTTAGGTAATTCTTAAGCTTCCTAAGAATAATGTTAAGTGTCACATGCTCCTTAGACGAAATGCATAATCCCAAGGACTAGGATATTCTACTGAAAGTCACATTTGTTATCCATTCTTAATTTATACTTAAATCCTCCCAGACAGAAGGCACAGGTTGTTGTGCAAGACTATGAAGAAATATTTACCCATACAACCATCACCCAGCTTTCTGCCATTACTGACACAGGTCAAATTCTGCCTGCTCTAGACCTCCACTCCCAGATGATTTAAAAGCAAAGTCCTGATTATCCCTTCAGCCCAACACATTTCATTGAGAGCTTCCACAAGGTTAGGGAGCTCTTCTCGTACAAAAAATACCAGCCCAGAGCTGCACTGCATTAAGGTCTGGCCTACAATCTCTCATTGGGCATTCTTTTAGTCACCTAATACGGAATGTCATCTGGGAGGAGCTGTGTTGTAGGGAACACTCCTACTATGTGGACAAGGGAGGTGAACGCACAGAATCCAGCCAGCCCCGGGAACCAATGCTCTGGCTGTGCGCTGCACCTGAGGGTGCGCAGGGATGGGGGACAAGTCAGGAACCTCAAACTCCTCCTTCCTGGACAGCCACTGACTCTTACTGTCCATCTGACAAGGGACGTCTCTATACCACTGTGGAGTCACAAAGGAAGGCTAGACAGAGTCTTTTTCAAGCCCAGTACACAAGTCGCCTGGCAAGCACACAGCTCTGCACACAGGTTGCCTTTTGTTCTGTAAGATGCTTGGTCTTTTTTTTTGTCTTTCCTGCAGTAAATACAAATCTTTTGTCTGTAACAGAAGATACAAACATTTCCCCTGCTTTACCTCTTTTGTTTTTATTTTATTTTATTGTAGTTTAAGAGCACTTGGTTTTAGGATGAATCTTTATGAAAATGCAAGAAATAAATCCTGGAGTAAACTCAGAAAACAGTCACAGAAGTTTGCTTTTCTTCAACGTCAAAGTTTCAGTCAATCAAAAAGCAGTGGTTTTCATCCATCCGATATCTCTTATGTCATTTATCTATTGTGGTGCTGAGGATTTAACTCAGAGCCTTGCACATGCTTAGCAGGGTGATACCACTGGGCTAGGTGGCAGCCCCCTCTTCTCCACTACCAGACTTCTTGAGGAGAATCTACGCCATGTGTGTTGTGCAGTCAGAAGGCTCAGGTCTCAGGCTTGAGGAATGCATTTGGGGAGGCCAAGCACTTCACAGGACTCTAGGTTAAGATATTATCTGTTCCTTTGAGGAAATCTGCACAGAGAAGGGATCGCAGCTATTTATACAGCTGACTCTGCATCTGGCCGGCGTACCTCTGTGCGCCCTAGAATGCTGGCCAGTGTACCTCTATGCATCCTAGAGTGCTGGCCGGCGTACCTCTATGCATCCTAGAGTGCTGGCCGGCGTACCTCTGTGCGCCCTAGAGTGCTGGCCGGCGTACCTCTGTGCGCCCTAGAGTGCTGGCCGGCGTACCTCTGTGCGCCCTAGAGTGCTGGCCGGCGTACCTCTACGCGCCTAGAGTGGCGGTACTGTGCATCCTAGAGTGCTGGCCGGCGTACCTCTGTGCGCCCTAGAGTGCTGGCCGGCGTACCTCTGTGCGCCCTAGAGTGCTGGCCAGTGTACCTCTATGCACCCTAGAGTGCTGGCCAGTACCTCTATGCGCCCTAGAGTGCTGGCCGGCGTACCTCTGTGCGCCCTAGAGTGCTGGCCGGTGTACCTCTATGCGCCCTAGAGTGCTGCCTGAGGCCTGGACTTGCTCCTCACTCGCAAGCACAGGGCTTATTGCTTCATTTTCAAAGCCTAAACCACTCTCCCCACATCCTGCATCTGTTACCTCTTGAGGCCAAAACTGTCTCCCTTCCTTTTGATCTTCCAGATAATCCCGGATGATGTTCGTTTTCTGCAGAAACAGGCCCATCGAGTTGGCACACTCCGTGTCTTCACCCACTAAGGGGTCTTCAAACTCAGAGGCCGAGAACAGACGGGAAAGGCCGATTCCTACCAGGCCAGCCACGTAGTGACAATACTACAGAAAATCAGTGATTGCAGACTGTTAGCAACAATGGGGAAACAGAAGCACATTGTACTGTGAGCTTTGAGATTGGTCCAGGTGGGACAAATGTGTGCGCTCTTTTGTGATCTGTACACACACATACGTGATGGTCCAACCAAGATCAGACTCTTATCATGTTCCCAACACTTCTGTGCACACTGCACGGGCATTCAATCCACACACCTTGAGAGTTACCTCCATCGCCTCTGTTACAGATGAGGAGACAGAGGAACACGCGTCAATTCCCTTGCCCAGAGTCACTCTTCTGGAAAGGCAGGACCATCATACAAAAGGATTCTCTTTTGTAAAGGGATTGAATCCAGGGCCTTGCTAATTGTCCAGGCTGACCCTGAACTCGCTCTGTAGACCACGCAGGTCATGAAGGTGTTACCTTCACGGATGGATTATGAACCAGCTTGAGCCCCGGATCTCCCTCCCATCCTGTTCCAGTGGAAAAGAAGGAAGAAACCAGGACACGCCTTCAAGTATATTTTTTCTTATCTCTTTTGGTTTGCTGGGGATTAAGCCAAGGGCCTTGGGCGTGCTAGGCAAACACTCTGCCCTTAGCTACCCCGGGCTCTACATGTCTCATTTCTATAAGGAAATACATAGGCCAGGAGGATGGTTCGGTTGGTAAAATGCTAGCATCCCAAGTGTAAGAGTCTGAGTTTCATCTCAAGGGTCCATGCAAACGCCATGCTTGCACACAGGCATACAATAACACATGAAATCAAAATCAAAATGAACAAAATTAAACGCAAAGAGAGGAGAAGGACCTGAGCCTCTCGCCAGCCCTGCCAGGCATCTCAGGTTAAATGGAACTAAATGGCCTGAGTGAGCACAGGGCTGCTATCAGTTGGTAGAAGCAGCCCTGGGTTCCCTCCCTACTATGTGTAACCTTGGCCAGGTGGTGCATGCCTCCTGGGACACATGGCCTCCTGGGACACATGGCTTTCTGGGATAAATGATGTTTTCTTGCAAGAAGGAAAATTAAGAGAGAGGGAGGAAGATATAAAGATCTGAAACAGACACACACACACACTCCATAATGGGTAAAGAAAACGGTATTTATATATGATAGGAAATTATTTGGCCATTTACCTACAATTCACAGAAAATCAGAGATATTTTATGAAGCTCAATGTCTGTGCCTTCAAAGCAAGCTAATTTACTGTGGCCTTGTTTGACAGTAAGCTCTCAAGACACAGACGTCACCACCAGGGCCTCCGTCAAGCAGATGCCAGGAAAACCCAGAAAACTCAGACCGGCTTCCCTGTTGTGTACTGCACACAGGAACCTTGTTCCCAGACACTGACCTTGTCCCACTCCTCTTTGGAGGTCACGTGCTTGTCCACAAACTCTGCCATCCCGCACCCCATCCTCCGGCAAATGTCAGCAATCACTGACTGGTATTTCTCTGCCAAATTCCTAAACTCCTTGGAGATCTGAAGGAGAAAGCATAAAAAGCACAGAATTATACACGTGTCACTGACATCAGCAGCTATCTCCCCCATGGTTCAAACTCTCTCTCATGGGTTCCCCAAGTCCCATCGCCTAGCAGCACCCCTCACTCCAGGCTGACATTTAAACCGCTTGACCAGCTCAACATGGCTTGCTGGCAGCTTGTTTCATAAACCCAAGCTCCAAGCACAGAAGTAGCCATATTGTTTTTTGCAAATCTGCTGCTACTGCACAAATCCAACAGATGAAACACCGTAAGCTGTGTTTTGAGACACTGTCTCATTAGCTGCCCAGACTGACTTGGAACTCACAATCTCCTGCCTCAGTTTCCCAAGTAAATGGGACGTGAGGCACGAGGTACTTTGTGAGCCTTCTTAAAGGACAGCAATGGGATGTTAGCTGAGCAAACATTCAATGCTGTGGGGAACAAACGCTTTACAGATACCAAACAGCAGTTTTGTCCTCACAGAAAAGTTAACAAACAAACAAAAAACCTCCCTGGGACAGGCCAGGGGTGCACCAGGGCGCCACAGAGCACCACAGCCCAAGATAAACTCAAATTTCTCAGCTGGAGAAAGTCCCCAATCCATAAAAAGCAATGCTCTTCTTTCCAGAACAGCTGCTCCAAGTCAAACCAAAAGGCAACTCCTTTGGCGGATTGAAACCAACCAGTGCCGGGAGCCATAAAAAATGACCTTTTGCCCAAGTGACCGTCTTGGGTGCCTGCCTGTCTCTGTCTCTGTTTCCCCCATAGCTGAGCCCTTTGTCAGAGAAACAAGTGACCATCTGAGGTTTAACTCATCTACCGTAACACCTCATCCACCATAAAACCTTATCTACCATAAATACCTCAGTCCCCTAGCAACGATTCTTAACTGGCCAAATGGTTTTCCCGCCTAAACCCCTGCCCTGGGAAGCCCCTTCCCCCCAAGAACTATATAAACCCTTCCCTGGTTCAATAAAGTTAGAGCTTGATCGGAACTCTCGACTTGCTCTCGTTCTTTGTGTCTCCTGTCCATTTGTCCTCCCCCCTCCTAGGTTACCCGGTTCTCAGAAGGTCTCGCGGACCGAGGCAAACCAGGACCTCCAGGAGACACCTGGATCCCTCGACCTCCAGGAGGCTGCTCCTGCCACAGTCTCAACTCTATTTATAACAGCCTAAGCAGTGAGGGCAGGGAGGGCTCAGACTCCAGAAACAAACACTCCGAAGTAGGTCACCCCTGACTCCGACAGGGGCTTGGAACTCACTACGAAATTATGTAATTCAACGAGAGAGAGAGAGACAGAGACAGAGAGAGAGACAGAGACAGAGAGAGAGAAGCAGCAACAGCAGCAGCAGCAGCAAAGAAAGCACCAGCGTTCAGGAAAAAGAGACAAGGAGTGCTCCTCTTCCCGGGACCCCAAGGGAAACCCTTGTCCTTCCCAGGGTTTCCTCCACCCTCAGGGGACTGTGCCACCACCACAGGACATTCCAAGGCCATGAAGCAGGGACAGTAAAGACCAAGCTCAAATTGGGCAACAGGGCCCTGACTTCCACTCATTTTCAAAAGCGAACTGCTTCCCTTATTACAGGCTGGAGGAAGAGCACGGTCAAAACACCAGCACTGTACTGCCATTCTTTTGATACAGGGTTTCATGCCAGCAGGCAGGCCTTGAACTCTGGGTTCCTCCAGCCTTCAACTCCTGAGTGCTGATTAAGTGTGTGTGTCTGCACACCGAGTGCTGACTGCAGGTGTGTGTCCACAGCCGAGTGCTGACTGCAGGTGTGTGTCCACAGCCTGAGTGCTGACTGCAGGTGTGTGTCCACAGCCGAGTGCTGACTGCAGGTGTGTGTCCTTCCACAGCTGAGTGCTGACTGCAGGTGTGTGTCCACAGCTGAGTGCTGACTGCAGGTGTGTGTCCACAGCTGAGTACTGACTGCAGGTGTGTGTCCACAGCTGAGTGCTGACTGCAGGTGTGTGTCTACAGCTGAGTGCTGACTGCAGGTGTGTGTCCACAGCTGAGTGCTGACTGCAGGTGTGTGTCCTTCCACAGCTGAGTGCTGACTGCAGGTGTGTGTCCACAGCCGAGTGCTGACTGCAGGTGTCTGTCCACAGCCGAGTGCTGACTGCAGGTGTGTGTCCACAGCCGAGTGCTGACTGCAGGTGTGTGTCCACAGCCGAGTGCTGACTGCAGGTGTGTGTCCACAGCTGAGTGCTGACTGCAGGTGTGTGTCCACAGCTGAGTGCTGACTGCAGGTGTGTGTCCACAGCTGAGTGCTGACTGCAGGTGTGTGTCCACAGCTGAGTGCTGACTGCAGGTGTGTGTCCACAGCTGAGTGCTGACTGCAGGTGTCTGTCCTTCCACAGCTGAGTACTGACTGCAGGTGTGTGTCCACAGCCGAGTGCTGACTGCAGGTGTGTGTCCACAGCCGAGTGCTGACTGCAGGTGTCTGTCCTTCCACAGCTGAGTGCTGACTGCAGGTGTGTGTCCACAGCCGAGTGCTGACTGCAGGTGTGTGTCCACAGCCGAGTGCTGACTGCAGGTGTGTGTCCACAGCCGAGTGCTGACTGCAGGTGTCCTTCCACAGCTGAGTGCTGACTGCAGGTGTGTGTCCACAGCCGAGTGCTGACTGCAGGTGTGTGTCCACAGCCGAGTGCTGACTGCAGGTGTCTGTCTACAGCCGAGTGCTGACTGCAGGTGTGTGTCCACAGCCGAGTGCTGACTGCAGGTGTCTGTCTACAGCTGAGTGCTGACTGCAGGTGTGTGTCCTTCCACAGCTGAGTGCTGACTGCAGGTGTGTGTCCACAGCCGAGTGCTGACTGCAGGTGTGTGTCCTTCCACAGCTGAGTGCTGACTGCAGGTGTGTGTCCACAGCCGAGTGCTGACTGCAGGTGTGTGTCCTTCCACAGCTGAGTGCTGACTGCAGGTGTGTGTCCTTCCACAGCTGAGTGCTGACTGCAGGTGTGTGTCCTTCCACAGCCGAGTGCTGACTGCAGGTGTGTGTCCTTCCACAGCTGAGTGCTGACTGCAGGTGTGTGTCCTTCCACAGCTGAGTGCTGACTGCAGGTGTCTGTCTACAGCTGAGTGCTGACTGCAGGTGTGTGTCCACAGCTGAGTGCTGACTGCAGGTGTGTGTCCTTCCACAGCTGAGTGCTGACTGCAGGTGTCTGTCTACAGCTGAGTACTGACTGCAGGTGTGTGTCCACAGCCGAGTGCTGACTGCAGGTGTGTGTCCTTCCACAGCTGAGTGCTGACTGCAGGTGTCTGTCCACAGCTGAGTGCTGACTGCAGGTGTGTGTCCACAGCTGAGTGCTGACTGCAGGTGTGTGTCCTTCCACAGCTGGTTGTCTTCTTTACCATTTGTCGCTGTGTTTGCTGTTGTTTGATACAAGATCTCATGTAGCCCAAGCTGATCTCGAACTCAGTCTGCAGCTGGGGCTGGCCTTGAAGTCCTGGTCTTCCCGCCTTCCTCTCTCTCCCCAGTGCTGGGATTACGGGTGTGTGATGGGGTCCATATTTTAAGGCATATATTACCACCCATACTTTGAGAGTCAGGGAATACGCCGTGATTAGGCACAAGGATTCTGGGACCTTTCCACACTGGTTCTCCACTGAGCCAAGATGCTTACTTTGTCCATGTCAGAGTTCCCAGATTCTGGATATTACGCACCAAGGAGCTTGCTGCTAAAACCACATTATAAATTCGGTGTGGTGGTGCACACCATAATCCCGATATTCCAAAGGAGGAGGCAGGAGGACCACGAGTTCTAGGCCAGCCTAGCCTACAGAGAGACTCTGGGACGTGTAAGAAAAAAACCCCAAACCTAACTATTAGTAATAAACTAATCTTGGCCTCAGATTCATAGTAAATGACTTGCTAAGATGCTATTATACACCTCACTCTGGAAAAGTCTAGCTTGGAAGACCAACTAACGACCAACAGCACTAAACAGCCCGTTCAGTCTCTGGGCCTGGAGTGACCTACACAGCTTCAAGGGAAGGGCTCGCTCCAGTCCAGGCCATTCGGGATGGCCGAGGCCTGGACAGCGCGCTCGGGCCACCACCCCAACACGCTGCAGGATTCTAAGCTCACCAGCTGAGCTACTACCAACTTGTTCATTCACAAGTCTACCCACCGAACCTTGAAACACACCTTCATGACAATGGCCACTTAGGTTTCAGTTTAAAATGTGTGGTCCTAATGGTTCTGTCTACAGGATGACAAAGACCAGCTCCGCTCCCTTTCCCTGCCTGTGTCCCAGCTCTGCTGGCAATGGGAGGAGCAAGCACTCCTGGAAGAAGGGTGCCCCGGTGCCCACAGCAAGGCAAGAAGGTGAGGAGCCTGCGATCTAGGCAAATACGTTGCCACGATCGCTTCAGGCTGAGAAGCCCAGAGCAGGCCTGTAAAGAGAAAGGTGCTTTCCTCTAAGAGCAGCTCGGGGCAAGAAGCGCTCCTGGCCTCCTTTAGACGCCTGGCCAGAAGCTCCCCGCTGCATCATTTGAGGCAACTGAATAGCACTTAAATTGGGCAGCATCTGAGAGATGCTGAACCAGCCCCCCACAAATCACTCCCTCAGAATGCCTTGAGCACTGTGAGTTTCCAACTTCCTGCCTCAGACTGAATCACATCATGAGATCTTCGGTTTAAGTACGCGACCGTCTCACAGGTGAGCATAGACATCAGGACATAAAAGGCTAATGGCGAAAGGGGCACCCACACTTTTCTGCTCCCTAGTCCTCCCCAGAGATCAGGTGCTTACTCTCAAGAGGTATCCTGCTTTCCAGCAAACAAGAATAGATTAGTTTCCTGCGCACCTTTGAAACTTTCCAAAGCAAAGCATTCTTTTTTCACTAGAAAGCTGTATGCATAAGGGAAGACACTCGGGCTTTGTAACATATTGGAATTATTTTAGCATTTCCATATTTATGTAATCATTCATTTTTGTTGAGTAGACAAGGCTACCTTGACTTTTGCATACCTAAGATAATTACCCCATGGCCAGAAATTATTCAGAGGTAGTGAGTCTACTTGAGTCAAAAGTTGAGGCAGGAGAATCACATAAGGATTGCCTGGGATACAAAGTGAGTTCAAGGTCAGCCTGGGCCAATTAGCGAAAACCTGTCTGGAACTAAGGAAGGCTGAGGGGATAGCTCCTGCCAGACTGCCTGCTGGGCATGTAGGGGGCTGAATGCTGAATGAAAACATCAGCTTTCACTCAAAGAAAGATGCAACCCCCACCTGTAGCACTGTGTCTACACCAGCAGCGGATTTCCATCCGGTTCTAGGAAACCCACCGTGGACATCAGATGCCCTGGGACACCGTCCTTAGGTGGGAGCTCTACCTCTACATTCACTTTTCCACAGACCCTTTGCTCATGGGTACCAGTGTATCCTGAGTTTTGACAATGTGATCTCAGAAGTGTGGACAGCTTTACGCCCAAAGGAGTCCTTCTCAAGCCTTCTGTAATAGGTGGCCACTCTCTCCCCCCCCCCAACTCCTTTCTGCTCAGATGTGTAGATAAGTTTCAACAGAAAAAGCCACAAAGGCCTGTTTGCCACAACTCTGCCAACTATGTACAAAAGAAGGCTTTTGCACTATTAGAGACCATGTGAGTTTGCGAATTCAAACCCTTACAAGATGCAGAAGCATCGTGACTTCGAGAAGACACATACCTGCTCCAAAAAGGAGGAAGCGAGTCATGTGCTCAGCGTAACTGTAAAGGCTCTAAAGTTTGGGCTTCGTTGCAGTTCACTTTACTTCCAGAGATGGACCAAGATTTAATCCTACAGAACATGACGTTATTCTGGTGCACCGGACATTTACTCCAGATGCTTTATTTACATATATAAGTAGGTATGCATGTATGTGTGTGAAATTCCCCTATTTCTCAAAGTTCTAACTTCAGACAGGGACGCTGAGTCACACATCAACTGAGAGTAATGTGCCCAGGACTACCCAACTGCAAATGGGAGCGGCCCACCTTGCTTCTGAAGGTGTCCACAGGAGTGACCCCCGCTAAGCAGTGGTTCTGTTCGTCCAGCATCCGACTGCATCACAGTCGGCTACATCTGGAAGCTTGCCTGCCTTGTCTATTATGAGATTATTGAGACTCTTCACAACATTAAAATCTGAACGCATCCTTCCAGTGTCCCAGCAACACACTGATAGCAAGAAGAGCAGTCATGTTGCTCCAGGCACTCTATCTACACTAACGCCACCACCGTGGGAGCCACATTCTCTAAGGAAGGAGAGGCGGAGAGGTTGCACAGCTCCAGTAACCAGTACCCCTGGTATTCCATCACAGACTCTGAAGTCTCTGTTTCCAGAGTCCCCAGCCCTCCCACCACGCTGCCCGCACATTGTCCTTCCCTCCTCCACAGCTCAGAGGGCTGACAACCACACTGCCCACTGCCAACAGAAAAGACTTGTAACGGTGCTACCGTGGGGAAGTCCTCCAGCACTTGCCGGTCCTTCTCCTTGCTCTCCATGAACCGCCAGTCTGGTTGGTACAGGAAGGTGTGAAAACTGCGTAGCATTGGAATCTTCTTCTCCACACTGATGGACATGTCGTCCTCCACTGTGTCCATAGCTCGGAGCACCAGGTAAAACACACACACCGCATGGCTGCAAAGAAGGAGAATCTATGAGTGAGCAGCAAGCGAGCTCTCATGGTAAAGTGGCTGGTGCTGCCCACTGGCACTGTAGCTCTGGGGACCCCCAGGTAGACTAACCTGGGGGTCAGGACAACCTGGGCTATGAAATGAGACCCTGTATCAAAATACAAAGACATAAAATGTCACCAAAATTTGTGCCAGGCCACTTAGTAAGGCGTCCTTGCCCAGATTGACAGAACTATAAAAGATGGGTGGTATCCAAGGCCTGTCACACTTAACAAGTTAACTCATTTTCCTGTCTTAGATGGGAGTAACAGCCTTCTGTAGTGTGTTTACTAAAAAAAAAAAAAAAAAAAATGAAAACCCAACTAGGCCACCGCCACTACCACTAGTGTGAAGCCTGGGCATCTGCAAGGACCACCAGGCGAGACAACATTCGGGCTGAGCTAGTATGTTAGAGACAGAAAAGTTCTACAGATGTACAACTTATCAGCATGAATGTTCCCCCCATACGAGTGTAAACGGGAATGTGACCTGCAAGAGTCGATTCAACAAGCTAGAAATGCTAAGTAGCTCACCAACATCTGATCTGCTCAAAGACTTCAGCTGCCAGCCCTACCAGAAGTTAATAAACACTCCCTCCCCCTGTGGCCTCCGGCGGGGATGGCCAGGTGCCTGCAAGGGCACTGGCAAGTAAACACAGGGGCGTGTCCACCCTTGACATTCCCTTCACCCGCTGGGGATACGTTGTCTAAGCCTCAGCAAGGAGCCCACAATTCCATGTGGCGTGTGGAAAGCGGCTGCCAGTACCCCCCACACGCCCCAGGGGCTCCCTTCCCCCGCCACTCACCGCATTTCCCCATCCAGCGCCTGTATAACAGCTGCGAAGCTGCGACTGGTCTGGTTCAGATACTGGTAGCAGGTCTGCAAGCTGCTGCTGAGCGAGCCCTGCGGGCAGAGGAGACACGAGGTGATGGCTGTGGAAGCGCAGGCGTGGGGCGTGCGCACGAGGCCGGCCGCTGGGCTGCAGCGCCGAGCCCCGTCCTGGCAGCGCCGAGCCCCGTCCTGGCAGGGCCGCGCGGCGGGGGCCGAGGGGCAGCTCCGCGGGGGCGCGCCCGGGAGCCTGGGGCTCAGTGCCAAGGAGCGCCTGAACAGGGCCATGGCCTTGCTGCTGCAGGCAGCTGCGGCCATGGGATCGCCGCGGCGGGGAGCTGCTCTGCCATGGACGCCCGAGGAGCTGGAGGCGCTGGGCAAGCACCGAGGGGGACAAGACTCAGACCGGACAGTGCCACGTGGGCGGGCTGCCCCATCACCCTGCGTGCCCCACACGTGGAGGCGCCCCGGGCCCGCCCCGGGCCCGCCCCTCTCTCCGCCCACCCCTTCCCTGCCAGGAGCCCTCCTCCTGGGACTCTCCAGATCCCACGGGCTGGCTGCCCAGGGCTGCTGCCAAGTCCACTGGTCTTGGGTTCTTGCATGTCTGCCGTGTTTAGTGCTTTGAGACAAAGTCTTGCCTTGCATGCTGGCTGGCCTGGCATTGTGTAGCCTAGACTAGCCTCGAACCTGCAGCAATCCTCCGGCAATAAGTTTATCCTTTCAACCAGACTCACCCTACATGTGTCGTTCTGGCTGCAGAGCTCTCGTAAGTTTCCTAACGATGTCTCTCACCTACCAAGCACACCAAGCATGCCGGATCCCAGCTTTTCTTGTGCACAATGAAGACAGAATCCAGCCCCGCTTGTACTAAGGCTGTGTTTCTAACACCTGCTAAGGCTCTGGGGAGCCAGTGTTCCTTTCTTTCCCTTTGACTTAAGTGACTGTTTTCCCCACGGAGCACAAGGAGCATTGTGCTTTGAGGCAGAACATGGGGAAGATAAGGGGAGCTGGAGGATAGCTTATTAGCAATGCCAACATATGAGCAGGAACCCCCTCTGTGTGTGCACACGGGTGCTCATTTTTATATAAAGTTTTGTTCAGCGGCTTTAGATCTACAGGAAAACTGAGCTTGAAAGTGCAGAATTTGCATAGTTACAAGCACACACACATGTGCTCACCTGTATACTCATTTTAAGAAAGACATGGGAATATAAAACAAAGCAGGAGTTTTAAATGCACAGCATTATCTACCAGTAGGAAACCCGTTATCACATAGGAACATTAGTGAGCCTTGAACTCTGGTAAAGTCCAGGTAAACTATGACCTTTCTTATTTATATTTCTTAAATTTCCTAACGTAGATACATTATTTTGCCCTGACTATTTATTTTTTAAAAAAACATAATACTGGGGCTGGAGAGGTGGCTCAGGGGTTAAGCCTCTGCCTTGCAGGCAGAAGGTCCTGAGTTCGGATCCTAGACCCCATGTAAAGATGCCGGGCAGAAGCCGGGGCAGCCTGCCGTTCTGGCCCTGGTAGGGTGGAGCCTGTGAATCCCCAGGCAAAGTAAACAAGGAGGAGATGGAGGTGGACCATGGTGGTTCCCGAATTCACCTGTGGTTCTACATACACACATACATACACACACGCACACACACACAATTGAATAAATAATAAAAAAATTTAAAAAATATAATACTGAATTTTACTGCCATTATCAGTAAAACCTAAAATTTACTGGTCACATGTAAAACTCTGTATCTAGCACTTAGAAATACCTAGTAAAGTTTTGATAAATAAAACAGCACATTCGTAGACTAATTTAAAGCAACCTTCCAACTTTCTTTCAAAACGTGGAAGCAAAATTCCATGGAAAAGAAATGATGTAGCAGCTGGGTTGTTTTGTTATTTTCTTACTCTGTAAGTAGGCTGGCCTGGAATGTAGCCCATCCTGGGCTTTGAACTCATGGCAGGCCTCCTGCCTCAGCCTCCCCAGTGCTGGCTTACATGTATGTTCCCCACCCAGCTTGGAATGAGTTTGCAACTCCATATGTTAGGGCTCATGACCAACTAGCAGTGCAATAAATGCGAGGCACAGCAACAAGGATTTGAACAGTGAGGAGGATTTGAAGACCAAGTGTCTGGGGGTTGACCTCTGCTCCCACCCCAAGGAGGATGCTGTAGAACTTCCTTCCACTTCACTTGTTTCCTGTTTTGACCCGTCACCTTAACAACGGTTCCCTAAGATGACCCAGCAGAATGTAGAGGACAACACATCTCACTCTATGTCCAAAGCTCATGCCCAGGCTGAACCCCCTGGTGGGGAAACAATGCTCAAAGGCGCTCAGAGCAAGACTGTGGACCAGCCAGAGGCCAAGGCCGAAGTCTCAGGGCTGGGGCTCTATAGCTGGCTCACAGTTTCTGGGTGAGCAGCTACCAGCCCCTCCCTGAAGTCTTCCTTGTTCTTAATAAAACAGGTTTGCCCAAGATGAGAAATCCAAAACCACAAAATCCACAAGCCTCACAACTGATAAAACAGGATTAATAACTGCCATTTATTAAGTATCTACTGTGCACCAGGCACAATGCAAGTATTATCTTTAATCCTCACTAAACTTTTAAGAAAGGTTTAACAGGCCTCAATACACCTATAATCCATGCCACACGCACAGAATTCACAAGTTTCAATTTCAGAAAACAGGCAATGAAATGTACCTGCCGCTGTCAGCACCACACAGCATCCTGAGACCACCACCTGCTGCTGTCAGCACACGGCAGCATCCTGAGACCATCTGCAACTCCCAGCACACAGCAGCATCCTGAGACCACCATCTGCAACTCCCAGCACACAGCAGCATCCTGAGACCACCATCAAAAACCATATCGAGTCCCAGCGTAGAAGATCAATGTCTGAGGTCAGAGAGGACTGACTTTCAGGGTACCGACCTTGTCTCAGGGGCTGTTCTTCTGTCTCTTTATTCTACAAAATCAGACTCTCAGACAGTGTCACAGCTTTTGACTTCTCTGGGGGGGGTGAGGTCATAGCACATCACCTCATCCCTCACAGCCGGGCCTGCAACTGTTTCTACCTGAAATACTGCAGTTGTTCAGCTTCCCTGTCTTCATCAGGGCGCAACCTGTCCTGTTCACTATTTTATCCCTCCTCCCCTCCCCCCGGCAATCTGGCAAGCAACTGGTGGTCAAGTTCTTTGTAAGCCGATTGACAGTCAGGCCTGCAGAGAGGAGAAGCAAGAGGTGCTCAAAGCCTGCTTACCGCGGATCCTGGGTTCACACAACACCTGAGCTGCCGGCGCCAGAGGGTCTCCAAACTGGATAGAGCACAGAGACGCGCTGTAGCCTGGCCTGGAACCCTTCAAAAGCCACACTTCCCTAACCTGTTGAAATGGCAGCAGAGATAGCTCCTCTCTCAGGTTATTGCCAAGATTGACCAAGTGCAGGAAACTAGACAAGTAGCCACACAAGTCTGTGGCTTTTCTTTTCAAGGGAGTCTGTCTCTACTTACGAACCTAGGTTCCCTTTTGCAGCTTTCTGGGTCCAATGGGCGGTAACAAACTTGGAAAAACTCATGGGAAAAATTTTAAAGGGATGGGATCCAGTATAGGGGCTGTCAGGCCCAAAGCCTGCCATCTGGAGAATGACACATTAGCATTTACAACGGGTGGTTGTTAGGGGCTCCGTCCCTTGGAAGTTGAGTTTACCTCCTGTCCTTGGATAGCTTTTGTTTTTCTCAGGGCTGTGTTACCTTCCCCTACAGTTCCTTCCTACGTATTTGAGATATGCTAATGCATGGGCCAAGTAACTCTGTTTTGAGACATACATCATCCATTCCTTTCTAGCACAAGACTGCTGACAAGACATGGTGAACACTCGGCCCTAAACTACACATTCCTACCATCCAATAAGGCTCAGGGAGAACTGGCCGGAAGATGGGGAGAAGGGCTGCGACAATACCTCCCATGGCAATCATATAATCACAGGAGCAGGGGGCCCTGGCCCTGGCCTACACAAGACTGGCCTGACCACCAGGCTCACTGGGCCCTACCACTTACCACTGAACTACTGACAACTAACGGATTCTGGGAGAAGGGGAAGCACAGGACTGAGCTGCGTGCTCACTGTGTACTCAAGAGATGGCCCAAACCCAATGTCAGTCACACAGTCCTGTCTGGGTGGAAGTCGGTGGGACCCGAAAACTCATAAATATGGGAAAGAGATTTGAAGGGAAGAAGAGGGGATGGGAGAAAGATGGGGCATTAATCAGAATGCATTATAAATATGCACAAAACCGTCAAAGAACAAATTTATCAATAGAAAAAAATAGCAACTGCTTTAAAAAGTGGAAAGAGTAGGTGGAGCCTGATGGGCTTCTCTTCACTGCTCTGTGTGGAAGGACATGAGGCGGGAGGCTTGCTCTGCTCCTGCTGCTGTGAGCTCCTTGCCTGGTGAACTGTGACTGAACAGAAGCCCATACACTGTTCTCCCTGAGTTACCTTGTCAGGGTCTTTCATCACAGCAACGAGCAGGTCAGTCAGAGCTGTGCAGGGACCACAGGTCTAAGTGGGAGGGCCTGTGTGAAAAAGCAGTGAGGCTGGCACAGGCCAGCAGGGCAGGGTCTGGGATGCACGGGGCCTCCAGCTGCAGGATCTGGGATGCACGGGGCTTTCAGCTGCAGGGTCTGAGGGGCTCTTTAGCTGCAGGCATTTTCCACCCTGCGCTACCAAACAAAAGTGCTCAGCTTTGAGCTGGCTCTGGACAGTCTGATGCCATAGCTGCATATGGATATTGAATTTCTTTTTTTTTTTCTTTTAAAAATTTATTATTTATTCAATTGTGCGTGTATGCGTGTGTGCACATATGTGTATGTGTGTGTGTGTGTGTGTGTGTGTGTGTGTGTGTGTGTGTAGAACCACAGACGAATTTGGGAACCACCATGGACACCTCCTCCTTGTTTACTCTGTTCCAGGATTCACAGGCTCCGCCCTACCAGGACCAGAAGCGCAGGCCACCCCGGCTTCCGCCCGGCATCTGTACGTGCGGTCTAGGATCCGAACTCAGGACCTTCTGCCTGCAAGTCAGAGGCTTAACCCCTGAGCCATCGCTCCAGCCCTTCTTAAGAGAAAGAAATTTGAGGAAAATAGAGTAAATATAACAAAAAGTATACATTTAACCTCAGAGATAAACATCTGAATTTTTTACATTACTTTCAGTATTTTTCTGTATGAAAACATTTGTAATAAAAATGGATTTTTCATTGGGGGCCAGTAGCTCATCCTGTAACTGCAATATTCCAAAATCTGAGACAAGGGTCTGCCGTTAAGTTCAAAGCTAGCCTGGACTACACAGTTCCAGAGTGAGACCTTCTCCCCAACTCGAAAAAGTGCATTTTTAAGTTAATGCAATCTTAAGGCATGTGGACTACAAATAACATCTATAGAAAGGAATGAATGTAAAGTTCTGAGGTATCCAAATTATGCCAAAGTACTGTACAGTATGTAATGAGAAAGACAGAGACAGAGAGGGTGGAGGGGTTAAGTCGATACATCATCTGGAAAGGATAGCATATAACAAATAATTAAAGAAAGACCATCTGGTTTTATCGTATGTTTTAGAGAATGAGAGCTATCTCATTGGTTCAGTTCTATATTTCAAAATAAGGATTAGCCTCCTTTGCCTTTAAAGGTAAAACAAAGGGTAAAAGTTCGGCTCCATCTAAGATCCGTGAGCACTGAAATGCCTGAAATTGGAGAAGACCATGAACTTGCCTCCTCCAAGGAGGCGCCATGAGACTGAACAACAGGAATTGTTTATCTTGGGTCGCAGATTCCTGCAAGAATGTGACAAAAGTGGATACTTCTCCCCCTAAATGTACAGTAACCAATACAGGTTGAATGTCCCTTGTTTGAAATGCTTGGGATCTAAAAGCATTTTGATTTCAAAATATTAGCATAGATAGATAGACAGATAGATAGGTAGATGGTATCCTGGGAATGGGACCCAAGGTCAATCATGCAATTCATTTGTTTCACAGATACCTTGGACATAGAGCCTGATGGTAAAATCATTCACTAATTTTCATGTATATTCATTTGACCACAACCTCTTATACATAACCATGAGGTCGCACATGAAATTTCTAAAAAAGTTCTATCTCAAATTAAACAAATTCACAAGGCATGGAAATTTAAAAGCTGTATTTCCTTTAAGCAACCCTCAAAAGCTTAAACCCCCATCTTGGAACAACTGTTTTTCCCCTCCTACAACATCCACTCAGGTACAGCTATCTGGCTTAAGAGGCTAAAAGCCTCGAGGGCAGCTCTGGCCCCCAATTCACCTTCATAAGTACTGACAAGCTACATCCTATCAAAAAAAGATTCCTAATTTCGAGTAGCTTAAAATTCAGAATCTTAAGCCTGACAGAGGCTTTAGGAGTGTACAGGACTCTGGGGCGGCTGGAAGAAGGTGAAGGGTCTAGGGAAAGTGGTGGAGGGAGTTTCAGGGCCTTCCTGAGTTTTCCAGGAACAATTTAAATGTTTTATGAGGGTCCTGATAAGATGCAATCGAGAAGCCAGTGAGTTCATCTCCCCAGAGGTGGTGAACGACCTGTCTGGACACTGAACACCTTGAACCACAAAGCAGAGGTTCTTTGTCTCATACAAAGGACTTGGCTTCCTCAGCCAATCCGCACAGGTGGTCTTCGGGGGTCTCTGGGGGCGACATCTGCCATCCAAGGACCAGGCAGAGCAGCTGGAAGCCCCACACCAGGCACTTAGGGTCTGAGGAAGATGCAGAGATGAAGTTTGCTGGAGCTAGGCCTCAAAGGATGAGATGGATTCAGAGTTTTGAGATACAGGCAAAAACACTTGTTTTCTGATGGAAATGTTAAGTATTTTCATAAAGGAAACCAAGTACGAGCACCTTTAGATAAAACTTGTTGACTCTGACTCTGGTATATTCGATTGTGAAAACAGAAAATTTTTCGATGTAGCTCACTGATGCGAATCTACCATGTAGCAATTAATTTTCTTGTTAATATAAAATAATATAATTTTCACAGATGCTCACGTAACACAGGATGCAGACACGGTAAAAGATGAAACAGAAATGAAACCAAGTTCTGACTTCTCTAATAGCTAATAAGAACGTCTAAGAGTTACGTTTAAAACAAAATAGCACCGAGTCATAAACTAGTTACAGCTGGCGTGAGCACACTGGCAAGGGGAGGAAGCTCTCATCCAGAGAGGTGTGCACAGCCAGCACGCACGGGGCTCCGTGCTCGCAGAAAGACAAGGTGTGCACAGGGGGCTCCGGGCTCGCAGAAAGACAAGGTGTGCACAGGGGGCTCCGGGCTCGCAGAAAGACAAGGTGTGCACAGGGGCTCCGGGCTCGCAGAAAGAGAAGAAATTCTCCCGAGACTCTTCTCCCACGGATCTGCCTGACTCATGTCAATTTCAGAACGCAACCACCCGCACACCAGCAACGGCGAGCGTGGGAGGAGCCAACGCGCACCCCGCGAGAACCGTCCAGGCTCAAGGCAGCCTGGGGGCGGGGAGACCCGGGCGCAGCTGGGGTGAGAGACGAGGCGCGGGGCCCGGGGCGTGAGCTCCTGGGGCCCCGGAGGCTGGAGCGCGCGGCGCCCGCGGCCCTGGGCGACCCGGGGATGCTCGGCCCACCTGGTCCATCCTGGGTGTGAACTTCCGCCGGCCTCCCATCCGGAATCGCAGCAGGTTGTAGAACTCCTCGGGGTGGCCCAGACACTTGACGAACTCCATCCTGGCGGCGGGCTGACGGTCGCGGGGCTCTGGTCTCGGGGACGTCGGTCTCTACCTGCCCGCGCCCAGATGACGGCAGGAGGCGGCGGCGGCGCGCAGGGCCGGTCGGGCGCGGAGGCGGAGCTGCAGCCGGACGCCCCACCCACCGCCCGCCCAACTCAACCGGCCGCGGGCGCTCGCGCCGCTTCCCGTGGGCGCGCGGAGTGGGCTGACGAACGCTGATTGGCTGGCGCTGCTCGCACCAGGAAGACGCAGGCCAATCGGCGGCCGGATGAGCCTGGCGCGATAACCACACCCCAAGCGCTGATTGGAGGACTAGAAAGAGGCCAGCGAGCGCGGTTGGTGCCCTGGAGGGGCCTTTGTTGACCTCTGCGCGTCGGAGGCCACAAAGCGCCGTGGGCGGGCGCGCGGCTGAAGCTACGCGGAGCGTTCGGGAGGGATTGGGTGTAAATGAGTTCTTGAGGATACGGTCAGTTGATCCCGCCCAGAGGATCCAGTAAGGGGAGTGTTGTCCCGGTCAGAAAGAGATATCGGACCCCCTGAAACAAACACCTTGTGAGGTCACAGGAAGAATGTGCCATTTGTAAGCGAGAAGAGGGGTCCTCCTCTGCCTTGGTCTTGGACTTCCAGACCACCGCTAAGGCATTCGGAGTTTTTGTTGTTGCTTTTTGAGCCACCCAAAAGGACCAGCAGAGAATCAGTGCTTGGACAAGTAGAGTATGTGGCCAAATCCATCAAGAATTGCAAAACAGGGCTCTGGGGGTGGTGTGGATGGCCCAGGGTTAAAGCCTTTGCCTGAAAGATCCCACATAAAAATGCCAGGCTGAAAGGTTGGCACCCTGCAGTTCTGTCCCTGGAAGGTGGGGTCTGGAAAACTCCAGAACAAAATCATTAAAGAGGAAGAGTAATGCAGGACATCACTTTGGGCCTCCGAAGGCACACATTCTAAACTGCCCTCTGGCACTCATCACATGCACCTACATGCAAACACACAGAGGCACACACCACCAAACAAAAGAATCGTGAGGAGACCTAGAACCATATTTTGGTTTCCTTTTAGTTCTTGTATGTAGCCTTCATAATGTAGCCCAGTCCAATACTTAGGAGCTCACATACCTGTGCTCTTAAAGTTCTGTAAGGCAGCCTCAAGCACCCGTGTGAGGCCACACCCACAGCTCAGTCTAATGCGCTGCTTGTCCTCCAGCAGGGGACACTGTGAGAGGTAGATAATCTCAAAGGCAGGCGAGGGGAGCTGCACTCATGAGCTGCTTCCGGCCCTCATGGAGTCAGACTCCACAACAGGACACTGAGCTTTGCAGAAGCAAGCACTTGGTGGCACCATGTCCTGCTCTGTAGCAGGTGCCTGGCATGCCTTTACTTTGGTGTACCACAGGGAAATGTCACTGAGCTGCAGGCCCTCACGCCTCACTTTATCCCAGAGCATGATGTCACGGCTACCACTTGTATGACTATCTCCTCTCAGTCGTCCTGAGGATATCACTGTATGGACTCCACACCGTCCTCGGGTACAGGAAGGCTGGGGATCATGTTCTGACAGTGGCTCTGGACCTTGTCAGCTAATTAAAAAAAAACAATTATAAACCAGGCTGGCCTTGGATCCTCCTGCTTCAGCCTCCAGAATATCTGGGCTTACGGACACGCACCAGCACACATGGTTTAACTGTGTGGCCTCAACGTTCCATAACCTCCCGGTCTCACGTCTGCATATGTGACAGCAAGGGCAGGAAGTGCTCACTACGTGCCGCAGTGAGCACACAATGCACGTGACCCTTCAATGCAGGCTGTGCGCCAGTACAGTCAAGAGCGCGCTAATGGCAGAACCCAGTCATCATACAAAGGATCTGTCTGCTTTTCCATCATTGATGACCGTCAGTTTTAGAGGCGAAGAGTTAGGAAAAGCCTGACAGGTGCTGCTTTCAGTGACTCTCACTGACAATTCTGTTCTGCTAGAGGACGGACAACAGAAGCAAAGGTCTCTCTGCTTGGCTGGGGTAGAAAGGATATGGTGCATTCACTCGCCTTCTCTCCTGCTCCTCAGTGGATTCATCAGACCAACCCAGCAAGCCCGTGAGGCCGCCTCACAAAGGGCTCAGTTTGCTTTAAGACCTTTTCTTGCCAAGAATTCAGTTCAGTAGTAGAACATCAGCAAAGCCCTGGGTTTCACCCCAGTGTCACGAGACAATGTTACTGACAAAGATCACATAGAAAACACTTTATTTTCAATTCTCTGCATCCATCCACTAGACAGTTCAGACATCAGGCAAGCAAAGATATCATCAGCCTATGGGTCAGCCAGTAGCTTTTCTTCACAGACCACTGGGCACACCTCCCTGTCTACTCTGGAGTCTCCAGCCAGACAGGAAGGTACCAAGCAGGAGACTGACCCAACACTACCTTCCTGTTGCTGTGCCCTCATTCCCGGACCCTCTAGGCAAAAGAGAAGAGAGAGTGGAGGGTCTTAAAGTTAACCAACTTCTAGGGGCTGGAGAGATGGCTCAGGGGTTGTGACTCTGTCTCACAAGCAGAAGGTTCTGAGTTCGGATCCCAGGTCCCACGTTAAAAAAAAGAAAAAAAGTTAACCAACTTCTACAACACTGCACAACACTTGCAAAATAGCCTCAGGAATATCACCCAGTGGTCTTGGGAGCAACACCTGGCTGGTCCCCACAGAGGCTCCATTCACAGCCTCACAGCTGTTGGGGTGGTTTTTCCAGCCCACTGTCAGGAGTCTCATATCATGGTGGAGTTATAAAGGAAGAACTAACTGCCTAGAAAAAGAAAGCATCTACCACCATTGAACACTGTGGCTGGGATATCCAGTGAGTTGCGTATCCTTCAATCCCTGCCTGCAACCTCCTCTCTGGAATAAGGTTGCAGGAAGAAGGAAGAAGGCCCTAGGAGCGCAGCAGCTCCTGAGAGTCCTCAGATGGCAGCTGGGGCTGGCAGTGCGGGCACCACCAGGTGAGCCTCTGGAACCCATCCGGGGGCCCCAGTGCCTCCTTCACAACCCGGTGCCCAGCTGGACACTGCTCCTTCTGGTAGACCTGAGTGTGCCGCGCTCGCCCCTGGAACTTGTCCTGAAGCCAGTCAGCACTGAACTTCAGTACGTGATCCACAAGGGCCTCCAGACGGGAAGCGCTCAGGAGCGAACCTAGCGTGAGGGGGTGAATCCCAGCTCTGTACAGTGCTTCGTTCTTAATGATGTTCCCTGAAATGGAAGCAGGCAGAGGATGAGGGGGAAACACTTACATAGTGGCTGGTGTTCGGAATACATAGGAAGTATTAACTGTTGACTAAAACACAGGCGTGGGGCTGCTATACAGTCAAGGAGATACTATTCTATTTCTGCCCATTTCAAGCCAGCCTTGACCTCTTCCAGAATCGAGGACCCTCTTTTTTCATGTGTGCATGTGTGAGCTGTGTGCGTCTGTATCAGAGGGTACTGTCTATGCCTGTGGAATCACTTTGAGAACCATTCTGGATTGTTCTACCTAATTGCTTTGCTCTAGACTTTCCCAGACTCTGCCTTCCAGAACCGGAAGTACAGGCCACCTCCATTTCTGTCTGGCATTTTCTACATGGGATACAAGATGTGAACTCAGGTCCTCTGTTTGCAAGGCAAAGGCTTAACTCCAGAGCCAATCTCTCCATCCCAAACCTTTGACTTTTTGTTCCTTTTTTTTTTTTTAGACCTTTCATTCATCTAGTGTGTGTGTGTGTGTGAGAGAGAGAGAGAGAAGAGAGAGAAGAGAGAAAGAGAAAGAGAGAGAAAGAGAGAGAGAGAAAGAGAGAGAGAGAAGGAGGGTTACTATGTGTCCTTGTGGAGGACCAAGGATGACTTTGGGAATCATCCTGGATTGCTTCTACTTTTGGCTTCATTCTGGGATTTCCCAGACTCTGCCCACTAGGGCTAGAAGTGCTGCCCTTTCCCCTGGCATTTTTACATGGGACCTGGGATCCAAACTCAGGACCTTCTGTTTATGAGCAGGATCATAATCCCTGACCCATCTCTCCAGCCCAACTTTCTGACTTTCTAATGTCCACATCTATCTCCCAGGTGCTTTCACAGTCTTTCATTTGCTTTGTTTCTCTCCTGTAGCTCAGGTTGGCCTCAGATTTGCTATGTAGTCAAAGCTAATCTCGAACTCCTGACCCTCTTCCTGGCTTTCAGCTCCAAAGTGCTGGGATTACAGGAGCATGCCACCGGCTCACAATCTGTCTTAACTTCCAGTGTGGAGCTCCCAGAAAGCAGGACTACTGGACAATGACCCCGCACAGGGGAAGGGTCAGCTAGATGGGCCAATAGGAATGGAGGAGAGGAAAGGTCGGCTGTTCTTTCCCAAGTGTTTCATAATCCTGGTGATGGTCTCCAGCCAAACTTCAGCAGCAGGAGTCACCTCAGCCGCGGGGCTCGCCAGCATCGGTCATCTTGTTGGGAGAAGCAGGAGCTATTGAATAAGGACCCCTGAGACCAGGAGGCACGTGGGCTGTCACTGCTGCCGCTACTGTCTGGCTGTCAGAGGAGACCGCAGACATCCAGCCCTCCTGGAGGAGCTACAGAAAGTCACATCTTGAGTGTGCAGGTGACTTTGACACCACCTGTTTGAGCAGCCAGCTGGGGTGGCTCGCTGCTCTTTGAAGGGTAGTAATAGGTACCTTGTGTGCTCCTGGTCCAGCTAATTAGCCATTTCCTATTTCCTATCACCTAGCTCTTCTTCCCACCCTGACAGTTTCAGTACTTGGGTCTGCAGAACAGAGGGAACCTGTTTCATGGTTTCTAAGAGGCTGATGCCCGTCTGGGCTTTAGCAACAGGAAGGTCCACTCTTCAAGAAGGGTGCCCACTAGCAAAAGCTCTCCTTCCTCTCTGCTTGTGACTGACAGGATGTCTGTTCCGGCACACCCTGACCCGACACCTCTTGCATGCTGGGCATGGCACTGGGCAGTAGAGGTCGACACCTGACTCTCGTCTGTTAGCGGGTAACACTGATGTGTCACTGGGAGGCTGATGGTCCTATCAGGATGTGAGTGCAGCGAGAGAGGAGGGCGGGCCTATGTGACTCCTCAGAACCAATGGTGCTGGAAGGTGAGGTGGGGCCTTGACTTGCATTAAAGCAACTCTGTGCAGTTCTTCCCTGCCTCATGGGTCATACCTAACCCGGAGAAGTATCTCTGGTCCAAGAGTGTGTAGCACACAGGCTGAGGCCAGCTCAGAGCCTGCAAAGCTTGTCCTCGATGGAACTCTTCAGACAGGATGTCACAGGCAGGTTCAACCACTGGGGGAGGACTCCAAGACATCTGGCAATTATAAAATGCCAGGAAGCCACCACCATCAAAATACAGGACCAACCTGGGAAGCCAGAAGAAACTACATGGATACAGGGATCATCATGCACACACCCCAACACACACACACCCCAACACACACACACCCAAGTACCATAGTTAGAAACAAGCATCAACTTGATAGTTGAGGGTTTGCGCTCTGGGCACATTTGTAGAGTAGTTGAATTAAGCCCAGGGCAAACCTGCAGAAGATTGTGTAGTTGATGGGGAAGGTCTAACCCTATGGTAGATGAGACTAGGCTCTGGGCGGATGAATCAAATACAGAGGGCTGGTTGAAGAAGTTGTCGTCCTTGGTACACTTGGTCAGACATGCTGATCTGACAAGTAAGGATCCGCCCTCTCCCGGCTGCTACATGGATACAGTGCAGCCGATTTCCCTGATACTTTGGTGATGGTACATGCTCTCCTGCCAAGAACTGTAACCAGACTATGATAAGAAAACAAACCCCTTTGCTCCCTCAAGCTGTTTTATGGTGATTTTATCAGCAACCTGTGCAGGCTGACTGCAACACCAGCACATAGTCATTCACATTACATGCAGTGCAGTATAGTCAGATCACACATATATAACCACCACTGCACAGCCAGGTCACATGTATACACAGCTACCATAATACAGCTGGCTCACATATATGTAACAAGCCATAGATCATAATACAGTTACCACATACAGTACCTAACATACGTATGATGAGCAGTGTAATGTGAGATCTCCTGTACATGCAAGGACTAGTCAGGTACAGTCACACGCATGCCTACTCTCTCCAGGAGGTCACATGCACATCAAGTTGTGGAAATGGCAAAGGCCAAAGTTCAGGTGGCAATGCTACCTGACTGGAAAGCAAACAGCTTACAGCCTCTGGGGAGATTAATTAAGAAGACACACATATGCCCTGGAGTCTTCTAGATGCTAAGCACAGCAGATAACACAGTTTGAGAAAGAATTAACGGGATGACTTGTAAGGGCAGCTAATCCAATCAGCACTGCTTCTGCATTTGGAGTGGGAAAGCCCAGCTGCATCTGACCAGCTGACATTCCTAGGAGGGCAGAGGGCAACTTTGGAAAGCTGGGAGCGGGGTCAAGGTTGAGACTGGAGGATCATGAGTTCACGGCCAGCCTGGGCTATACAAGAAGGTTGTCTCAAAAACAAACAGGCCAAGATGCAGGAGAATAGCTGTGCAAATACCCAGCAAAAAATACAAATACCCAGAGAAAACCCAACAAGGATCTGGAGAGGGGGCGAAAAGGAGAAAAGAGTGAGCCACCTGGCTTCTTTACCTTCTGAACGACATGCACATGATTAGTACCATGTGAAAACTATGAGACAAGTGATCTGAAAATTCTTGAGATGAGATACTTCAGTGTTATTATTAACTACATTTAACTGTAATGCGGTAACATTACTTCATAATCCAGGTATGGGTCTGCTGCTGAAGGGGGTTCACTTACCCCCACCTCAGCATGAGGCTCCGGGGTCCCCAGGGAAGCCATCCTCCCTCACCAGCTCTTCAGAACATCATCCATGACTCTTCTCTGCCGGATATTTTACTAGGGGGATGCGAAGCCCGAAACCGCAGCCATCTCTCGGCTTGAGCCAAGGACGTGAGCGGTTGTGGAAAAGCTCAAAGGCTTTCTCAGAGGAAGAACAAGGGAACTTGGCAAACCTGCCTCCTTCTGGGCCTCAATGGCATGAGTCAAAAACCCTCCTGGGCTTTAGTAATGAGCATAGCCCAAAGCATCTGGTGGTCCCCACGCCATAGCACAAATAACTATAGTTCAAACATTGGGGGGGTGGGGAAAGCAAGGGAGCGCCTGGAATCCCTGCTATTAGGGTGCAGGAAGGAGGAGGATTGCAGGCTCAAGGCCTGCCTGGCGACTCAGTTCAACCCTGTCTCAAAGTATAGCACGGGCTGGGGCGGTGGCTCAGTGGCAGAGTGCTTGCCCAGCACGCAGGAGGCTCTGTTCAATCCTGATATTCCCCAGAATAAAAAAGATAAAAGTATAATAGAGGATAGTGACTCTGGGTAGGAGGGGCCTTCTTTGGTAGGAGGAAAAGTTACAAATGGCCCATTGACTAACAAATGTTTCATAAACACACAAGTCAGCCTGGCACCAATCCTGCCAGCACAGGTTACCAGAATGTGGCAGTCAGTTGTGGGTGGCAACTTGCCCACTAAAAGCTAAGCCATTAGGAACACCTGTGAATATTCTACTAAAGCAAGCCTCTGAGCAAGTCTATAGGGGATTATCTAACTGATGCAGGAAGACCCACAGATTTAGAAACTGGGAACACATTGTCCCTAAACTCAGAGCACTAGACATAATCACCCTTCTGGGCCCTTGTACCCTTGAGGGCCAAAGTGGCTGGAAAACACACTCTGTTCTGTTCTCTCAGCAGCCCCGGGCAGTTACCATTCTCAGCCCAGTGGGTTGTTTTGTTTTGTTTTTGTTTTATCTTTCTGTCTTCACAGCATTCAGAATATTCATAATATAGCAACAAAAAGACAAACACAGTTACAAAATGGGTAGATTTGAACAAATATTTCTGCTAAAATGCAACTACAAAATACTAGTGGGTGAGGAAGGTATAAAGAGATCTTTTAGGAAAATTCAAATGACAGCTAATGTAAAATTTCACTTCATACTCACTGGGATGTCTGTTACTAAGACAGCCATGCATTAGTAAATGTTGGCAAAAATTTGGATGAGTCCAGGTCCTGTGAGCTCATTGGGAAATGATGATGATTTGTGCAATTGTTTTTAGAAAAGTATGGTCATTCCACTGAAAGTCAAACATGGTATTATCTTTTTATCAAGATTTGCCCTCAGCAGTTCTGCTATGTAACCAAGAGGCCTGAAAACATACAAAACTTTTATGTAGATGTGAACAGAAATATAAATTTTAGCCATAATGTAGAGCTGACCCAAATCATTGGGAGACAAATGTGTACAAAGGGAACTATTGACATAATGAAGTACTGTTCAGTTGTTAAAAAAATTGTTTTTTGTTTGTTTTCTTTTTTACCATCCTAATACATGCTACCTTGCAAACACTACACTAAGTGAAATATGTCCCCAGCTTAGTTGCTATTTTGAGTGAATACAGGATCGTCCTCTTTCTCCTATACCCAAAGTTCTTCGGGATGTGCTCCTGAGTGTGACCTGCCCCCACCCAGCGTCACACGATCCACAGTGGGGCCACATGAACACTGAAGTGACCCAGAGTGAAGTGACCCACATAATTACCTGGGTACCGGGTCTCTCCAGTCACCTCTCTTATTGGCTTTTTTCGCTCTGGAAAATTCGTTCACCCAGACACTGCCGAACAAGCCAAACCTGACTTCCAGCCACCTCTGGGCACCTTCTGCAGGGCTGTGCCCCTCAGAGCCACCAGATCCACCGGACACAAGCTCCACAGACCCCGAGGGGCACGAAGAGGCTTTCTGAGCACTGTACCCAAAGGCTGGCTCTGGACCCACAGCCTGTGCCTTCCCGGCTGCGTCCCCCGCAAGCTCTGGGAGTGGGTTTCTGCTGGGTAGCTCCATGTCTTCATCTGGATCAAGTCGGAGGAATAACTTCTTTCCATGCACCTACCAAAACATGAAAGAGATCTCAGCTTTAGAGAGACCCAGGCAAGGCCAAGACCTTCACAAACTGCTGGCCTGAGGCTGAAAGCACTCTTCTCTGGGAAGCTTCCCCCACTTTCCCCCTCCAACCTCCACACCTCAACCCCAAGGTCCTCCATGGAGAACTTGCTCTTCCTCGCTGGCGGGGTGAGCAGTTGGCACGCTGCTTTCAAAATGCCTGGAAGCAACTGAGGGATTACATGAGCAGTGAGATAGACAGCCAGACCACTCGAGGACACTGGAGGGAAGCTGCTCCCAAGGGCTTCAGGGACTTGCTGCAAAATGGACACTGTCGCTCTTCTATTTAACCCTAGGCTAGTTCTTTCCTAGGCTAGAATGAATCAGCACTGGTGTGTGCACAACATTCTCTCTCTCTCTCTTACTGTCTGGCCACAGCTAAAGAAAACATGCTATAAAATCCAGAAGTATCCCTCCCTATGCTTCAGAGCAAACTGGAGCTGGAGAAATAACAAAATCAAAAGAAGTAAAAACAGAACAAAAAGCTGCGCCAAGTCCAGTGACTCGCAGGAGTAGAACCACGGTACCCGGCAGGAGGATCCGGAGCTCCAGGCTGCCCAGCAAGACTGTCTAAAAACCCAATTGGCGCCTGGGGAGATGGCTCAGGAGCTAAATAAAGCCTTTGCCTCACTAACAGAATTTAGAATCCCTGATCCCACATGAAAATGGCAGCAGCCTGCACTTCTGGCCCAGAAGGCAGAACCTGGGAAAGCCCAGAGCAAAGCAGTGAGGAGGTAGAACAATCCAGGATGATTCCTGATGTCACCTGTGAGCCTCCACAGGCATGCACACTCAAGTGTAGTCAAATGTCCTTTTGTATACACACCCACACATGTATACCACTTACATGCATGCACACATACAGGCGCGCACACACACAACCAGGGGGGGCATCAAGATAGTTCAGCAAGCAAAGGTCTTGCTGCCAGACTTGACAACCCGAAGTTGATCTCTGTAACTTGCATGGTGGAAGGAGAGAACTGACTCCCACGAGCTGTCTTCTGACCTCCACATGCACACGAGGCATGCATGTACTCTCTCTCCCTCCACAAGAAGAGGAACTAGGAAACACCCTGGAAGCAGGCCCATGCAGAGCAGCATGTCCACACCACGAACAAGCACTCCCTAAGCTGCAGGCAGCTAGTGGGACAAGACCCATGCAGGTGCAGAGCCTGGGGAGACCGGCAAGGATCCTCGGGAAGACCCTGAGCCCCTTGAAGGAATCCTGACTCCTGCCCAGGACAAAGATGAAGATCTGAACCCAGATCCACAGCAGTGCTTGGTCCTTCCTTCCCAGCTGGCCCTGGGAGCTGAGGCTGCTGACCTGCTGGGATCTCTCAGGACTCGACATGGTGGCAGCAACAGAGGGGGCCCTCCAACTCATGCCTGAGTGTCCCTCGCAGCCTACAATCCACCGTGACACTCACCTCCGACTGGGGACATCACAGTGGGCCTCATGAAGTCCTGGCATGACCTATCAATGCTCACAGAAGGACAATACGAGGCATCTTGAACACATTTCCTGTCATGTTTGAAATGTGTCCCCCACAGACTCATGTGTTTGGGAAGGTCTTGGAACCTTTAGGAGATGGAGCCTTGCTGAGGAAGGCAGTCACGGGGGTGGGCCTTGGGGTGGGTTAGCTCCAACCTACTTCAGAGAGAGTCTGCTCTTACAGTTGGTAGTCTCACAGCTCTCTATCACTATGAAGAATGTGCCTTGGCTTGTCTCTAGTTTCTGCCAACCAGCCATGCTTTTTCTGCCATGAAAGACTGTATCTCCCCTCTGGAACTATAAACTGAATAAATCTCCCTTTCTCCCTTTAAGTTGTTTTTCTCTCACAGCAACAGAGTAAACTGGTACATGTCCCTAGAGGAAAGACAAGCTGAGGGTGTCAGGGCACCGCAGTGAGATCCCAGATTCTGCCTACCAGTGCACTGTAGTTAAGACTCCAGGAGCCCACCCACCAGTGCGCCACAGTGCGACCCCAGGAGCCCACCAGCCCTGCAACTACGAGACTCACCTGGGCATCCTGGAGCCACAAAGACTGAAGAGTAGCAGAAGGTAGCTTTTTACTGCTGCCCCTTGTCTTGACCACCCGCTGACCCACAAAGGGGGAGATGAGATGGTGAAACTTCCTCACGGACGGCCCTTCAGGCATCCCTGTGGGCAAAGGAGACTGTTGACTATGGGGCAGGGCTGCCAGGAGGCAGGTTGGGCCTCAGCCTCAAACAGTACATAAGGTACAGGCCGAGCTGCCGCAGGGTGAGCGCTAGCTTCGCAGCAGGAGGGTCCCTTTGCAGCCCCTGCCTTTCTTCAGGGAGCACATATTAAGCCCACAGTGTGCCAGGCCAGGGGAAGCAGGCACAGAACAGCACTACCACATCGGCAGCCGGCCCTTTGCTTGCTTGGGCCAGGGGCAGCTCGCTAGCCTGGCACTCACCGTGTAGCCCAAGCTGGCCTTCGCTCTCTGCCCAAACATTGGCACTGGAAGCAGGCACCCCCACACTCTGCTCCTGGTTATTCTGTCTGGACCCCAGGGCCCCTCACTCACTCCTGGACTTTCTCTGTCCCCCACCCCATCCCACCCTCAAAGCTCTCATTCCAACCTCTACTCATGGTCCCACCCAGAACCCTCCCTCAGGTAGGGAGATTCCGCACCAGGGGCTACAACAAAGCCAGACTACCCCCAGGGTAAACACTAATACTCCTGATTGCTGAGAAGCAGCAGTTAAAAAAAAATTCAGGGATGCCTGTGGAAACCCACCCTCCTCCTTCCCAGTCCCCAGTCCCCTGAGTCACCTGGATGAGATAGCCAGAAAAATGGAGAATAATTGGGGGGAGGAGGAAAGGTTGCACCCACCTACTTGGGGCTTTCCCTAACTTCAGTGAAAATTAATCCCACAGGTGGAAGCTATTTGCATTTCAGTGTTTCTAGAAAACATTGATCTTGCTTGTTTTGAGACAAGGTCTCTAGCTCAGGCTGATCTGCCGGCTCCAGAGTGCTGGAATAGGTGTGAGTCACCACGCCCAACAAAAACCACCTTAAAATATTAAAGAGATGGATGCCTGCACCACCCTACACGTTACTTCAGCTTCATTGTAGCACAGTCAATAATGCTTGCTTGCTTTTAAGACAAGGTCTCCCGTATCCCAGGCTGACCTTGAATTCACCGTATAATCGAACCTGCCCCACTCTACCAACTGAGCGCTTAACACATCCCTGGCCCCTCCGAAATGCTTCTACATTGAAAGGCGCTTTGGCTTGTCTGACGTGTGACCATAATAGTTCCCCTCACCCCCAGATCTTCCAGAGCTACAATGCAACTTGTTGAACTCCGTTTCTAACCAGGTCCAAGCTCAGTCGCTTCGCAATTTCCCAAGGAGAAAGCTCTGGAAAAGCCCGCTTCTGCAATGCACCCTAACTTTAAATCACTCCACCCAGTGGGGGCGGGGGGGGGTGGGAGAAGGCCGCGCTTCCTCCAGCTATTTCCGTGCAAAGAGCAGCGGCGGCAGCCAAGGGACCCGAGGGCGCTGTCCTACGCGCGTCACTGCCCGAAGTCTGGAAGTCCTCAGAAGCTGCTTAACTTTTCTGCCACAGGATCGTTGCAAAATGTGTCTGTGTCTCTAGCACCCCGCGTGGGCAGCGAGACCCCACGGAAGAGGCAGGAGGCCGCTCTCACCTGCAACGACTTGGCGGGGGGGGCGGCAGGGCTCCGCCTACACGAGCCAGGAGGCGGGGCTCGCCATAGGGCACGTGGTCTGCACTCGCGTGGGCGTGGTCTCTCCCTGGACCCTAGAAGAAGGGTTCATTCTAGCGAGCGGAGGCCTGGTTCACCCAGGGAAGGAGAGAGCCAGGGCTCTATTCTGAGTGCCCCAGGTGCAGCCCTCGCCTTGCTGTGGCTCGGGTCTCAACCCGCGGTGGGAAGCCCAGCCCTGGGATTGGTGGTTAAGGGCAGGAGGACGGGCGTTCCACAAGATCATCATCTCTGTCTAACACAGAAAAGTCAATGTGCCTGCAGCGCACCGCTCTTGGGCTGTTTCCGGTGTTCCCTAGTCCCTTCGTCAAGTGTTTTAAACATTTATTTTGCCTTTTTGAGACGCCTCACTATGTAGCCAGGCTATCCTAGAGCTGTGTAGCCCAGGATAGCTTCGAGCTCATAAACTTTGGGATTAGCCATGAGCCATCACTGTGATATTTTTAAGGGTAAGATTCTTTTTACCTTATATTAAAGTGTTATTGTTTTAACTTCATTAAAAGCCTTAAGATTTTCACGTGTTGATTTTTCATTGGGAAGAATAAAGTGATGATAAGTTATGCGAAGATAATATAGTTAGTGCTCCAAGAAGGGCGAGTCAGCTCTTCCCTGGAAGTCATTAGGGACATTTGGGGGATGCTGAGCAGGTGTCAGGAAGTGAGCAAGGTCACTGGACCCTGGCAGCCCGGGACTCTGGGTGGGCAATACAGGGACCTTCCACTGTGTGCCTGCAGAAGGGTTGGGATGGGAGGTGAGGAGAGCGAGGCCTCCGCTCACCAGGACAGGAGACTCAGGAGGCAGAGGGTAAGGCTTGAAGGCACAGTGTTTACATTGTGTCTCTGTGGCAGCTTCCATAGTCCCTATACTACACTGGCTGTGCTGAGAAAAGCAGAGCCACAAGTCCCTGCCTGCCCTTGTGGGTTCAAGACCTTGTACCTAGGAGACCCCTTCTGAGACCAAGGGGCAGTGCAGTTGCCGAGCCAAATGGGTCACAGATTGCTGCTTGTCATTTATAGTCAGCGCTGGAGTTGCTTGAGTGCACACTGTGTGCAAGACACTTTGTAGGTACACACACATAGTGCCTTCTTGTTAACTGTGGGAATGCAAGCCAGTCTCTGTACCTGAATCTCTTCATTAAGAGAGACATTACAGACACAGACACACTTCTCATGTTGTGCCCAAATTTTTGAATCCCAAGAGAACATGGAACCGACACCCATCCAATTCTCATGAGAGCTTTATTGCAGGCTCAAACCTGGGCTCACGACGGACCAGCACTGGCGCAGCGGTATCAGGCTGAAAGCCTTGCCCTTTTGTTGGACCCTGAGACCCTCGCCCTAAAATTCACAATGCAGGCCGGTTCAGGCCCACAGTATAGCCCTTGCTTGTAGTCATTCAGGCATCCGTTGTTTATAGCCATCCAAGCATCCATTGTTGGTCATTGCTTAAAACTATGTACAGCCTTGAGCTTTTTGCAGGTATTTCCCCACTCCTTAAGACCTCCGGCCCTTCAGTTCTGGAAAAGCAAGTTTGCACAAAGGGGAATTCCATCAATGGATGTCACCCAGAATGAACATCCTGCGGTTAAGCAGGTGGACTGGAACGATCACCAAGAGCCAACTCCACCCGAGCTCTTGCCGACCAATGACTGTAAAGGTCATGGAAAATTCCTCAGCTAAGCAACCCACCCTACCCCAAGACCCCTTAAAAACCCCTTGCCCGAGCTGCTCGGGGCCGCTTCAGTCTCTCCTGTGTGAGAGGTTGCTGGAGCCGCCTGGGGCGTCGTTAAATAAAACCCCATGCTATTGCAGCGAGAAGGGTCTTAGACTTTCTCTCAGTGGCCTCGTTCCTGACTGAAAGACACTTTGTTTGGGCGAAGTTTTTTTTTTTAAAGTCTTTTTTTTTTTTTTATTCAATTGTGCGCATTATGTGTGTGCGTGCGTGCATGTATATGTGTGCGTGTATGCGTGTATGTGTGTGTAGAACCACGGACGAATTTGGGAACCACCATGGACGCCTCCTCCTTGTTTACTCTGCCCCAAGATTCACAGGCTCCGCCCTACCAGGACCAGAAACGCAGGCCGCCCCCGCTTCCGCCTGGCATCTATACGTGGGGTCTGGGATCCGAACTCAGGACCTTCCGCCTGCAAGGCAGAGGCTTAACCCCTGAGCCACCTCTCCAGCCCCTGGGCAAAGTTTTTATACTGACAATGGGAGGGGGCTTCCAATTTAGTAGTTACATGATTGGCTGACAGCCAACAGTTTAGGCGGGCAGGGATTGGTCCCCCCTTGTCTGTGAGCAGTTTGAATTGCAACCTCTATTATCCATAATACCTGAGGGTTCCCATAACACCTGGGATTTCCTCTTCTGCTGCCCACAATTGGGAGCTGCCCTGGGACAGCCCATGGACTTCCAGGTAAGGGGAGGAGCAGGGTGGGCAACTCCAGGCCATTAGAAACCGCTAGGCACGTGGGGCCGCATTCCAAACTCCCAGTCAGTCTGTCTATAGTTAGAACCAATGGCCACTCTGACTAGATCACATGAGAGGCCACATAAGAAAGCTATGTACATGTGGAGAAACATACTTAAAAAGAACTACAAGAATCAGGTTCTAGGTCTCCTCACTCAAAGGTGCGCCCTCCCCAAAGCAGAGGAGGAAATGGTCAGGACTGTCAGAGCAACACCTGCCGGGTGCTGAGTCAGTGAGGATGAGCCCACATCTGGGCAAGAGCCATGGAAGTTGCTTAAGAAGCAAGAAGAGCAGAAGAAGCATGTTGTCTGCCAGGACCAAAGCAAAATTATGCACCTGTGCGTGTGCAGGCCTAGCTGAGAATCTCATGTGCTACCCAGTCTACTACCACAACTGCCCTATGTGCCACCATGGCATCCTACAGACCCTCAACATCTGCCCACCTGCCCACCCACCCTCCAGGGACTAGGACAGTGGCAACGCCTTCTGCTCTGAAAACTCCCTGTCAAAGCCACCATACATCATGGCGTGAAAACGGAATACTCTCAAAGACTCCAATCTGGGAGAGTCAGGGGAATGACTTCTCTGAGCCCTATGGGTCCCTGAGATGCTGGGGGTGGTAAGTGTGTCACCATGCAAGGGTCCTGAGACTTTTTTTCCTCCAGTCAGCCCAGGGCCCACCTCGAAGCTAGCTTTTGGGGCTAGCACTGTTTCTGGATATTTAAAGGTTTATGGTGTGTATGTGTGTGTGTGTGTGTGTGTGTATGCCGGTGGAGGCCCAAGGGTGATATTTGGAATCACCCTGGATTACTCCTCCTTATTGCTTTGCTCTGGGAGCTCCCAGATTCTGCCTTCCAGGGCCAGAACTATAGGCTGCTGCTCTTTCCGCCTGGCATTTAGGATCTGGGATCTGAACTCAGGTCCTTTTGCTTGTGAGGCGCATGCTTTAACCCCTGAGTTGTCTCCCCAGCCTGTTTCGGGATTGTTGTTATTGATAAGTTCTTTTCCCCTCATTTCTACAGCCACATCCATGTCATTGGAGAGTCTTGGATTGATTGATACTCTATTTTTATAGTCTTCGGTTTCCTTGTATTGGAGTTATCATGACCGTTTATGTCAGATACAGCCCTTCTGTGCCCTGGTAGGTTGATAGTACAACCCTTGGTGTTCTTAGAGCAAATTCTGCCTGTTGAGATCTAAGACTCCCAGTCTGATCTAAAATCTGGGATCGGGAGTTTACTCCTTGATACAAAAGTGCATCTACACTTAACATAAGAACCATATACCCTGGGGCACCCTAAATCTACAGGAAGTCCCAGGAGGGATTACCACACTTCTACCCCTCCCCAGCCTCACAATGTTCTTTCTGGTGTCTCCCTGGCACTGGGGAGGGAAGACTGCACATCTCACTAGGGTCCAAACAAAGGCTGCGGGGTAAGAGGGGCTTCAGTTCCCTGAGGTATGCTTGCTCAGTTTCTGATGAATAAAGTTCTCTTGGTAGCTATAAAAATAACAAAGCATGCCAACTGGCAGAAATATCTAAATGCAGGTTTAAGCAGCCTATAGCAGGGCTGGAAAATTTGCCTTTCCAAGTTCCCAGGAGGTGCTGATGCTGCTGTAGGTCCACACCTCCAGAGCTTAAGAGAACAGTGCCTGGTAGTCAGATGCAGCAAAGGAATGATGATAAATTAGTTGGGAAATGCTCACAAGCTGTGGAGGGTCATAGACAGGCTGTGAAGGGTGGGGCAGGCGAGGGGACCCCAGTTTTCAGGGTTTGCGCTTCAGGAGTGGAATTCTGGAGTTCAATAGAGTAATGATTGGTTCTGTTAACCTGATGCCCAAGAGGCAGGCCTCCACACACCTGAGGAGGAGTCTCTACATTAAGGTTGGCCTCTGGGTGTGCCTATGAGGGACTGTTGTCTTGATTGCATTGATGGGGAATCCCAGTGCAGAGTCCCCTCTGATTCTGGAATGTGATATGACCATTTCATTATTATCATATTATTTTTACAAGCATATTAAGTACTAATCCCTGATTCCCTCCATCCTCCTCCCTCTCATTACCTTCCCTTCTCCTCATCAATCTATCCACTCTCCCACACTCCTGCTTGGCCACTTCTATGGACCCCAGGATTGTGGTATGACCTTATTTGTATAATGTAGTCACGGAGTCCTTTTTATGCATATGTGCACACGTGCATGAGTGTGTGTGTTTTACAGGGACACTATATGTGTCTGTGGAGGCCCAAGGGTGACTTCAGGAATCATCCTGGATTATTCTAACTCCTTTTTGCTTTGCTCTGGGTTTTTCCCGGCTTCATCTTCCAGAGCTGGAAGTGCAGGCCAAGGCCATTTCTGCCTGGTGTTTTTATGTGGGATCCAGGATCTGAATTTAAGTCCTTAGCCCCTGAGCCATCTCTCCAGCTCTAATAGGACTATTTTTTTCCGAGCTCTTGTTTCTATAACTTCCCTATAGTGATTGACTATAACCTGGAATTGGAAGCCAATTAAATCTTTTCTCCCTTAAGTCGCTTGAGTCAACAACATGTAAAAACACCAAAACAACAGACATGCGTTTTTGGCCCCTGTGTTCTGCTGTCGAAGTGGCTTCGAACCCATCGACTGAACATATCTTTGTTGCAAAACGTGATTGTGAAGAGGTCTGAATGTTTTCTGAGGCTAACTAAAGCTATCAGTAGTCTGATACACAGCAGAGCTCAATAGGCAGAAAGCACCTTATTTACTTATTCATCTAGAGGGCACTGTGTGTCTCTGTGGAGGGCCAAGGGTGACTTCAGGAATCATCCTGGATTGCTTCTACCTCCTTTTTGCTTTGCTCTGGGATTTCCCAGGCTCCACTCATTAGGCCTTTTCTATCTGGGTTTTGTTTTTTTTTTTTAATGTGGGACTTTGGATCCAAATTCAGGACCTTCTGCTTGCGAGGCAGAGTCTTAACTACTGAGCCATCTCTCTGGCCCCAAGAAGTGCCTTTTATTGGAAAAATTTGGGTTGATCTCACATTAGTTTGAAAACCCAGGACTTAATGGCGGTGGAATGGAGAGTGTGGGTGCCCCCACCTGGCGAGAACATTAACTGCAAGCACTCTTCCTGCAGCCACCTCCAGACTTGGTGAAATGAAGATGCTCTTCCTCTAATCAGCTCTGTGGCTTTGAAAAGGCGCCCTTGGCAAGACAAGACTGTCTGTGCCTGCAGACCTCAGATCCCTCCAGGACCTGTCCAAGCAAGCTATTCCAGCCAGCTTTGGAGACTTTGAGATACTAAATTTCTCAAATTCATAGCAACTCATCCCTGTAGCCTGACTGAACTTGCATAGAGTCTAGGTTTGTACCTCCTGGAAGGAAGGGAGGTATTTTTGGGCCCGCCCAGGATTTACCCCAGGGCATGGCCGAGCACATGGGACTAAAGATGGCGCTGAGGGCTAGTGTCCTGGGCGTAACCTTGATCACATTACAGAAATGGGAGAAACCTTGATCACATTACAGAGAGCCCTAATTGGCTTTCAGGTATTGACCTGCCTTTCGCGCTGAGTTACTTTGGACTTGACCACTAGTTCCTGAAGGTTGTGTTGACCTTTGACACAATTGGCTGCCTGTTTGGCGCCTTGTGGTCTTTTGTCTATATAAGCTGCTTTGTTACCCCCAATAAACTGAGATTTCCTTTGACAAACTCCCCGTCACGTGGCCGAGTCTCTGGGGAATTGAGGCGGAGGTGGGGAAAGCCGGACTTACCTTTCTTCATCTTCGCAGCAGGCTGCACAATTGTGTGAATGAGTGTGTGAGTGGGTGGAGACATCCTCTACAAGGTATTACAGAAGTTCTGCACAAACGGCTAGATTTTCAGCTGCCTCATCTCTCAGGAGCCCAGAGCAGCCCAAGGACCTTGGCAGCTACTCTGTGTATTTTCTTAACTGCCGGGGAAAGCTTGGAGCACTGTGAAGAGTTGAGCTGCCAGGTGCACTGCAGGTTTGGCTAGAGCCAGGTGAGGGTAAGACCATTCTGAACACGAGTGCATCCACATGTCCCACACGGAAAGAATGTGAGTGTGGTCTTGGGACATCACTTCTTTGTCTTGCCCCTTTACGGCAGAACTGTCTGAGCAGGTGACATCAAATAAATGAAGTCTCCCGGGGGGATGAGAGGGCACGTCATTTGATTCTCAAGGGGCCTGTTTGAATCAAACCGTAAAGAAAAGCAAAAGATGGAGAGGACTTTGGAGCCTCTCCTGGGATGTGTCCTAATCCAGGTCCATCTAAGGGGTCAGGGGCAACTCCTGGCTGTGGGAAGGTTTGACAGAGGAGCTTTGGTCAGGGGGTGGTCCAGGCCTCTCTGGGAAGCTAATGTATCCTAAGGTAGGGCTGGGAAAAGCATTCTTCTCACCAGTCTCTTCCTCCTCCACTATTGAGGTGCCAGCTGCTCAAACCTTGGTATGTGGGGGGGTAAGAGACAGACTATGAGAAGGACAAGAGTATGGGCCTTTCAGGAAAGACCTCTGAGGGAAGACAGGGAACAAGGAATACAGATAAATTTATTAGTTAAATACTGATTTTATAGCCATTTCACCTTAAGACAATGTTAACAGGTTATGGGAGAGAGGACATGGGACAGCGACTTTCAGGGGTGGGGGAAACGGTGTAAATGCTGATTAAAACAGAATCTTGGTTCAAAGCTATTCTCTGCTACGGCCAGTACAGTCTGGGATGGGGGCCTGGGGAGTTGGGTACGACAGGTCAGCCAAGGCTCCATTGGCAACAAGGAAGAATCTTCAGAGCCCCAATTCCAGGACGGCCATGGGTGGGCACACTCCTCGGGCCCCTCAGCGTTCTTTCCTGAGTTTCCTCCTGGTGTTTTCTGCTTTGAGTTTCTCTTGCAAATGTTCTGTATTTTCATCTCCTTGTGTGGAGGAGGTGCAGATCCAGACGCTGGTCAGCTGGTTGCCATCTGTCAGAGAGGCCCATGGCCAGGAGGGCTCAGGACAAGCAAGCTGGGGTCCTGGGAACAGGACAGTGCCACAGATACCAGAGGTGACCATGTGTGCCAGGGTAAGCAAGGTGCCCGGGGGCAGCCGCGAGCCTCCGGTGCTGCACCGCTGAGCTGTGGTTTGGTAGAGGAGGGTGGGAGAGGTTCAGACTGAAGAGGGGTCTAGTGTCAGAATCCCTGTAGCCACAGTGGGGGTGGGAGGGAGAGGGAGACAGGGAAGGACAGGCTTCCAGATAGGTGGCGCAGCTCCTACTTCCAAGAGAGATCAGTCACGTGTGCTTTGCACCCAGCGTGTGTGGAGTCAGATCTGGGACGCAGCGAGCAGGGATGTGCAACCCCTCGGGGGAGTGTTGGGCCAGAGCAGAGCTGCCTGAAGGGGGGGCGGTCACATTCAGTCCACATCGAGCAGACCCTCTGTTCAGGCTGCAGCAGGCAACCTGGAGTCCAGGTCCCTGTAGTCACACTGGGAGCAAAGAAAAACCCCCACCGCCTGGGCCACAGGGGTGGAAAGTGGGGAGCAGGGCATCGTGTCTCTGTTCCGGGGCAGACACATAGGAAGGAGAAGGAAACGCCCACTGCACTGAAGAGTCCGGTGCACAGCGCTCGCCGCAAGGGGGCTTGTCTGTGGAGAGTGGCTCTTTCCAGAGCTCCACCCGGAAAGGCCTTTGAAGCAATCCAGCACCCACATCCCTGTGCTTCAAGTTCTTCCCAGTTCCTGTGGAGTCATTCGCAGACACAGGGGCCAGCCGGAGTGTCCCAGCCTCAGTGTCTGCCGGCCCCAAGGTCCCAGGTCGGAGCAGGAATTTGAGTTGGGAAGAAGGGGCGATTACGCAGTGATTATGTCCCCGTGACTGTCAGTCAGGACCAGGCTGTTCCAAGAGTCCTGCTTGGAGCTGGCCTGTGATGTCTGGGTGACAGGAGACCCATAGCCTTGCGGGGAGAGCTTCAGGGCCGAGAGAACCGGGTGGAGGGAGGGTCCATGGCCGGACACAGCACTGACCGAGAACGTCTGTAAGGCAAAGCGCACAGTGAGACCACTGGGTGCTCAGGAGGTCGTGGGCACCTGACAGGGAGCAACAGCCCTGGTCACTTCCCTAGACCCTGGGGTCCAGTCACGCTCAGGGCGCAGGGCCACTAGGGCCAGGATGCGGGGGATTTATGGCCACTGTCAACCACAGAGACCATCCCTGAGTCAGGAGGAGGCCACTCCCTCCACCCTTTCAGGCACTCATGGCTCCGCCAGATAAGGCTCTCCCATGTTCCCTTGATGGTAAAACACTCACATGGCCTCTCACAAGTAGGGGCAGTAAAGGGAAGAAAACAGGGCTGGAGAAGGCCGACTGACATCATTATCCCCTGAGATCCAAGCAGGGCATTCACAAGAGGGCACAGGCCCCTGCTGGGCCACACTGACTCTTAGGAGTTGAGCCCATGCCCTGCCCATCAGGCCTCCCCTGCCCACCAAGCCTGCACCATGCTAGCACGGTGCTTCTTTCTTTTTTTCTGCTTCATTCTTGGAAACCTTCCAGGCCAAGGTCAAAGTGCTTCAAGCCCTAGATGCCCTCTTCTGTCTCCAACCTGGACACCCACAGTCTGACCCGGGGTAGCTGTGCTGTCTAACACACAGGTGCAGGCACACGTGCACGCACGCACACACGCACAAATGCACACACACACGTGTACACGCACACGCATACACCGTGGGCCACAGCACAGAGGAGCTGCTAAGTGTATGTGGTCCTGCTTGTGTGCAATCTCTGCAGGCGGACAAACGCCGAGCGCTGAGGACTCAGGGCACACTGCAGCTCAGAGGGGCCTGGCCGTCTGGCATCTACTAGCCCATCAGCCCTGTCCCTCGCTCACCTGGGACATGGAGCTGCTGTGCCCGTAGTGGGATGACAGCCCGGGCTCTGTCTTGATGGGGCGCATCTCTTCGCTGCTGCTGCTGCTGCTCGTGGTGCTGCTGGATGCACTGCTGGCGGGAGGGAGGCTCTCGCTGCCCGGAGGACCTGCAAGGAGGCAGAGTCAGGACGCCAGGCCCAGGAGCAGGGCAAGCACTTTATCTATATCCGCTGAGAGAGGAGCAGGGAGCCTTCCAGAGGAAGTGTTTTAAGACAGAGAATCATGTGGCCCAGCTGGCCTCCTGTTTGCTGTGCAGCTGAGGTGGGACTTCATCCTCCTTCCTCTGCCTTCTGGGCTCTGGGTTGCAAGCAGGCGCCACCACACCTGCTTTACATGGCACTCAGAACTGGACGCAGCGTTGCACAAGTTAGACCAGCGCTCTAGTCACTGAGGTTTATTCGCAGCCTCAAGGGGCCTTTTCAGACTTGCACGTTCCTTCCCCTCCAGATCCCTGAACCCTTGAGATTGCACTTTTTCAACTTGAGAAAAAATTACAAAAGCAAATTCCCGTATGTCGTAGGATAGCCCAGAGGAAGCCTGACATCAAGCTGTAATTAAATAGATCCGTCTCTTAATAGCAAATGTGAACAGTCATAGAGATCGGGACAACGGGGATCATGGTGGCCTGCATCAGTTCAGCACAGGTTCTGCGCCAGGTTTACCTTCCTGGTTTGCTTTTCAGACAGAGCATTGTGCACCCAAACCTAGTGCCTTCCCTGCCTATGCCCTGCCACTGGGGGGCATGAGGTTCCCAGGGGTTCTTGACACTTGAGTAGCAGAGAAGCACAAAGAGGCAGGCCCCTGGGACAAAGACGAAAATTCAGATAGGAATATTTCTGCCACACGTCAGTGTGGAATTTAGAATCCTAGCATGCTGGCTACCCCTGGCATGAAGCAGGAGCCATGTAACTGCCTGAGATTCGGAGGTAATGTTCCATCAGGCCACCATGCCGGCTCCTGTTCTCTGCCACAGAAGTCAGACAGAGCCCAAGATGGCAGCAATGCAGAGAAGGGAATGTTCTAGTCAAGGGAACACAGTGAAATTCAGATGTGTGTGGTGGTTCGCTCCTGCAAACCCAGCACCTGAGAGGCTGAGACAGAACAGCCAAGAGTTCAAGGTTTTTCTTCAGGCCATTATAACAGAAATCACAAGGGCAGAGCAGTATATAGAACAGACTATTGACCCTGGAACGTAGATCCCTATGGCAGTTAGTTACAGGGGCCAACTGGACATTTGAAGACTGAGCATTCGGCTACACCCACGAATAGTTAGTAGTTGAGGAAAGCCCCGAGCATGCCCGTGGGAGATGGAATAATAGATGCAGGAGAAAGCAGCTCACGGTGGCTGATAGGGAAGCAGAATGGGAAGTGAGAAAGTACGCCCCTTTCCCAGCGATTCTTGTGGATGCGGGGTGGTCAGTTCCCTCCGCTCCCGATACTGGCATGAGCACATGCTGATGAAGTGGAACCAGGAATCGTAAGCTGGAATAAACCCTTTTTTCCCTTGAGTTGATTTGGGTCTTGTAATTATTCAGCAGTTCAATACCAGACCCCGATGAGCAAATCTGAGCCTCTAAGGCCTTGAGCCCTTTGTGAGCCTCTGCTGCTCGTTGGAAAGATGGGACAAGGAATCGCTTCTCTGAGTTTTGTGAGGATCTATGAGATACTATTTATATACAAAATGCTACATGATGCTGATCTGTACAGGGTACCTTAGTCTGCTGGGAACATGGCTAATGAATGGAGCATGCCCAACACAGAGAGTAGAGAGAAGCTTAGCTGTTGGAAAGTCACAGCATCAAAGACAGGACTAAGCCATGTTCCTCCCTCGTTCAGGTCCTGCACTGGTACAAGTATAGCATGTTGCAGTCAGATCACGTCCCAGCCCATTGCAAGTACAACAGTCAGACATAGCCCGGTCCATTTTAAGGACAATGGTCAGAACATGTTCCAGCCCATTGCAAGTACAATGGTCAGAATCTGGCTTCTGTGGAGCCTGGTTCAAGGCCCCAGCATGCTCCACAGTGATGTCACTTTTTGTTTTGTCACTCTATCCTGAGAGCAGTGGCTGGATGAGGTCATTACATCCTCGGCAGCCTGGGCTGGTCCACCCTGCAGACACGAGTCAATAACTGGGGCATCTGGCTTGTTCATCGACTTACACACAGATGTTTATCTATTTACACGCAGATCTTTCCTCACCTGCTGAGGTCTTCGATTTATTCAGGTTTTTGGGTTTCCGTTTTCTGGTTTGAATCCCCTCCTTCCGCATTGCAAGAGGCCTGGGAACCTAAGGGGTCATAAGTCAAATACAGGGGACTTCAGTTTGTATACATCTGCAGTATTAAAATGCGTGCGCATGCGCGCGCGCACACACACACGCACGCACGCACGTACACCAACATTTAAATTATTCTTTACAAACCTGAAGCTTGAGCTAGGCTTACAGGCTCTTGGATTCCTGCTGAGGACTGAATCAATTCTATTTCACAACAGTTATTGAGCCAGGCATGGGGGCACATTGACTGGAGCCTGGGACAGAAGGATGGCAAACACGAGGCTAGCCTGGGCTACACAGAGAGCCCATCTCAGACTGGGGAGATATCAGTCAGCTAAGTACTTGTCTCTCAAGAGGGGGGCCAGAGTTTGATCCAGAATCTCTGTAAAAATGCCAGGTAAGTTGGCATACACTTGCAATCCCACCGTGAAGAGGTAGAAACAGGAGAATCCTTGGGGCTCAGTGGTGAGCTGGTTTAGTTGCTGGTGAGATCAGATCTCACAGGACAGTGAGAGACCATGTCTCAAAGGAGGCAAGTGGTGTCCCTGAGGACAACACCAAAGTTGTCTTCTATCCTCTACACTATAATATGCATCCACCCACACACATGCGACATACACATTCACACATTAAAAAGAGACTCAAAGAAAGAAAGAAAGAAAAAGTCAAGGCACTGCATGTATGATTCTCTCTTTGATTATTCACCAGTCATTGCTAGATTCTTGGATTGTTTCTACCTTTTGGATACTGTGAATCCATATTTCTATGGATGTGAAAATAGGTTTCATGGTGTGAATGTGAGTTGCCCCACACGCTCACGTGTTTGCATCCTTAACTGATGTTAATGTTTGGGAAATGGAGCCTTGCTGGAGGAAAGCACCCCACAGAGGGCAGGCCTTGAGGTTGGGGAGCCCCGCTCAGTCTGTTTTACAGTGCCCCTCTTGCTTTGTGCCCCCACAGTGACGGCTGTGACTGACTTTTCTGCCATAATAAACTATGTCTCCCCTCTGGAACTGTAAACCAAGTAATAAGTCTCTCTTCTCCCTTACATTGTATATGTGTATTGTCTCACAGCAACAGAAAAAGTACTGCAGCAATAGATATGTGAATATCTGACATACTAGATTTATTTATTTACTTATTCTTAGTGAACCCAAAGAGTGTTTGAGAGGCCAACAGTCTACCAACTAAGCTGGATCTCCAGAGGGAATTCTGAATATATGATCAGAAGTGATGTGTCATATCACAAGGTAATGTTACACCTGTTTTTTTTAGCTTGTTTATTTTCCCCCTCCCTACACTTATTTTTGAGAAGGCAATTGTTTTGCTCCCCCTGCAGTGTTACGCTATACCTGCATTTTGCTAGCCCTCTGTGACTGTGCTTAGCTATTCCAGACCACACAGCACGAAGCTGCGCTGAACATGTAACATTGGCATATGCTTTATTGTCTCCCAGGATGAGATGGAAAGTGCCTGTGCTCCCAGCACTGGAGAGAGGTTGAGGTAAGAGCCTCGGCTACAGAGTGAGTTCAAAGCTAACCTGGGTGAATTTTGAATTTCTGCCCAGCATTCATCTATTCACTTATAAGGGATTTCAAGTGGTTTTGATTTTTTTCCCACTAGAAACACTTCAAAAGCATGATTCAAATGCCATCATGCTCTTTTACTTCTCAGTTAGTTTCTTAGTAGAGCTGTGAGAGCAAGAGGCATGCGAGTTTAACCGTAATGAGATCTGCATGGTTGACTGCCTGAAAAAAATGCACACGGAGCTCTGCATGCAGTTAGTTATGAGAGTATCTGTTGGTCCAAGTTCATTGTCAGTGCTAGCTTTCAACATATTTTTTAATCTCTGCCAAATATATGTGCAAAATACGAACACTAGTGGCTATCCCAGGATGGTTGCTTCCACTTGTTTCCTTGCTTTCAGCCTTGCCTGCACACGCATGACGTCTGTCTGGGCGGTTCCTATGGCTTCCCTGTTTGTATCTTTAGCCCATTTGGAGATAGGGTGTGTGTGAGGGGATCAGTGATAACTTCTTTAAAAGCCATGGGGTCTCTGATTTTTGTTTCGGGTTTGTTTTCTTTGTTTTAATCTAACTTTCATTTAAACAGGTAATATGGACCACCTAAAGGTTGGGGCAGGGGCCTGGTGAAGAAGACCTTCTAATTCTTGTCGCCCTTCCATTTCTGGAGACATCTCGTGCCACTAGGTTCATATGTGCCCTGCCGCAACAGAGGTGTCCATAAATAGTAACTGCACTAAATATGCTTTTCCTCTTTACTTAGGAAAGGGACCATTCCCCCATGCAGAGTGCTCCAAATCAGAACATGAACAGCGCTATAGAAATGATAATCCTTTTGAGTGTCTGTATATATGTGTTTTAGCTGTCATTTCCCACATGCTGACTTAGATTATTTATGAAACCAAATGTTGAAGAGCTTTGAAATTTTTCAGACAAGTGGGAGAGCTCAGCAGGTAAATGAGCTTGTCACCAGGCCAATCAATGACTTGAGTTCAATCCCAGAAACCACATGGTAGAAAGAGTGAACCGACTCCTTCAGATTGTCTTCCGACTTCCACATGCATGCTGTAGCATGTGCACACACATAAATAAAAGTAAATAAATGCAAGTTTTTTTTTTTTTAAATAAAAATTTGCTAAGAAATTCTTCCATCATCCCCAAGGTTTTATAAATACTTTCCCGTAGCATTTTTATTGTCTGGTGTTTGGGGTTTTTTTTTTCACTTACCTTATTGTTTGGTATTTTTTAAATTTATTTTTTCTTGGGTTAGATAGGAGTAGAGTCCCTGCTCGGCTCCCATGTTCGAAACAGCCAAGCGAGCCAGCATGCTTACTCCTCCCATGCCTGTCCCTCGCACAGGAGCGCCCTGGACACGTCGCGCACCACATGTTTTGTGTGCATCTCATCTCTTTAAAAAACGGAATGTATGTGATCTACGCCAGGAGGCAGGTATCAGTGTTCCCTTCCAAGTCTACCATTTCTAGAAAGAGAAAAGCGAATTCTGATCTGCGGGGAAGACAGGTGAGGACAGAAGATGAGGATGGACAGAGGCTCTGGTGACGAGCGCTGAGAGCAGGTGGGTGTGGTGCGTGCAGGCCTTGTGTGCGGCAGGGCCGGATACCCACTCACCCCGTGGAGCTTCATGTAGAGGCCGCAGGCGTTGCACACCGGCTCGCCCTCCGCGTTGCGGCGCCACAGCGTTGTGGTAGTTGTCTGGCAGTTGGCACAGGACAGGCCCACCCGGCGGGAGGCAGACTGCGACAGAGAAAAGCAAACCCTGTGTACTCTGTAGGGATGGGCTGGAGTAGGCCAGCCCCGCATCCACGTCCAGGAGTGGATGGGAGCAAGACCATTCCTACGCAGCAGGAAACTCTCCCCCTCCCTCCCCATCCCAACCTCCACCCCCACCCCTATCAGGACCCTAGACCAGGTTTCCAGCCTGTCGCTTGGCGTAGCATCAATGGCCCAGTGCAGACAGACTCCCTCCAGGTGGAGTTCACATTGGCTTTGGGTACTGGCCACTGCTGTGGTGAAGAAACTCAGTGGGCCTCAGTAAGGAGCTCCCCCAGAATGCAACGAGGCAGGTGGTATTAACTCGGAGTCAAATGACATCAGAAAGGCACAGATCCAGAGCCAAACAGCCAGCTCGTTTCAGACTTCCCCAGCTGGGGCCCCGCGGCCACTGCTCAGCCTTCTGGGGTGTCAACCTGAACAAGACAGCCTCTGATTCACGCTGGTCATGGGTTTGAGTAAACGAAGGGGTCCTTCAACATCAGGAAGTCTGGGTCTGGCTTCCTACGGGAACCCAGTGGCTGTGGCCAATCCCCCAAGCCTCTCTGAGCTTCTCTTTGCACTGGTGATGGGCACGAGCTGTCTGGCATCCTTGGAGCTCACGTTCACCTCACTCCCACTCACCTAGAGCCTCAACTCACATCCTCCAATTCCAAACCTGAAAGCTAGCAAGAGCTTCAAGCCAAGTGCGGAGAGGAGAGGAGAGGTGTCGCCCCACGATAGACTGCGGGGTGCTGACTTACCAGCCGGCGCTGGGGCTTGATGAGGGGTCTGTTGATACCATTCATCTTGTGGTAGAGGCCACAGGCATTACACAGGTAATGTCCTGTCCCATCCCGCCTCCACAGTGGGGTGGACATGGCCCCACAGTTGACACACTCTCTGCCTTCTGAGAAGTCATCAAACACATCTACAGAGAGGATACAGAAAGAAGACAGGATTGCTTCCTTGTGCCGCTCAGAATCCACCTGGGGCGCTGGAAAGCAGGGGAGTAAGGTTTTTCCCCAGGACCCTCACTCCCACCTTCCTCCTGGGGCAACAGGGAACAGCATCACACACTTCCTGTCATTTAGATTCCAGGGCTGTCTGAGGAGCAGAAGAGTCACCAGCTCCCCAGGCATAAAGGGACATCTTTGCGTCCCTCCGGAGTCTGCAGCCCAAGGCCCCCGCCTGGCCTCCCTGCTCAGTTGTTCCTTTTACTTTTCAGAATTACGATTATGTCATGGTTTGAGTCTGGAATGTGCCTTATAGCCTCACATTTCAAATGACGGTGGTGTTATTTTTGGAGGCTGTGGACCTGTCATAGTTGGAAATGTTGAGTTGCTACCTGTAGGCTCATAGTGTTTGAACCTTTAGTTGATGCTGGGAAGGGTGTGGCAACTTTAGGGGGTGGAGCCTTGCTGGAGGCTCCTCCTGGAGGAAGGCACCTCACAGGGGGGCCTTCAGGTTGGTCAGCCTTGCCCTGATTCCACTAGCGATCTGCTCTCCAAGTTTGCAGGCAACTCTCTGTCCATGATGCCTGCAGTGACTCAAGCCACCTCCAGCTTCTGCTGCCAGCCATGCCTTGTTTGCCATAAGGGGCCATATCTCCCTCTGGAACCGTAATCCAAATAAATATCTCCTTTTCTCCCTAAAGATGTATTGGAATGTGGTCTCACAGCAACAGAAGAGTAATTATGACAGGACCTTTAGCAGGTGGGGCCTAACTGATATTAGTAGGCAGTAAGTCTCTGGGGGCAGTTTTTGAATGTCATATTGGGCCCCTAGTTCCTATCTCCTCTGTTTTCCAGTATGCTGTGATGTGAGAAGCTTCCACTATGTGCTCTGTCAAGCCTGCTGTGCTTTTCTGACCATGATGGACTAAATAAAGCCCTCTGAAACCATGAGCCAAAATAAATCTCTCCTCCACTAAGTAGTTTCTGTCACCCTGGTCACTGTGATGCAAAAGTAACTGATGCAGATTGTTTCTCCTTCTGAACAAAAATATCACATTTAGGAAAATTAATTCAGAAACGTGTAAAGAAATCTAGCTCACCAGCAGTGTTGTAAGCATTTTGTCTTGGTATCACCTTTGTGAGACTCTGTGTGCACAGGTGTTTTGCCTGGTCGAGGTCAAGCTATTACATAACTATGCAAGCTGCCACATTAGAAACCTTGGCAGACTCTTCAGCACAGCGTTGCTCCAGCGCCAACAGGCACCTATGTCCTCTCTTGTCATTTAGCTCACACTTACTCTTTATCCAGTTTCTGAGACTGTTTTGTAAATGCTGATAACTTGTACCTAAATCTGTGATGTTCTAGTTATTCCTTTGAATACTATCCTATAAAGAGTGTTTAAGTCAAAGATTATACATTTAAAAAGAAACTTGTGTGTGCACGTATGTGTATGCATGGGCACCACAATGCATATGTAGAAGTCAAGAAAACGATATTTGTTTTTCTCTATCATGTGGGCTTGGGGATCACGCTCAGGTTACCAGGCCTGTGCAACAAGCACATTTACTGGCTAAGTTATCTCACCCCTCTCCTCCTTAGACTAGATTTCTGTGCTACATCTTATAATCTACAAATCACCTTGAGGAAAGCCTCAGTTTTCCTGCTTCAATGCATCTGCTTGAGCTGCCATGTTGGCTCGGTGTTTTCCCTTGCTTGCTGGTACATAAGACCTGGTGTTTGGTGTAGGTAGCAGCGCCTTAGATCAGATCAGATATAAGCGACTGCCTTCTAGCACAGGCTGGCATAAGTCCTTTCTTTCTCTTCCATGTCTACAGAATTTTCATTTTAAACTTATTACTTAGCATTGTGTGTGTAGTCTGTTCACGACGTGTGATGTGCAACTGTGCACACGTGCCACAGAGCATTATATACAGCTCATAGGACAACTTTGTGGAGTCAGTCTTTTCTATCCACTTTTATATGAGTCCCAGGGATTGAAGTTGTGTTGTCAGGGCTCCAGGATGAGTGTTTTTACCCACTGAGCCATCTCACCAGACCCTACAGAATTTTACAGTTGACAGATCCCTGTGTCCCCTCCCATCCCCTGAGAGGTGGAGCTGGTTTTCTCATTCCCTGTGACCTATGTCAAGTCTGGTTCAAAATCCCCAAAAGTCCAACTGACACATGCCATCAAGTTTTTGTCCCTAGTCTCCAGACTGGTCCTGTCTTGCTGCCGATCCAAGGCTGGATTCTTCTGGGGGTCCTGGAAAGTGTGGTTAAAGCGTTCTTACTCTGGCAGGCCCCAGACCCAGGTAGAGTTAAGGATGCACATTTTGCTGGTTCCGTGGTCCAGTTACCTGCTCTGAGGGAGTGTGGGCTGGAGGAGGTGGGATCCTGCCCCCAACTCTGGGTACACAAGCAGTCATTTGCACCTGCAGACAGGTAGCTGTGTGTCTGCACCAAGTAAACAATGCACAGGTGTGAGGGGCTGTTTGCTCAGGCCAGGGAGCCTAGTACAGCTGGCACCCAGAGGCTATTTTTACTCTGGCCACACTGAGGGCCTTGCACCAAGGTCACCTGCCTACGGAGTGACCCTGTCCAAGGCTTGCTCCCTTCCGGACCACCAGCACCACTGGTACCTGTGAAGCCTGTATTTGTGGCCTGTCAGCCCTGCTTCCCGTTCAGACGCTCAAGGAGGGCAGCAGAAAGGTCAGCCACCCCTCACTCCTACCTCCCACCCTCTCTCAGGTCAAGCTCGCAATCTGATCCTTTTGCTTGCAGTGTACACTAGATGGCGCGGTAACCTCAAAATTGAATGCAAATGACATTCAGCGCAAAGCTACTGAAACTCTCTGATGCTGTCTTCTTTGCCGTAAAAAAATAAATATGAACATGCAAAAGTAAAAGCACATTGTAAATTCTTTCGTAACCGTCAGCCAGCCTCCAGCCATTGGTAGGAAGTCTTGACCCCTTCTGTGACTTTCCTGTCTGTCTGTACTCTGGAAGATCCCAGAGGTTTCATCATTTCACTCATCAATCTCCATCTGCTGCTCTTGAGTAAAGATTCAGACTCTGTCTTCTTAAATAGGAGCGGACCAGCTTCCTTCCCAGTTCTGGCGCACTTAAGCTCAACCCATGACCTGTTTCTGTTTGGGGGAGGGGAAAGCCCTCCTTTCTTCACACTTGGTGCATTATATATAAGGACAGACCTCTTCAGGTGGATCTAGTGACAACCCTGGACATGTCCTATCTGCTGCTGCTCGGTCTCCTCTGTCTTGAGAACTGTTGCCCTGGAAACATTACAGACACCCGAAAAATGAGCTCTTTTCTCAGCCAGGTAAACTTACTGGACATTAGCAAATATGCATTGGTCACCCACAAATAGGAACCAAGATTTTGCAATGTAAGCACCTGGGTAGATGTCACAGGAGCTTGGGGGGGTCCCCAGGTCTCAGATACGAATGCTCCAGTATGGCATATTGGACCTCCAACTACTTTCAGGAAATTCCCTCAACTGAGTCTGGTATAGGTGGTGCGCACTGTTAGTTTAGTTCAGAAAGTGCAGAGAGGGAGCTGGATAGGAGGCACAGGAATGCTTTCTCCAGGCACCAGCCAGGCACCAGCCAGGCTCGCCCATGTCCATAACCCAGCACGAGATCCCCAATCTGCTCAGTGGAATGTGACATACAACTTCAAATGGTTGTTATAGAGACTATGTAGTCGTAGAGCAGGTGCTGAACCCATAACACAAGTTGAAAACTCGAGAAGCTAAGATGTCACACAGTGTGGTGACAGAGAAGATGACCAGAAAATAGCTTTCATTAGACTAGTTTTCCAGCTTTTCTTTTCGAGAAAACACCATGCCACCATGACTTAAGTACCTATTTTTTAAAAATCTGATTTGATAAAAGAAGACATTTAATCTCCCCAAGTAGCTCCCAACCCACAATGGGGAATGGATGAATTCGTCCTCTTATGTCTGACACAGAGACATAGGCTGAAGAATGGAAAGGAACGGTACCTTCCATCTTGCTGCTTAGTGCTTGCTTTAGGGGAAGAAGGCGGAGACCCAGCACTAACATCTGGACTGAACCTAGGTACTCTTGTTCCTTCACAAGGCACTGGGTGGAATTTCCCAGAGGACAATTGTAAGCCACAGCCATGGCTCCACTGGCAACAGCCCCACCCTGAGTGTGGGCACAGTCCCACCCACGGGGGAGCAGTGGGCAACCTTGGAGAGCAGATCAGCATCTCCCTGCTTGAAAGGACAGTCTTGTAATAATGGTTGTAAAGTACTTTGCAAATAAGATGAGAAACTTACAACAATGGCTGTGGAGTGCTTTGCAAACACCCAATGAGATAACGATGATGGATTATTGTTGGGAGGCCAGAATGAAGGGGTAGGAGGGAAGAGAAGACGAGGGACAAAGAGGAAGACCAGTGGGTGAACCTTAGTGCTTAAGGGAGGGCAAAGGATGGATAAAGGAGCTAGATATGGGAGTCTCAGCTTCTCTCAAGTCATGGATGAAGTTTCACTCTCAGTCCTACAGAGTTCCCAACTTAAGCAAGCTTGAGGCTGCAGACCACAAGCCAATGGAAAGGAGGCTGACAGCAAGCACATGCTTAGGAGCGCTCGGAGTTGCTGCTCAAGGGAAATACTCATTAACCATGATCTCAGCCACCAGGAATTGTGTCTCAATCCCAGAGATGGGGATCTGACTCTCAGCAGCCATCCCATGCCTGGTTAAATTTTATTTATTCCCGTTATTTAAACAGGAAGGACCCCAACCTTTGATGCAGAATGGAAATCCCTAGGAAGATGGTATGTGTAGCTTACACATACCCAGGGGCCTGGGAGGCAGTTGGGGATCCCAGCTTGACTTCCCAGCAGAGGCAGATGCGATCAGCCTTCCCTGCACCTTCCTCCATCTCAGGGAACCCACCCATCTGCTCTGCAAACCAGGGCTGGGAGGAGAGGCAGAGGAAGGAAAGGAGAAGGGAAATCAGGCCTGGTCGTGACTGAAAACGACCCTCTGGATACTCTACAGAGCAAGGGACCTTCAGCCAGCACGTGTGCCTCCAGCCAGCTCTGCTCTGCCGTGGATGTGCCCTCCAGCTGGGGACGACTGGTCCTTGAGCCAGAGTCCATCCCGGAGGAACCCTTGCCTTGAGAGTGGGTGTGAACTTGGCTCACTACTGAGAGCACCGTGGCTCCAACATCAGCCCCATGTCCCATGGGCTGGACGCACAGGCACAGAGAAAAGTGACGCGAAATCTCCATCCAGAGGTGCACTGATCTGGCTGAGAAGACACAGCTCAAGACAAACAGTCCTAGTAAATGTGACATGCCGCAGCAAGCCTGACGCCCTCCTCCCCTCCACGCTCCTTGAGAACCCTGTCGGGGCAGCACCAAAGGGAGGAGGAGGGTGCAGAAGGGGAATTTTTGGGATAAAAGCCAGACTCCATGTAGGTCGGGCAGCAAAGGGGAGGCATGTACTTGGATCTTCCTCCTTGAGGGGCTTCAGGAGCAAAGTCTTCAGCACTTCCCCAAGATGTCCCTCAAAGAACCCTGGCCCCATGTTGCATCCAGAGTTCACCAGGGCTTGAGCCTGGATTTCCTGACAGGCTCAGCGCTGTCCTTGCGGCTGGCGCCTGGGTCTGGGGCACAAGAAACAAACAGTGAGCGGTTTTCCTGGCAGCTCTGCGCTGAGGTCTTCTGGGCTTTGTCAGCCTGTGACAAGAGGTTGGCTGGCTGGGGGGGTGGAGGGGGGAGTGAAGGAGTGGGGGTGGGGGTGACGCGCTGGGAGGGGGAGGTCAGGCGGGATTAAAGCACTTCTGGAAGCTCCGGGACTGCAAAGAGATGTTCTTGCACGACCAGACCTTGGGGCGTGGCCCTGCGCAGCTTCCCCGCCCAATGCCAAGGATGGCTTGTCAGTGAACGGACGACCAGCCTGTGGGACCCTCCAGTTGCCCCAAACAGATCACACACAAGCAAGGACGTTCTGGAAGGAAAAAAAAAAGGCCACTAAAATGAAGAGGCAGGAGAGAGGAGAGGGAAGGGAAAGGGGTGCTGAACAGCAAGGAACCGAAGGAAAAGTCTAGATCTCGTGCCTGACTGAGACCGGGCGTGCCGAGAGGCTCCGGGTTTCCCGGCAGGTGCAGCCCTGTCACCCAAACAGAAGCAACGAGATGAAAGTCAGGCTCTTGTCTTTCTTTTCTGAGGACCATTTGGTTCAATTCAGATGCTCCCAGTGTCTGCTTCTGTCTATGTGGTCGGCATGGGGGATTGGCCCAGGACAGAGAGCAATTAGAGGACCGTCTCTCGCCGTGGTTTAAACACAAGAGCCGGATGTGAATTCAGGCCCAAGAGAAGCCACCACTGTAGTAACTGTCCTGCCCTCCTCCCCCGAGGGCCAGAAGCCAACCTTGGGTCACAGTTCACTCACTCAGGGTGCACTGGCCGCGAGGACCTGCTGTGGACAGTCTGTCTTTCCAGCTTGCCTGAGCTCAGAAACTTCTCAAGACTGCAACTAACCACTAGTGGACGGCCTCCCAGCCTTATCATGTCAAGAGGAGATCTAGGGACCTGTAGAACCACCCCTCACACCATAGTGGGGTTGTAATCACAGGCTTTCCCGTGAAGTGCAGTGTCCTCCCAAGCTCCGGGGTATGGGCAGGGCCTTTAAATGCACACACACGTGAGCCTCGGCAATGAGCTGGCCTTGCAGGACACAGGGTGCTGGGCTCCTGTGTGAAGTGCTACAGTATCCACAAATATGACCTTCCTTTGCACCAGCTGGACCCTCCCAAGATGTTTGCTGCCAGGAATGCATTCACAGAATCAATCGTGCTGTTGCTGGTTGTTCCCTGACCTTTAGAGACAGGTACCTTTAGTGAGCTACTCTCACTAGGGCCCATGTGGACTAGCAAGAAGACTGTGCCTCCTGGACTGTGGGGACTGGGCCCAAAGGTGCTCACCCTCTAGACCTGGCCACTCGTCAGCTCCCCACTCCTCCTCCGTGTGAGTTCAATGACCGGACACTCACACAAGGCCTGTGCATTGAGCGTCTCATGAGGCGGTAAAGTCCCCAGGAAGACTTCGCTCCTGGTCCACAGATGCCCAATTCCTAGAAAACTCCAAACTCAGCTGGAACTCAAAGGTTCGCCAACACTCCTCTGGACAGAGGTGTGTATGTCATGGGTACGCAACCACGACGGGGATCTGTGGAGACACTATACTCTAACGACCAGCACACTCTTGTTAGCAGTAAAACCCACTTTGATAATTCATTTAAAGACAAAATGTTTATTTTTAAGAGTTTCATGGCAAAATACGGAAAATAACCTAAATGTTCAATGGTAGAGGACAAGAAAGAAAACAAGCTAGGACAAAGAAACACAATAGAGAAATAGGAACTAGGATTGTCAAAGAACTAGTCAGACTCTCCTTCATCTTTCCCTGTCCTCGAACATGGTTTACATTAAATGATCCAAACAAGCATTTTAGAATGTGAAAAATGAGTTCTCTCTTTCTCTCTTTCTTTCTCACACTCTCTCTCTTTTCCTCCTTTTCCTCTCTCTTTCCCTCCTTCCTTCCCTCTTTTTTTCCCCTCATTTACTTCTTGGAATATTCTCATCTTGAAGCAGACTAAAGCTGCAGGTCTGGTAGTTTACTCCTGCAATCCCAGCACAGGAAGAGGTCAGGTTAGCATCAGCTACAAGTAAAACACGGGGCAGCCTGGGATTCATGAGACTGTTTTTAAAAAAAATCCCCAAACCCCATGAAATATCTTCTCCCCGGGACCAGATACCGTCTCTCCCCAGGGGTAACCCCACTATGGACACCAGGTGTTCTGCCCCCCTACAGAGGAAAAGGAAAGCCCCTTTCCACAGGGCCAGTCCCAACAAGTGTGGGATTGGACACGCGGCTCGCCAAAAGCTTCTGCCAACCACACTTGTGGACACAGTCCAGCAGTGGCCGCCTCTCTTCAGACCCTGGACTGTGCCCAAGTCCCTTCCAAGCTCCTTCCCAGTCTCCTCCCAGCGTGCCCCACCATGCATTCCATTGTGCACTGGGCCTGGGTAGGGTGGGGGAGGGGAAACAAGCATCCTGGTAGATGGGGACTGTGCGACAGTGTGATCAGGTGGAAGGCAAGCTGGAAGTATCTTATCAAAAGTTTCAGTGGCATATGTCATTTGGTCCAGAAATACCACTTCCAGGAATTTATCCTGCAGATGGACTGACCCTATGCCAAACCGTTTCTTGTAGGAGAGAAGACTGGAAAGCAACACGGATTCTTCACCAAGGGACTGGGTGGGTTAAGAGTACACCAATGACCATAAAGGCTGAAGGTTTTCGTGCACTGACAGGAGCATTTCTAATATATGCTGTGCAAAATACAGAACAGTACATGTGATGCCAAAAGAAAAACCTACATATGCATCTGTTTGTATACACAACAAAGACTCCAGAAGGTAGACAAGGAACTGATAATACCAGTCACTTCCAGAGAGGTAACTTGGTGGCTCAGGGAAACTTCTTACTGTATGTATTCATCTATCTTTTTGTACTGTGGGTTTTTTTAAAAAAATTATTTGATGGATGCTGATGAGAGAAGCTGAGCAGGTAAGGCACCTGCCCACACACCTGGAGACCTGAATTTGCTTCCCAGAAGCCTACATGGTGAAAGTAGAAAACTGACTTACGGAGTTATTCTTTATCCTCCACCCCTGCTCCATGGCATGCATTTGTTTCTCTCTCCTTTTCTTCTCACACACATAAATATTAAAAATATTTTACTTGGGCTGGAGAGATGGCTCAGGGGTTAAAACTCTGCCACACAAGCAGAAGGTCCTGAGTTCAGATCCCAGGTCCCACATAAAAAATGCCAGGAGGAAATGGCAGTGGCCTGCACTTCTGGCTTTGGTGAGCAGAGCCCGAGAAATCCCAGAGTGAAGCAAGAAGGAGATAGACGCAATCCAGAATGATTTCCAAAGTCCTTGGTCTTCCACAGGGACATCCAGTGTGCCCTTTGATGCATACACATACACAAAATAAAAATATTAATTAAACATATTTTACTTATTCATGTGTGTGAAAGAGAGAGAGACAGAGAACACAAGTGTGCTCACACCATGGCTCACACACATGTGGAAGATGAGGATCAAGCTATCCAGGTCACCAGGCTTGTGAGCAGGGTACTTACTAGCTGAGCTGTCCCCATGGGGGGGTTCAGGCCTCTGTGGCAGACAGAGAGGCTTTTCCTCGGGTGGCCCACTGATACGGGGACTCCTCTACTCTGTGTGACCCTTTCCCCTACAGATCCTATTGCCTGAAACTGTAACTGTTTCTCCTGAGATCCGCACCAGTCCAAGGGGGGGCTATACCAGGACTCCCCTATTCACACTCCATGTCAGCATTCTCGAGCCAGGCATTTCCAGACTTGGGAGCATCTTATCTCCCATCCTACTTCACGGAAAAGTGTTTTATTCCCCTTTCCAAGTGGGTTCTCTGATCTGCACTTTCACTGCACCCTAGTTTCACACCAGGGCACTTGTACCAGCTCCACAGGCTCCACTGTTACCTGCCTGCTGTCTCATGAATTACGTGACACACACGGTGCCCAGAGCAGGGGCTGTGCTTGGCTTCTCATGCACATGTGTGGATGGAAAGTCGTTAAGTGCAAGCGCCTGGAGCTTAACCTTGGTTTGATGCAGTAATCCCAGAGAAACCCCGAGAGGGGAGAACAGTCTCGCTGGTAAGTTTCCGCACCCTGGCTCCCTTCCCCATCAGAAAGGCGTAAATCTCCCCTGAAACACCTCCCTAGCATGCAGGCAATAAAGAGGTCACATTATACCTCCATAAATCTCCCTGCTGGCTGCCACTCGCACTGAGAAGGGGAAGCTGTCTTCCTCCCAACAGTGGCTGAGGACCTAGAAGGAAAAGGCTTTCCCTGAGACCCATTGTCTGAACCCCAAGGGAGCTGCCCTGGCAATTTGTTCGATGTTTCCATCCATCCTGCATCCAGACTGAAGCCCTCTGGACAAGGGTGAGAGACGGCCAAAGCCTCCCAGGGAAAAAGCCTGTCTCGGATTCCTAGTAAAGGAACCAGAACTGTGGACATGTGTGCTACTTACAAGAAGCTAAGCAGAATCGCTTTGGGATTCCAGTGTGGATTTAAGATGCGTTGATGTCATGAGTGAAATTAGTGTCCTTCAGGAGACCCTTACTCTTGGGTGGACCCAGGAGCTTGATACTTGCAAAGCAAAAAATGGGTCCTCACCAGACACCAGATATGCCAGGGCCCTTGTTCAGACTTCCCTGATCCCAGAATTGTGAGAAACACAGTATACTATATTCTTTCATAGAAGCCAAATTAAGACATTTATTAATGTATGTCCTGGTTGTTTTCCATTTTTGCTATGCTAGCCATGCATCAGTAGGCATCCTAGTATACATCTGATGAGAAAAATGTTTTTTAGGATAAATTAGACTTGCTACATCACATTCAAAAGTATTGCATAAAGCACTTATGCTTACTTTTGGTACTGTTTAACAATGCATTGGTCAACTATTGCTAGTTCATGCTGTAACAAACATCTTCAGTTTCAATAGTGCTTATAATAAGCTTGTAATGTTAAGGGTTTTTTTTTCTGTTCACATCACATGTCGGTTTCAAGTTCTAATGCATGTGTGCTTCATGCTGGGATTGAGAGTGAAGAGGGAAACTCAAAGCTAGTCAGTCACAGTATCTCTGGGTTGGAGAGCAAGAACGGTGGCAGAACCATGGGATGGCGAATAAACCTCTGCTTGGAGATCACACATTGCTTATCACGGCAGGGGACAGAAGAGAGCAATGCAAACTGATCTTGGGGACAGTGTGTCCATGTGACCTGCAGCTCCATTTCCTCTTGAGCCTTTGTCTCTTGGGACCTTCTCCCCACATTGGCACAGACCAACTTCATCCTCTTAAGAGGATTTGTTGCTGTCACATTGCAGAGATTTGAAACACATTCTATCACCCAATTCCACAGCTGTTTAGCTGTTCCTGAGGGTTGGAAGGATCGATGCTGGTGCCAATCTTTTTCATTCTGGCCTCGCCACGCCAACGCCTTGGCCGAGCTCCAGCAAGCAATTTTTCACTTTTACTTACAACCAACTGTAATGAACATCGCTTGTTCGTTCTACACCAGTACCTCTTTAGTTTGTTTTGATTTCTGATAAGGCAAGTTCCCTTTTCTTAAGGTCTTTGTTTTAACAAAAAAAAATTATCTTGACTATTCTTGTACAATAATTCTTCCATATAAATTCTAGAATCGAGTTGACAAGCTGCACTTAAAAAATCCCATCGGGATGTTTCCAGGCACGGCATGAAATTTATAGACTTGTTTTAGGGAGGATTGACATTAAAAATCCTGCCACAGTTTCCAATCCAAGATTACAGTCTTTTCTCACTTGTTCATGTCCCCTTTTACAGCCCTTGGTAAAGTTTTACAGCATCTCTAAAGATCTTATGCGCTTGTTTACCAAGGTGACCATCTTACATCTGCAAATAATGAAAACATCTCCACTTCATTTCCAACTTGTTTATTTTATTAACAGGGAAATTGACTCCCAGTTGGAGATTTGAGAAGTGTGGACCAGTTTTCAGTCTTTCCCTCAATGTGGGCTGAATTCCTACTGCATTTGGCTGAATTTCCAAGTGGAGTTGCATGAGCTGTCTGTCTCCTAATTTCGCTAGTGATGAAAAATTTTGTTGGGTGCAGTGGTCTTTGGAGAGGAAACTTGCCTTTAATGAGGAAATCTCAGGGCACTCCTCACCCTGCACACACAACCTGCTCAAATTCTGTCAGCCCTCCACCTAGGGTGTGCCTGGTGTCTCCAAGCAAGGGTTGGAATGGCTGATTGCCTGTACATGAATCGCCTGCTTTATCTCTGCTTAGGGATATAATTTAGCTCTTTGGGTATTGTGTTAGCTACTTTTCTTGCTACAGTGACAAAATACCCTAAAGAAGCAACCTAAGGAGACAATGTATTCAGCTTACTGTTTGAGAGGCCCAGGTCCATCAGAGGGGAAGGTAGGGAGGTAGAGGGCGGGGAGGGGCGGCAGCAGCAGCAGCAGCAGGAGCAGCTCTCGCTGCACTTGACGTGGCTTCAATGTGCCAACTCCCTCAGGTTCCTGCCACAAGGCCCTGTCACCTGGATTTGTGAGCCAAATAAACCCTTTCTCCTTGAGTTGCATTGTCAGAGAATTTTTATCACAGCAGCAGGAAACGAAGCAAAGACACAGATCAAAATTGCTTAGAGTAAAAAGGTTTTAGATCTCCATTTCCATCTTCAGACGATGGAAAACCTAATTATGCTTTCAAAGCAAGACACCTGAAACTTGAAGTTAAGAAAGCAGGAAAGTAAAATTAAAGATTCTGGCGGGAGCATTTCATCAGCTCCTGCATTTACTCCCGCACCTTTGGGGCAGGGGAGACATGGGGCTCTGGGGAGTAAAGCAGCTGCAGCCCAGTCGATGTTCACTGCTATGAAGCTTTCCTATCCCCCTCCTCCTGTATTTTTTAATTGTTAATCATTGCAAAATATCTATAAACCTCACCATCTCAGTCATTTTTAAGGGCAGGTCAGTAGAATTGTACACATTCAGAACTTCATTTTGCAAAACCAAAACTTGGCATCTAAGGACTTTTCATCCCTGACTCCCTGAGATGTGCGCATTCTCTACCTCTACAAATATCACACAAAGGCTACTGTATATTTGCTCTTTTGCGATTGACTTATTTCATCCTCAGGGTTTATCCCTGGTTTAGCATGTGTCAGAATTTCCTACTTTTAAAGACTGAATAGCACATCGGTTCACCCACTCGTCCACTGATGGATGCTAGGGTTGCTTCCATTGTGTGGTGAGCTGTGTTCCTGTGTTTTTAGTCGAAACTTGACCGTGTGTCCCCTTTGCTGATGCAGTCAAGGAGAGCCCTGGGGCAACTGACCTGCCATGGGAAGTCAGGCTGCTTTGGATCCCAGCAATCTTGATCCTCATGGTCTTGTCCTGCATCCTGGAACTTTGGTTTCTTTACCTGCCTGTGGACCTGCAGCACCTGTCCACAGGAGTCACAGGAAACTAGATGAAATGCCCCAGGGATGCAGGATTGCTGGGAGACCCCAAGCCTCCCACTAAATGTCACACACCTCTCCCACACTCCTAGCATGGCCATGACCTAGACACCTGGGTAATTCTCCTCTCTGCTCCCCCTAGGATCCTTAGTCTTCACAGAGGGAGATGGACAGTGAGCTCAACTCCTTTTAAAATATTCTCAATGTAGACAGTAGTCACTTTTTGGACATCTCCGTTTCCACCAATGAGCCCCTTGGGGAAAAGGAATTATGGATAGTAACTGACGATGCCCAGTCCTGCATAGGGCTACAGAGCACGGGATTAAACAACTCTCACCTGACTCCACTTGCCGGCCTCTCCTGCGCCCCATTGGAACCGAAAGATCCTATTTTAAACAACATTTAAGTAATTTTATTATGTATCATTGTTGTCATATGTGTACGTGTGATATAGGAGAACACATGTACCGTGGCATGCATGTGGAGGTCAGAGGACAACTCTGTGAGTTGTCTCTCCATCTATTTTTATGTGGGTTCTGGGGATTGAACTCAAGTCATAAGGCTTTTATGGCAAGCGCCTTTATCCACCGAGCCAATCTGCTGGCCCTTCATACCTAATGTTTTTAAGTGGGTGACTAACGGCGCTTGCTTGCTGCATGCCAAGCGCTATGTTGTACGAGCATGATTACGACAAGCCCATGAAATAGCTTCTCCCCCCTGCTGCAGATGAAACCCAGGTCCCACGCCGGCAAGTGCCTCACGACTGAGCTAATCCTGGTCTTCTGTCTTACTTAATGGATATGAAATCTGGGTGACACTGCAAGAGTAAAGCCAGGATTTAAACCAGGTGTCTCTGCAAACAGCCTCGCTCTCACCCACGAGACTCAATGGCCTCTTCTTTTATAGTTGCCAAGTAATGAAAAATTGGAAGTCCCAGTAAGGCGTATCAGCAAAAACTCTGAAAACCAAGACAGAATGTTTGGCTACTGGGCTCTCCCTCCATGCACGTACACAGCTGGTCACACCATCCATTTGGCCAGTTCTCCCCTCTTTCTACCCCCATTACCCCTGCACTCTGTCCCAGGAAAGGGTCCCCGTTATTAATGCCATTTCTGGAGGTGTGTTTATACAGGGCAGGAAACTTAATATCAACATTCTGTGGAGAAAAGTGTCTTGCAAGTCCCTGAAGCACTTCAGGCAGGCACAGCACTCCTCCTGAGTCAACAGGCACTTACACCCTTTAAACAGGATCTGACGGGGAGTTTCTGTCCATGGAGAAGCTCAGCGTTTGTTATGATGAGTCTGAGAGGCAGGGACCACTACATGCTCCCTCCCAGCTGCCTGGAGAGGGTCTCCAGAGGAGCTCAGAACCCATTCCCGTGAGGACAGGGGAAGTGGTGGGCTCAGTTCCCCGGCAGTGGGAAAGGACAAGCTGCAGGCTGAAGCACCAGGTCTGCATCCACAGCAAGGACATCGCAGGAGACCCAGCTCCAGGTCCAGAAGACTGACAGGAGGGAGGGTTTCAAGTGGCGCCACGAAGTCACAGAGGGCAGCACTCCAGCTCCAGAGCACTGTGGGATTCCTGGGCTGCAGAGCGCTGCGGGACTGGGGATAGGCCCAGGTGGGGTTCTCAGGGGATGGAGGGCTCCCTTTCTGCAGTAGGTGAGGTTCTGCTGCCTGCTCTGCTCTCTGCCCCAGACACCGTGGCTGTGCTCTCTGGGCACCTGTCCAGTGCCTTCCGGTTCTGAAGGCTTCAGACAGAGGCAGTGGCCAGTGCAAGGCACCCTCCTCCTAGACAGCTGTCCTCACCTTAGATCCACCTCTTCCAAAGTGCTGGTACCATGGGGCCATGCTCTCCCGTCTCCCTGGCGTCCCGGAGGCGGCTGCTTTCACAAGCTCTCTCAGGTCCCTCAACCTGCTCACCTGTCTTTCAGGACACTGGGCGACTCATTGTGGGTATGAGTAGGCTGGTCCCAGAACCTCTACCCCTCTAGGTGCTGTGCCTAGAGATATCTCCTGATGTGGGTACAAACATGGGGAAGATGGCGTCAGGAACTTTGGGGTGAGTACTAGACTTTTCAGTGAATGAGCATTTATCTTGAATTTTCTAGACAATTGTGTTATGGGTTGAAAATAAAATGATAAATTATTTTTTGCTCTAGAAACACTTTCACTAACTGGTGAAACTCCGAAAGAAAGAATAGCTGTGTGAAGGAGGCACGGTGGACAGAACACTGGCCATGGATTCACTGGCCATGGATTGAATCTAGAGAATTCTCCCTGGACACAGTGAAGATCACTGCAAAGGTCAACCGCAGGGAGAAGCTCTCACCTGTTCACAGGTACCCTCAGTTCTGCTACAGAGGGTGCTGTGAACCTGTGGTCTTTGGCTCTTCCCTTTCTTACTTCCAGCTTTTCTGTAGTTGAGAGAAAGAACATGGGGTGGGGGT